>JAOTIZ010000004.1:19582177-19592534 GCA_027123425.1 Erythroxylum panamense
TCAAAATGAATTCCAATTTCCACATGTCAGAAGAATAAAAATACAATATATTGTATCAGGTTACTATATTAGATTGTTCTAACCAAAATAATAAATACTGGGGGCAAAGATATAAACTAATAAAATTTTTAATGCGAATAACATAATTTATCTTATCCCTCACTACCCCGTCCTCTTTATCTCAGCTAAGTCCTTAAAAGCTCTCATCCTAAGCTCATCATTGCTCTTCCTTACAAGCACTCTCCATCAATGGATTATATTAACAAGGAACTTTAAAACAACTTTAGTGACTATGCCCTTAAGGTTAGGGCATGCTTTTTGGAAAATAACACATTTAAATCATCAGGTCGAAGGTACTTACCAAGGTAAAGCTCAAAGACTACATTTTTAGAATCTCTAGGAGTAAAAACTTGGACCAAAGCTACTACCTCCTCCTCACAGATATAGCCTAAATTAAAGGATTTAAGAATGGGCATAGTTAAGTCTATAGGTCATGAAGTGTCCAAAGAGTTTTGAAAATATTTATATCATCTTGCTTCAATTCCACTTGGGTGAGCCACAACTCCATCCTCCTTTACTAAAGATGTGATAGGTTGAAGTTCCTCTAAGCAAGAAGGAAGGAATTCCCATCACTCTCTTTTAGCTAGTATACATGGGGCTTCTACTTAAGAGGTGAGTGAAGAATGTCCAATAACTGGGAATACTCACAATAAAGATTCCTTCTCCTCCTTTTGTAAAGAGGGATCGGTAGGGTTAAAATGTAGTTTAGCTTGAATTGCCTTTAATTTGCTAAAAACAACAAAGATGGAGCTGTTTCCCAATTTTTGGTTGAGCTTTTAAGCTCAAACTTGACTTTATCCAACTTTATCATATAGATGAAAGCATAGCTCTCTCTGAAATTATGGCTTATTCCAAATTTTATAGCTTCCTCAAATCCTTTTATATTAGCTAGGTAGTTATTAAATGTAAAAGGGACTTTTATAAGGGTGGGATAAATGAAGTTTTACAAAGGAAAAGGGTAGTGGTCTATAAAAAAGGGGTTCGAGAAGAATGCTAAGTTAATGGAAATTTTTACTGCTAATCTAGATTTCATAAAAGCTATGTTAAGATTCTTCCTTATGTACTATTGGCCCTTTTATTTATTGCTCCAGGTGTAATAATCCCCTTCAACCTTAAGATTTGTCACTTTTATCTCCCTAATGTAGTTACTAAAGTCTGCATTGAGATTGTTCACATATATTTTCCCTTCTACATCTGAATAGTTTAAGGTGCTATTAAAATAAACTATAATTATAAAAAGGAGAATTGATTGAGTTGTGGATGCTTCTCAGCTTACTTTATAGGTCAATTATCTTAAAGGCTAAGTTTTCTTTATATAGAAAGGAGATTGCACAGTCAACCTATTCAGTAAGTAAAGTAGCAATTGGGTGTATAATCTAATTTCTAAAAAATGAGGTAATTCAAAACTCTATTAGGATAGGCAAACATAATCCTTTCAAAATGATGATGGATGATATATAATGATGCACTCATAATCAATTAGGAATTTGAGTTTCTTCCTTTAGCTTGGTTTCTAATAAGCCTGTGAGCAAGGGCTTCATTTTCTTTAATTGATTTTAAAGAATTAACTACTTATGGTAGTTGATACGCCTTAAGTTCTATGTTATAATATACATTTAAACATTAAGGCTCTTTAAGCCTTTTTTCTCTCACCTTTTCTTTTCACTCTTGCAAGTTCCAGGTTTGAAACCATTTTGCTTTGTTAAATACTCATTGTTAAACTGGTGAATGATTAAAAAGCAATCTTGCGGTTCTAAAACTACATTGATTTCAAGGTTAGCTACTTCCCCTTTTTGATAGACTCCTTACTTTGTCTTGTTCTTTTCAATAGGAATTGGAGATGCTTCCCTTTCATAATGGGTCAAGTGTGCAATATTTTGGTTATTATGTTCTAGCTTAGTTTAGTTGTCAAGAGTAATGATATTTGAGGAATTACCTCTTGTAAAGTTATATTCTTCTAGAGATTGCTTCCCTTGACATCTCTTGATATGTGGGATCTTCTTTATCCTTCTTAGTTTCTTATTGTTTAGTGGGATTTCCATGTTTAGAAGATCATCATAACCTCCTCTTTTAAATATCTTTCTAGTTGGTTTCCACATTTTACCTAGCTTAGCCAAGGATGGTCTCCATTAGTAAGAGACCTTCTTAAAATCAATATATAGAGAATCGTTATCTCCTAGTATGAGTAATGGTATTTCATTTTGAAGTTCCTTACTTAAATCTGGCACTACATATAAGCAAGTATAACATATTATTCTAAGTGAAGCTGTTTGTTCATTTGTAGCAATTAGTGAGCCTATATAGCTAGCTAAGTAACTTAACCCTTTGGTCGATCATTATTCAAGTGATATGTTATAAATATTAATACAAAGTGGAACTTGTTTGACCATTATAGATTCAACCTTCATCTTAGGATTCCAAAGTTGGAGTTGGATTTGCCTACTATAAAGATACTATGTCCCTTTGTCCAGGACCTTTTGTGCAACCTCCTTCAAAGTGAAGTTGAAGAAAAACAATTTTCTTCCAAAATAAGGGTTTCTTTCAATCACATTTGCTTTGATTTAGCTAATGCCTAGGTATGAAGAATGGGAAATGCTAGTCTTTTCTTTTGAAATATCTGACTAGTATAACATTCCACTTAATAACTCCCTTTTTAAGGACTTCATGAGGGGGAGTTATAATTACATGCTCTTCAATTAAGTCTTGTGGAAAAAGCTGAAGCTTGGTGGGGAGGGACTCTCTTATCTTCTACCTCTAACTTAACCTTATAGTGCCTATATTACTATAGTTATTCGAGAGAGAGCTAGGTTCTCTATAGAAGAGGAGTTAACATATGTTTTTTAGGTAAGGGTCTTTAGTAGCACATACGGGTTAGAGATCATAGTATTTAGGGCTCTCTTAGGTTAGAGGTCAAAGGGGAGGTATTGGAGGGAGCTGAGGGTAATGATAGGAAATCAGTAGAGGTCAAGGTGGTTACCAAGGAGGAAGTTTGCTGAGTATGTGATATAATACTATAATAGGAAAAATCTTCAAAAAGTTAAGTAGGATTTAAAAAAAAATCATTGTCTAAAATGATAAATTAAACTGGTAGGAAATGAAAAAAAGGCAAAGATGTCCCTTATAAGAATAAAACTAAGAATCAATAAACTCAGGACAAGAGGAAGCTTGTCTAGGCAGAAGAAGATTGGGAAAAAACTTTAAAAGAAATGGATGAACGCCAGAGGAAGATGTTGATGATTTACTAAACTACAATTCGAAAAGAGAGGATGCAAGAAGGGGCACAAAACAACCTTAAGTTAGAAAGAAGCTAGAGCTTTTTTCACTATTGAACCAAGATATATTTTGAATAATATAAATTTTTTATGTTACAACTTCAAAACTCTTCAAATTTTCTCTTTGAGTTCGTACATGCCTCCTTTGCATCCTTAATTATAAAATCACAAAGAAAAAAACATAAAACACAAAATACAAACAACTATAGAACATATAAATCGATTTAAAAATCTAATCAAAACAAGTCTCCATCAAATGCAAACTAATTACGTAAATTAATTGGTCCATAATACTAATCTAAATAAACTTAAAGTTCTTAAACTTGTGATTGTATTGTCCCTCAAAAAGTGTTTCTTTATGAGTCTTTTAAATGGAATCCTTTCTCAAACTTGATTAATTTTCAAAGCAATACAATTACTTCCTATTTCATGATAATCATGAGAAGTGTCTTTTAGAGTATCCTCACCTCTCATCTTAACCATCTCCTTTACTCTTTCCTTCATTCTCACATTTTTTAGAACTTTGAATTTATTCGTTGTGGCTTCCTATAACATATTAGAACAATTATATTGTTCCTAATCTTTAATAAACATAAATAACATTTTATTATTTGAAAATAAGAGTTCTTCATCTCTAATCCTAAGTATGAGTTCACCTATTGTAACATTGATTATTAGACTTGATATAATTCGTAAGGTTTTAGATAAATTTATTTATTTTTCATATCCTTAAATATCCATAATATAAAAGTATGTTGGGAATGTGAACCTACTAATTTTTATCATCATGCTTTCCTTCGAATCCTTGGGAATTGTTATTAAATTATCAGAAAGATACATTATCTTCTTAATGGGTCCTAGTTCACCAAATCCTATCTTTTAAGTATAGAATGAGAAATTACATTTACACTTTCTGCTAAATCTATTATTGCCTTATTGATATAGGCAACATAAATTATGCAAGAAATATTAAAACTACCTTGATTACCCATCATTGATAATAAGGTGTCTTAAAGGACTTCAATATTGCCTTAATTTGATTTTGTCTCTGTAGTTTCCTCCTCAGGGTCCTCATCTTTTGGATCTTTTACTTTTGTATCTCCTTTATAGTTCTCTTGAGTACTATTCTCTTCCTTCTTGATTGCTTCATATTCTTTTTGTGTATAGATCTCTTCTTAATTACTTATTCTAATCTTGCATAATAAAGAATTGTCAGCAAATACTCCATCATCGATGTCTTTACCTTGCTTTATTCTTCCTTATTTTTGTTAGTTATTGGATTTTCTAAAACTAATTTCTTCCCCAAAAAAGACACCAAAAACTAATTTCATGATTAGTAAAGTTGTCACTTATGATTTTATATTGTTATTAGGTATGGTCTACAAAGAATTAAATGTGTGTGAGAGATAGTGATAAGTATGAAATGGAAATGTAAAAAGGAAAATTCACTCCAATTGAAAAAAAGAGAGAAAAAGAAAAAGAAAAAGAAAAAGAAAAATATGTAAATTAATTAAGAAAAGTGTTAAAAATTGACTGGAATAATTTTATTGCATTTAAAAATAGTGAAAGAAGATAAGATTTATTATTTATTTTTTAAGATATGAAGTAGGGAATATTTTTTATTAGCATTTTCTTGATTTTTTGCTCTTCTAATTGTGAATATATTTGCTTTTTCCTATTCCTTTCCTTTGTTTTTTCTCCCTTTTAGCCTTATTACAACCTTCATGAAAGAATTTTTAATTTTTACTTGTATATATCAATTTTTTAGTTAAGATTAGATCTTTTAAGTCTATGGTAACTTTAATTTCACATGAAGATGACTAGTGGACCTTACCTAAATTTCAAAAATTGATATGAATGAGTGATACCTTATGAGAAATTTTTAAGTTAAAATATTTGAACTTGGTAACGGATGCAGAATAGTGTTTACTTTGTCTTGTTTTTATGCTTAAGAGGTATTATTTATAATTTAGTTGATAGTTGGGATTTATATATCTTATGTTATTAACTGTGAAGTTAACTAATTTATTTGGTTGACATTTATAGATATCATTCTAGTAAATCCTTAAGAGACTATAACTCATCTATCAGGGACACCTAGAGATTCAAAGACTTATATCATATGTTAAATTTCACCATAAACCTATAAAACTAGAATTAATTCTTGCTTAATTTAGGAGTGCTTAGTTGGTTAGGGTTCCAAATTATTAATTGTTTGAGGACAAGCAATAAGTAAAGTATGGAGGAAATTGATAGGTATATATTTCACATGTTATTAATGGTTAAATTAATTGTAATTTAGTAATTTTATGACATGTTTTGTGACAAATTGTATGATATCCTCTTATGTTTTATTCATTTAATTGTAGGTGATTCTTTGTATCTGGGTTTATTAGAAACAACTTCTATATTAGATGGGGGTAAGGCTGCATATTATCGGATCTCCCCAGACCCGTGTCTTAGCAGAACTTCAACTGTGTGTTGATGATGACGATAATGATGACTTGTAGGTGATTATTTGATGAAGAAATATGGGTTTGAGTGCAGCTTTCTCCATAGTTGTCCAATCAAGGTGAAACTAGAGTCATATGAAAGTTAACACGAAGGGAAATAACTCAATAGAAGACCTTAGAGATCGATTCCAATTAGAACACATTGAAGAATTTGTAAAAAAAACGGAGTAGTGTTTAAGTATAAAACCAAAACCAACATAGGCATATGTTTGTTATTGATCATATTATTTGTCTAAAATATAGCCAATTTCAAACATGAAGTGGAATTAGCACTAAAATCATCATATTTGCACTTCTAAAGTTCTAGAACAAAATCGACACTATTATAAAAGTGTAGCAAGTGTCATAATCATAATTTATACTCTAAAGATGTATGAATTTTCAAGTTTGATCTCTTTAGCACTCTTCTATGTAACTCTAGCTTATAAATACTCCTGTTAAGGATCTTTTTAAGGGAATTTGGAGATTGGTGACAACCTCCTTTATATTTTTTTTTGGGTTTCTTAATGTCAAGTAGGATTTTGAAGAAGATTAGAGGAGACTTTTATAACTTCCCCATTTCTTTCTTTTGCCTTTCTTTTATATTAAGATTTATTACTTTTTATTTTGTTTTCATTATATTTAGTGGCTAAAATCCCTAGTTAGTATTAATGATGTAGCTTGAAGGATTCGTGATTTATCAATGTATGATTTGATTATGTATTGGTTGAATTGATTGTCTTGTTCTTAATTATTAGGTTTATGATTGGTCATTAAAGATTCCATCTTAGGGACTGTATGAAAGATAGAGATGAGAATTAAAATCCATGCATTAGGACAATAAGCACTTTAAATCTAGAGAACAAAAGTATTAGCTAGGCTTAATAAGTTTTATTAGGTTGAACTACACATCGTGGTAGTTACCTAATTGAATATACCTAAGTGCCTTGAGAGAAGGCAGAGATACTTTAGGTTAATTGTTATTTCAAACTAAATAATCAATCTTGCATAATAATTGAAACTCCATATAATTGAATCCCTAAAACCCTTACATTTATCTTATTAATTTCTTTTCATTAGTTCAATTTTATTATTTTCATTAGTTTAGTAATTTAATTTTCTTTCACAAGTTCTTATGTTATTTAATTTTTTATTTAACTAAGATTAATGGATATAGCGATATAGTCTTTATGAGATCGATACTCTAGAGTACTTTAGTTTTAGTTACTTATTACAGTTGATTTTGTAGACTTGTAAATAGATTCAATCAAGTCCATATAGCATGTATGAAACAATTGAATTCAAAAGACAAAAATAAATATGTCATTATAAAAATAAATCTATATGAACTCCTAATTCTATTGACAATTTAATATCTTGATCTTCTGATAAAAAACATCTTTGAATTAACTTTTTGATATTTTTGAAAGCCTTCTAATGGCTAATCTTATCTTTTGGAGAGAGAAAGATGTCTTTAGTGCTTTTTTTCACTAAAAGTCTACTAAAGTCCCATAAAAATATAGTTTTTACACTTAAATATATTTTGCTCAACCTAGGACATATTCTAGGTATAGTTGTGGCCTAGTAGATCTCTAGTACAATTATGCCACCAAACTATAGGTCTCATTATCTTCTTTGAAATTAGTACACAACCTATCTCATGATCATGTAATTAAACCCTTAATCTTCCTATTTCTCCTCCTACTAACATATAATCTCGTACACGGCTATGACTCATGTCGTGTCACTTACTTCAACTGATCCATCTAGGACATGGGTTGGCTCATACATGTAGGGCTCGATCGTTTTCCTCTAAAATTAAGATTTTGCTTGTAATGGCCCCTAATTCTTGAATAATATTATTTTAAGGTTTAATTTGTACAGTCACTTGGAAAGATATAAAAATACTAACTAAAACAAAGTAATTCATCATTAAAATAAAGCAAAATACTTAAGAAGATATGTATATTTTCATGCATATCAGCTTCATTAAAATATCGAGATCAACTCTAAAACTCTTTATATTTTTATTTATTTTATCTCTTTGCTCCAATTTTTGGTTTAAACATGATGAATGACTCATTATTTCATATGTCCAGATACAAAGGAACCGTAGTATTATCTTTTATAGATCAATTTAACGTTGATTATTATATGATGTTTTATTTATGAGGAATATCTTTAAATGCTCTTAACTTTGATTTAATTAATTAGGTGATTAGATTTGTTGTTAATTTACTTGTGAATGATTCAAGAGAACCTACACTTGAATGGATTATAGCTTAGATGCATGGGATACTAGAGATGAGCTTATATAAATACTTTGATATTAGGGACAAGCCTTTCAATAAATTCTATGGAACTTAGTGCATTCTACAAACAGTTAAGAAGTGAAGAAAGTGTTAGCGGCACTTAAGAAGGCACTAGGATTAGAGATTAATGTTAAGTCCTCGGTCTTCTTTAATAGGAACTTGACGCACCAGTAAAGATAATTATTGATAAAGTTATCTCTAATTCCAAACTACAAGGATTGAATCAAGATGCAATGGCGAATGAACTAAATTCTGATGGTAAATAGTGAAAGTCTAAAATGATTCTAGATACTTCCACCCAATACTTTTTATGATGCCACAACAAACAACATTTTACCTTAGAGCTATACTAAAGATGAGAACTTGTTAAGAAAGGGGTTAGGAATGGCAATAGATAGGATTAAGTTTGGGTATTATTCTACCCATATCCCTATCCATTTTTTATGACTCAATTCATTATTTATTTAAAATTCATCAATTTTTATGATTTACTACCCATATCCAAATTCATTGGATTGTTCGGGTTTTTAAATATCCATCATATTGTAGAGCACATAAAAATATAACTTCTAAATAGAAAATATAATGAACAAATTTTTACAAACGCTCCAAATCAAAATTACTTTAATAATAATAAGTCAAGATTTTATTTTGTATGTCTTAAAAAACATAAAATTGGAATAATAAAAATCATAACGTATAATGCAAAGACAACATGTATTTTTCACAATCAAGAACTGGAACAAAACAGAAATATCCAAAGCTTCAAATTGCCTTTGTGTGAAATCCACAACATTCAAAACTCCATCTCCATATCATTTTCATTATTATCATCCTATAAGAAAATAAAATATGATTAAAAAGGTGAGGACCGAGGAGTAAAGTAGAAATTTTAAAGTTGTTTCTCCTAAGAAAATATTAATATTTTATTATATTTAACCATAAATGTTCAAGAAACAATAAAAAAATAAAGTTAATAAAAAATGAGTCAGGTATGAGTATCCATCGGTTCGAGCTATCACTAGACTCATATCCAAATCCATATCCACATCCATTTTTCAGCATCCATTTAAAATCTATTTTTTAACCTCCATGTTTATTTTTTCACGTCGGATGGTGCAGATATTAATCAGGTTAAAAACCCACTTCTATCCCTAAACGGGATAGATAGGGTGGAGAGCAAATTCATAGGCTTTGTATCGTATCAATCAAAATGAATTCCAATTTCCACATGTCAGAAGAATAAAAATACAATATATTGTATCAGGTTACTATATTAGATTGTACTAACCAAAATAATAAATACTGGGGGCAAAGATATAAACTAAAAAAAAATTTAATGCGAATAACATAATTTATCTTATCCCTCACTACGCCGTCCTCTTTATCTCAGCTAAGTCCTTAAAAGCTCTCACCCCAAGCTCATCATTGCTCTTCCTTACAAGCACTCTCCTCTCACATGTCACTGTCCTTTAAATTTTAATTGGTCTCTATTAGCTTGCCTCCACTACCAAGTTCAGCTAATCTTTCATTGTCAAAGCCATCACTTGCCATTCACTTTTCCTCCTTGCTTGTTCTCTATCACCGTAACTGGTAAATATTAAAGAGTTGTTATTCCAAATTGCTGTACCATTTAAATCATCAGAAGATGGTGAAATTGCATGCATTTTTCAATTTGATTAACAAACATGTCTTGTTATAATTTGGTCTTTATTTCCAAGCTCAGTTGGGGTTAGATTTGATCCTAATACTAATAATAAGCTCCTAGAAGCTACATAGTTAGATTACTGTCCAACCCTTCTTTCTTTATTTTTGAACTCAGTTGGGTTTGGATTTATGTTGAGCGGGTTCCCTTTCTTTGCTCTTGCCACAGTTGCAACAGTAATGGTAACGAAGCCTACTTTCATCTACTTCTGATTAATTAGAAAATTCATTAGACTTGTGACATATAAAATGGTCATAATCTATCTCTGTAAGATCGTCATTTATTGATAAAACAAACTCGGATATTATATAATTTCTTAATATGCTAGTCTTGTAACATCTTGTTTCCATATTAAGGAATAGAAGCCTAGATTTCTGTAATTAAGAAATAGCAATGAGATATTAGTGCTAGTAGTGTGCCCTAGGCCAATGGATAGTTATGATTCATGTATTAACATTATGACTTGTTAATAATATATTATGAGGTATTCCTTTCATATATGCATGTATTTCGTTT
>JAOTIZ010000004.1:19617697-19631802 GCA_027123425.1 Erythroxylum panamense
ACACGGAGGACGAGCTTCGCCGGAGGAGAGGAGAGAAAGAGAAGAGCAGCGTCGGGGAGAGGAGAGAGGAGGGACGGGCGCAGGCGGATTTAATTTAATTTTGGCGACGGAATGATCCGTCGGTATAATTAAAAATACCATCGCAGAATTAAGCTTCCTAGCCTAGCTTCCCGACGACGTATTTCCGTCGCTATAAGTCCCCGCGAAATTTCCGTCGCTATAAGTCCCCGCGAAATTTTCCCTCCAACTTTGGCAACGAATTTCTTGACCGTCGGACACCGACGGATTAGGGTGTCCCGTCGTAATTCACATACGATATACGTTCCGTTAGTATATTTCTGTCGCTATTTAACGATTTCCTTGTAGTGTTAAAGAATAAGTTTACTGACTCTATTATGAAGATCCTATATAGAATATGATTTATCTGTCTATGGATTTTCTCATTATGATGGTTATATAATTGATCCTTAGACTTAAGATTACCAAAGTATCTCATTTAAAAATTACTATATTTTTATATTATTTATGACCTATTCTATTTAGGATAGCTCAATCGATAGAATTTAGATATAGTATGAACTATACAAAGATACTTAAGCAAGTCAATAAATGATTAATTACTCTAAAGTAATTATTAATTTTTAATAATTTAAAAAATTCTTTGATCAACGTGAATTGAGAATTGAAGAGGTATATTCAAATATTAATTACAAATCAATTACTAATTAGCAAAAAAGAAACATGATTTGATTTAAAGGAGTAGATACTAAATTTATAATCTATGTCTAGTTGGAACAATGGATGACAAAATAATTAAATTGTACACTATAATCATACATAAAGAGGTTGAATGAAACAACTTTAATATTCTTAATATTTAAGTAGTCATAACATATTGCTAGACATCACTCATGATCTATGATTGTAAATTATTTAATTAGATAATTAAAGATAAATTAAAATTTTTAATTTATCTAATTATAATTATAAATTATAAGTTATAATCATAGTCAAACATAATAAGAATATAATATGTCACACATAAAGAGCATTTAAAAAAAGAAAATCAATTTAATTAAGTTAAATTCAATTGTGAAGTCTGAGAAGTGTGAGAGATCAAATATAATGCATTTGATTTTACAAAAATTAAATTGTAATTATTATCAAAGTTTGATTATGATGTTCAATTTAATTTTAATAATGATACAATTTTCCTGTCTTTCGCTATAAATAGTAGAAAGATACAAGAGTGCTACTATTCCTACCTTTACATCTCTAAGAATTGAATTCTTTTTATCTATTCTATAAATACAGTTAAAAGTTGAACACTTCACACCTAGTAAACTTTTTTTTTACAAAAGTTCAAATCATATATAATTCAATTATCTTTTATCATTAATACTTTTTAAATTGTTCAATTAAAGAAAATCAATCGAAAAACTGTAAAAATTATTTAAATCACAGTTAATTTCGTAGTGCCCTCTTGTTAGAGCGGGACTGGAGAGTAGTTACAATTTGAATGAAGTTACTTTCTGATAGATTTGTAAGAAATGTGTACTGTTGTTCATTTCTTTGTGAATGGCTATGAAAGGCTCGAAAACCTTAATACAAAAGTGAAATACAATCTTAAAATGATTGCAAAGACTATAATACAACTAATAAGGTTATCTGATCTTATTAGCATGAATCAATTTGAATGAGATACATAATAAAACACAGGCTTATTCCTCGATAGAAAAACAAATGCATAAGAGACACTAGTTTGAACATATATAGACGGACTTCTTAAATATTTGCTTGTGAAAGCGTAAGCGTTGTTAACTCGAGGATATACAAAACAAGAAGTCGAAATATTTGGAATAGGATGATTATATGTAAAATTGAATATAAACTTGTCGGTCATTCTACTTATACTTGCACCTATCCTCTTCTCTTTCCAACACGTTACTCTATCACTATAGCGTCCTGTAAATAGATGATAGTAATCAATTAAAAGCAAGGAGAGTATGGAGTACACTTCTACCACATACCATTTCTCATTTTCTCCTTTCATCATTGTCACCTGATTAGTCTTTTTTTCCTTCTATTTTTAGTCTTAACTATCTTAAAACATTATTCAAGCCTGAGCAGATTATGGACAATCACTTGTCATAATTTAGAATGTTGAAATAATTTACAAATCATTATACTTGAGAAATGGATTTTGCCTAGACTAATTATGAAATCCTGGTCAGGGCAACATATGCTATACCCTGTATCTCTACCATAGCCTCTAACTGCATAGGCACGTCTGTGTCAATAAGGGAGACTCCCCAGGATTGGCAGCATGAAATTCAGTTTGAAAATTCCACATATTCAACTTGGAAGAATCTCAGAATGTCCCTTAGCAAACAATGCGTAGAAGCCCTTTTATGAGAATAGTAAGGCAGTCAGAAATAAATCTCACAATTCATTCAGAACGAGTCAATTACCACTTTTTCTGAAGCTTTCATGTGCCAATTTCAACGTTATCTATAAGCCTGACTTTTCCAAACCAGGCAGCTATGCAGACCACAACTGGTCTCTTGATCTCTTCTACTGCTTCCAGACTTTCTTGGTCAACAATCTGATGGGAAAATGCATTAAGAATGATAAAATTCTCATATATAAATGCTAAGATCCCAAGAAGTTCAGATAGGCATCCATAAAATTCGATGTTAGTTTATTGCATCAGAAAGGAATCCAAACAAGTATACAAGCAGTTTCACCTGGTATAAATAGGAAACACCAACTTGGTCCAAAATGAAAACCACCCATATACCCAACAACAATCACCAAACAAGGGACATAAAGACGACCATCCTAAAATATATAACTTGCATGAGTTAACCATTCAAAACATTCCAACGTATGATATTCCAAATCCTGAGATTGAGCCTTATCTGGTTATAAGAATGTTTCTAGTCTTCCAAAGAAGAACAGGTTTTTCAGAATTACTAATAGCATGCCATTTTTAACAAATAGAAGCTGCTCACAATTTTTACTTCTATTGCACTGTGGCAGTAGCTGAAACCTAAATAATAATGGAAGAATCTATGTGAAAATAATTAACAAAGTTCCCTTTTTTTTTTTTTGGATAAAGAACTAACAAAGTTGAGTAACTAAAAGAGTTTTATTTTTTCTTTTGGTTACAATGGTAGCAACTAGAAGTGTTTTTCACTAGGAATTTTCCATAAGGCAAGAAACTTCGCACAACCCAAGCCCACATGGAAATGCACTGCAAAGAAAGACGGATTACAGCAATGAACCTGGTGGTTGTGGGAGTCATGGTTCAAATACAAACTTAAGACGATTTTAAGTAAACAACTGATGCTCTGGTTTGCTCTGTTTCTCATTAATTAATTTTTTATGGGTCACTCCTGCGGTCAATAAAAAGTTCCAGGCAACTAACTCAACCTATCAACAAATATGACTTCTGTTATGTATTTAGATAAGTTGTCAGCTTTGGTTCAATAAGTTTCTTACTCAACACTTCACATGGCTAAGACTAAATTGCTAATCATACTCATTAAATACATTAAATATTACTTCCTGGTTACATCTTAAATTAACAAATAAACTGAAGTGAACCCCTTGCATATTGTTGCTTCTCTTTTCATTTAAGATATTACTAAATATAAGAATTTGTAGCTGGAATTACTCTGAAACAGAAAATTCTTCTAAAACGAAGATTTTTGGGTATAGTGACTTGAACAGGCTAAGGATATTTTGAGGATGACTAACATGTGGTCTACTTATAGCTACTAACAAAGTGCTCTTCAGATTCGTCTTTGAGATTTGGTTTCCTTTCATTTTTAATTTTGTACATAAGTGAGTAAAATTTTAGTTTCATGTTCAAAGAAAGGAGCAACTGTTAAATAACCAGAAATTTGTGTTTTCATTTTCTTCCATGTTAATAGGATTAGTTTCTGAAGACTTTCATAAAACTGAACCAGAACTTGCCTTTTGATGGAAAGGAGTAGAAACATTCTCAAACAGATGAATGCAGATAAAATAAAAATAATAAGATCAAAGTTAGCAAAAGAAATCATTGCTGTCTCACCTCAGCATAATCAACTTTGCCACCAGCTTTCTCTATTGATTGGATGACCAATTCTTTCAACTGTTTAGAGCTTTTCTGGCCCTCTTTTGCAGATAGTTTGGCTTTTGATAATGCTCTACTTATGGACAAAGCCTTGAAAAGCATAAGAAAGAAGATACTGAACTAAGTAGAAAGAGTTATAACAGGAAAAAGAATTTGGCGCACAAAGTTCATAGCAAAGCTCAACTAGAAAAGCTCATAAATTCTTAATTTGATCAAACTACTGTTTTAGGACCTGTACATTAAGAAATGTTCATCTAAAAGCAACAAAGTGAAACAGAGACCACAAGAGTTATTGCTGTGGAGAGGAAATGGAGTATTGAGTACCTTTTTCCTCTCCTCGACAGAGAGGTGCACATTGCGTGAACTCATAGCTAGGCCATCATTATCACGGACAATTTCAGAAGCTATTATTCTAATTGAAAAATCAAGATCTCGAACCTGCAGAGATGAGCTAGTAAATATACAACTTAATCATCCTTCACAGTTAACAACCCATACAAGGAACGTGGGTGTGCTGCATTGACCTAAGTGAACAAGTGAACCAATAAAATGGGTCCAAAACTGTTGACGATCAAAGTTCAAAACAAGATTGTTGGCGCGAAGCTCTGAATGAAAAGTCAAAGTAAGCTTATAAACTTGAAAAGGGAACCAAGTTGGCAAATTTTGTTCTTCATCGTTGACAGGAGTACTATATGCCATCAAATTAGGTAGATAAATATATTGTCAGAAGACAAGGATGCTAATGCTATACATTAAAGATCAATGATAAATTGCACAAACATATAATAAAAGTTTACAAGATATCGCTATCTCTGCCTTTCACCCCGAAACAGTGAAAACTGGAGTCCTTCACTAGTCTACAATTTCTTTTGACTTGCATCCAATCCGAGTAAATAAAAGACCAATTCTCAAGGTCCGTTAGCAATGAAAAAAAGCTCCATCTTATATGCAGTAAAAGGCAAGCATTATCGGAATTGAATAGCTTCAATATCAAGGTTTGGCAAGGTTTTGGAATAAAAAAAAAGGTAACAAATAACAGTTACTTTCTGAGTTCATTCAACCGAAATTTATTAAATACTAAGGATCAAGGTCCCTCACAATGAGAATGTAACGGGTAGATCGCCTTCTAAAAACCGACGAAGAGTGGTGCACAAAATGGAACATTGCGTTAAATATCAATACTCTTTTTGCCACCAAAATGAAGCAATTTGCATGTCTCATTCTAAACAAAGACCAATCGTCTCATTCTAAACTCACCATTCTCTGAATAATTCTCCACTGCTGATAATCCTTCTTCCCAAAAACAGCAACATCAGGTTCCACAATATTAAACAACTTGGTGACAACTGTAGCAACCCCTCTAAAGAACAAAGGCCTACTGTCCCCACACAAACCCTTCTCCAATCTCTCCACTCTAACCCAAGTCTCATGCCCCAGATCCTTCTCCTCCACACATGACACCGCCCCTTTACCCTCCGAAGCCTTGGAACCATCAATCATAGGAATAACATCATCATCATCCTTACTACTTCTGCTGTTATTTTTGTAGTCATATAGATTATAAGGGTGGAAAACAGCGTCCACACCACCAGGAACAGACATGAGCTTGAGTATATCGCCATTAAAATCACAAGGATATGTAGAGAGATCCTCAGAAGGAGAGAACTGACCCGGATTCACATAAATTGAGACCACAGTGAGATCGGCGTGCTTATGAGCTTCTTTCACGAGTGATAAGTGGCCTTGATGAAGATATCCCATTGTGGGTACTAAAGCTATGGACTTTCCTTGGCACCTCATGGCTCTTGACCACTTCCTCATCTGGTCTTTGTCTGTAATTATCTCTGGCTCTTTTTTTGCTTCCATTATCATAGAAAATGCAAAACGGCAACAACAAGACGTGTGAATCTATGCCAGATATTACACCTTGGCTTTCTGTGGGTTCCTTTCTGTTATTGAATGGATGGTATAGTGAAATATGTGAAGTAGCGATGAAAGGAAGACGAAGACGGACAACCAAATTAACTTGGGGAACAGGTCAAATGTTCACTTTTAACATTACAAATTTGATTCAAACATTTCGAAGCTAAAAAATCTAACCTTAACATTTAAATTGTCACGTTAATGCTGACCTGACATATATAGGAAGAGAATAGGATACTTTCTATCTTCAAGTGCAAATTTTTTTTTTTTTTGAAAGGTAAAGGAAAAAATTCCATTAACCATATAAATGAGTTAGACAAGGTGGAATAGACACCCATACATTCAAACGAGAGAAATTGCAAGACACTCTAGCAAGTTCATGAGCGCCCACATTTCCTCGTCGATTAATCCAAACAACAGAAATATTAGAATTACTTCCCAATATGAGTTGGCAATCCTTAATAATGCCCCCAAACTCTGAATGATCCTCTTGGTGTGATTTAATGGCTAGCACTACAAGTTGAGAATCAGTAAAGATACTCCCCATATGTTGCATGTTGTGAACCGTCCAGATAAGAGCCTGTCGAACCGCTAAGGCCTCTATCACGACCGCTGAGTGTAGACCATCAAACCATCCAGAAATTGCATGCTGAAAGAGGCCTTCAAGGCTCTCAATGATAAAGCCAAACCCCGATTTACCCATATTCTGAAATCTTGCCCTGTCGACGAAAATATGCCATTCATCCGAGCTATCTGCTGCATGTTGTCTTCTCCCAGCAGCTATGAAACGATTGGCTGTTGGGCTTCTATTGCTGCTAAAGGACAAAAGCTGTTGCTGCCGCGTTCGTTCCTGCGCCAAAGTCCATTGATGTAGGTGATCCATTGCAAGTTGCCAAGTTCTCCTCGCTGTAGGGAATTGAGCTTGCCATAAGCCTGTGTTTCTTCCCTCCCATATCCGCTTCAAGTGCAAATTAACAAGCTACAATTCTTTTTTTTTTTTTTTTGGTTACAAGGAAAGACAAACAAAGAAAACTAGCTAAACCACGGCATGGCAGTACGTCATGCCAAGCCGGTCCCGGTGTAGTAGCGCCATAGAGAGAATCGGAGGGTCCCGAAGTATATGAGTGCCTGGGCTCGCCATCCCTACAAGGTGAGCTAGGTGATCTGCACATTGGTTCCCTTCACGGAGTACGTACGTGAGCTGCACCTCCTGATCTCGCAGGAGAAGATCTGTACCTGACAGCAAAAAGTGAGGAACATCAATAGCGGAATTAGGAGAGGAAAGAAGATTGATAACTTCTAGTGAATCCACTTCTAAGATGACACGGCGATAATCAAGGGACCATGCCAGTGTGAGGCCCGAATGGACGCTCCAGAATTCTGCGAGGATAGGGGATCCACTACCAATCTGCTGAAGAAAACCTTCGCACCACTAGCCATGACAATCACAAATAAGGCCTCCAGTACAAGCGAGGCTACGCCCAGGGTGAACGGCTAAGTCCGTGTTGACTTTAACAAAGTTCTCGGGTGGTGGCTGCCATCCCACCCGAGTACTACCTAGCATGCCCTGATGAGGGTAGACACAGGTCTCTACTGCTCTGGCCCTACTGATCCACCCCACATACTCCAAAACTACCTGATGCCCATCCGTCGACCAAGTGAACTCGTCGTCAAACAAACTTTTGTTGCGCCACGTCCAAAGCATCCAACACGCGGTACCAAAGATAGTGGCCCAGGTGTTTACCCGACCATGGCCTTGCGACAACAGGTTCAAGTGCACCCAGTCCTCCACCGCTTGGTGAAAGAAATCCGGATTGGCCACTGCTTGGGGGAAAGAACGCCAGACTTGGGAGACATGAGGGCAGTCTCAGATGACATGCAGGATGGACTCTTCCTGCCCACAAACAGGGCAACTATTGTGGACCGCAATGTGACGTAACACGCGTTGCTGGTTCGTGAGGAGTTTGTCCTTGGTCATGAGCCATAGGAAAGCGCGGATGCGTTGGGGTCCCGCCCATTTTCCAAATTAACTCCCAGATTCTGTGAGGCCGGGCCAAGCCTTGGCCTTCAATCAACTCATATGTTGAAGCCACCGTAAATTGCCCATGAGTCGTAAACCCCACCGGATGGTATCATTCTCCACAGGGGTCACATTAGGGGAGTACTGCGCTATATCGTCGCAAACTGGGGGTGGCAGACACTGTTGAAATAAATGCCAGTTCCATTGACCAGTCTCCTTTCGGAGGTCGGCGACCTTTGCAAAGCGGATGCCTTCCGGAATGGGAGAGGTCGCCACCTGCTGGAGCAGCCCCCAATCGGTAACCTAGTTGTCCTGCCAAAAGGAAATATGTTGCCCGTTGTCGAGCTGCCATTTAATGCCTTGGAGAACAAATTTCCAAATGATAGCAAGACCGTTCCAAAAATAGGACGCCCTAGGCCTATCAATCGAGCTAGGAATGTGGTGCGGGGCCATACGATATTTGGCCTGGACGACTCGCACCCATAACGCCTCAGGTTGCGTGAGGAGGGCCCAACCCATTTTGGTCAGGAGTGCATCATTGGAAGAACAAATATGCTTAAGGCCAAGCCCTCCGGCCGATTTGGGTTGACACACATCATCACTTCGGATAAGGGGCATTTTCTGTTGCTCTCCCGATGCCCCCTAGATAAAGTTACGCATGAGCTGTTCCAAGCTATCACAAAGCTGTCGCGGCAAGCAAACAGTTTGCATAGTTAAACCTGGTAGAGCGGAAAGAATAGACTGGGCCAATGTGACACGGCCCGCAAGGGAGAGCTGACGGCCACGCCATCCGGATAATTTCCTCTAGGCATTGTCAAGAATATGTTGGTAAGTCGTGTGCGTGGTGCGATCATGGAGTAAAGGAACGCCCAGATATTTTCCCAAGTTGTTTGTACGCTGAATCTGAAGGGCGTGACTGATGTGTTGCACCATCGCCAGCTTAACATTCTTCGAGAAATAAAGTTTAGACTTGGCTGTGCTAACTTTTTGGCCGGAGGCCTGGCAGTAGTCCTCCAAAGTTCGCATTATGACGTGAGCTTGGTCATCTGTTGCTTCGGCAAACAAAACCAAATCATCGGCAAAAAAAAGGGGGGAGATAGAAGAACATGTAGGGCTCAACTGAATCGGTCTCCATCGCCCTTGGTCCACCGCTCGCGAGATAAGATGGCTCAAGCGTTCCATGCAAAGCACAAAAAGGTACGGGGAGAGGAGGTCGCCTTAACGAATCCCCCTCGAGGGGCTAAAAGGATCAGAAGATGACCCTTTCCAGACCACTTGCATGGTCACCGTAGTCACGCACTTCATAATGAACCTGATAAGTGCTGCCAAAGTCCCAACAAAGACGATCGTAAGCTTTTTCGAGATCCACTTTGATGGCTAAGAATCTTTTCTTCCCTTTCTTTCGACGCATAGAATGGATGGCTTCTTGGGCAAGGATGATATTATCAATAATATGCCGACCCGGAATAAAACTACATTGGTTTTCCTTCACAATATAGCCCATATGTATCTGCAAACGATGAACAATGACTTTGGCAATGGCTTTATAAAGAACAGTACACAAGCTGATCACGCGAAACTGGGTAAAATTAATCGGAGAAGGAATTTTAGGGAGAAGAACAAGCAGAGTGTGATTAATATCCGCTTCCCACCTTCCGTCAGAAAACACTGTCTGAATGAACTCTATAACTTTAGGACCGACCCGAGCCCATTGTTTTTGGAAAAACAAAGTGTTGAAACCATTTACCCCCGGGGCTTTGGTCGAACGTATACCAAAAATCGCATGCTTGATCTCAATGGGGTGGATGGGAGTATCTAAAGCTCGGAGCTGCTCAGCAGAAAGAACAGGGAAAGCACTCGTTAATAGGGTCGAAGACGGGTACCCTTCCTTGCTCGTAAACAGAGTGGCGAAATAAGCCCGTGCCAGGCGACGAAGAAGTCGAAGATTGTCAACCAAGTTCTCGTGAGAATCCATAAGTCGCTCAATACTCAATTTCTTACGTCGAGAGATGGTGAGAGTGTGGTAAAACTTTGTATTTATGTCGCCTTTCGAGATCCATTCGCAGCGGGAAGATGGATGCCAGAATATCTCTTTTTCACACAAAACCTGGACAAGCTCGCTACACAAATGCTCTTCCAGCGCATGGAGAGAGTCCATATTATCTTCGATAAGGGCTCGCTGGATTCCTTGCAGTCTCGCTAGCAAGCCCCGTTTATGATGAAAAATATTCCTGAATTCCTCACAATTCCATTTAGTGAGAAACTGAGAAAAACGGGCTAAAGATTGGCTCAACGTCTCCCCTTCCGGCAGCCAGTTCTCAGCAACCAGGTCATTGAACCCTAGGTGAGTTAACCACGCATTCTGAAAGCGAAAAGAAGGGGACCCTACGGGACGGGGGGTACAAGGGTGGAATTGGATCCACATAGGGCGATGGTCCGAGCCGAGGAAAGGTAAATGATAGTTAATAGCCTGCGGGAAGGTATGGAGCCAATCGGTAGAACCAAACACTCGATCCAGGCGAGCCTGCAACATATCCCAACGCCACTTGAATTTGGACCCAACATATCCAAGATCATGAAGGCTGTGAGTATGCTCCCAAGATTGGAAGTGAGGGTTCACGATCCTGGTGGCTGTGGCACTGCCCCGCTTATCGAAATGAGCCAGCTTAGCATTGAAATCCCCCCCAATTAACCAAGGACCATCAATGTACCAGCCAAGCCAGTCTAATGCAGGCCAAAGGTGTTTTTGGGAGGCCTATTGGGGACTCGCATACACTGCTGTAAAAGCAAACGAGTCCTCCACATACTGGATAGAAGTATGACAAATTGCCGGTGCGCTAAAAGAATGGAAACCGAAATGTCACTCTTCCACATAATCCAAAGCCCACTTGCGAACCCATCGGCTTCTACTCGAAAGGAAAAATTGAACCCGAACTTGCGAATCACTGCTTGCGCCCACATATCACTAATTCTGGGTTCCAAGAGCACGAGAATGCCCTGTTTATAATAGCTAAGATAATTACGCAGGATAAGCCTAAAGCGACTACCCCCGGTGCCTTGGCAGTTTCGAATTAAAATAGACATAAAAATGGGATTAGGTGGATTCAGTACCTCCTATAGGAGCGTCTCGGGGTTCGGCACTTAAAGGCATCACCTGGTCCTCCTGGCCCCCAGGGGCCGGTAGTACTTCGGAAGATGTCAATGCTGCTCCTGGATCCAGAGGGGCTGGCACTGGAGGGTCAGGGGGCGTGCTAACGGGATCGACCACTCTCAAGGCCTCTACCCCTTCCATAAGCTGTAACGGCTCCTCAACGGCCTCCTCGCGGTCCGCCAACACCTGCTGATCACAAAGCATTTCAGTGTGAGAGGGGATAATGATAGCGATATTTTTATCGATAGAGGTGGGTTGAAGTTGGACCGAGGGGAACATTAATGGGCTAGGGGTTGGGATGGGTTTAGTCCCTGAGCTTTCACCGCGGAGCATTCGCATAGCAGACCCTTTCTTACCTTTGGGCCCCCTCCTAGAAGGCTGCTTTGGCTTATTACTTGGCAAAGAAAAGCCCGTAATATGGGCCTGGATGGCGCCTGAAGGCGCATGTTGGGCCAGATTCTTCCCAAGGCCCCGGAAAGGATTTGCAAGTGGGGCCTGTCCGTAAGTTGCATCCACGGAGGCCTTCTCCCCTGCGTCTGCCAGAGCAGTATATCTGGCGCTGATCTTTAGAGGGGACGTGATGGTACTCCCTACAGGAAGCTTACATGATGCTATTGGAGAAGACACCTATTGTAGCCGTTGGAGGGTGGGTATGGGTCATCGTTGCACCTGGACCCAAGGGCCATAGCCGGAGCCAACCGTGGGGTTTTCGGTGGAGGGGCTAGTAGGGACGTCTGCACCGGTGGCCGCGGCATTGGACGTGACGTCCTTATAGGTGGCGCCTTCTGCTGGAGGTTGCTGGTCAGTGGTACGCGGGCGTTGGGAGCAAATAGCAGACGCATGGCCCACTTTGCCACATGAATAGCAAAGCTGTGGAAGACCTTCGTAACTTAAGTGTTTCACCATCAAGGGTCACACTGGTGCATAGCAGGAGGGACAAGTCGATCTCCACAGTGATACGGGCGTAGCGCCTCCGGTGAGCTTGAAGGGTCATGGCATCAAGTTTCACCGTCCTGCCCACCATATTACCCAAGGCGGTGAGAATCTTTGGGTGGTACCGAGCGATCGATAGATTTGGGATGCGTATCCACGTTATAGCCCGAGCAACAGTGTCGTGTTTAGGTCAAAATTCTGGCACCCACCATTGGACAGACAAGGCTTGTCCATAGATTAACCAGTGCCCATCAGTCAGAGCATGCATGAAGTCTGATTCCTCAAGGAATTTAACCAGGAAAAAGTCTTGTTCCAAGTCAACAAGCTTCAAAGGGCCGGATGGTTTCCATAATGCATGCAGACGTGAGTTAACAGCTTGGAAACCAATCCTTCTACCAAGGAGCTTCACGACGATGGCCTTGGACCATTGGCCATCCAGTTTCGCCCTGAACGTAGGTGACAACGCGATGCTACCTCCACTTGCATCAGTAAGGGAAATGATGTCGCCCTCTTCAATCTCAATTGGAGCTTCCGGTGGCCATAGTTGATCAGGCGTCTCGTCAGAAGCCACCCTAAGTCCAGCTACAACTACACTATAGGACATCGGTGGACGGTCCGGTGGAACGTCCTCCCTCTTCCTTGTCCTGCCACGTTTAGGTTGGTTCCCCTCGGGAATGAGAGTCGCCATGGAAGCACTTGCTGAAGACAGTGTGAGGCAAACGTACTGAAATCAAGCCAGAAAAAAGGCGCCGAAGAGCTAATGAAGTTCAGTAAATGAAACTCGGCACCTAGGCACACATTACACTTTGTCACACTACTTTCTCTTCCTTTTTCGTACAAGCTACAATTCATTAAAGAAGGTACAATGGAAAGTACAATTTATTAAAGAAGGTGCAATGGAAAGTATACATCAAGCATACTTTTGATTACACATTCATTTATTTAGCTAAGAAAATCTACTATTGAAGTAAACTAACACTTTGGTTGGCTGTGCTATCGTTGAACAATAAGAAAATTAAAATGAACCACCACAACCATCAACCACCACTACCCACTTGCCTAATCTTCCTTCTCTGTCGCCACCTTCAAGAACCGTTGAATTCTCGTACCTTTCTCCATATAATCCAAACTCTTGTTTTCCACTTAACGGTATGTCTTATACACCAGACACTCTCCACTTGGCAGCTCCTGCTTTACCACACTTTTACATGTGAAGTTGAATCCCGTAGCTTCGTAGCTCACATAGCTAAAGCCTTCCTCTGGCATCACGTGCATAGTGGACAATGATGCACCTTTAATCTCGTTCATCGAGTCCCCACATGGATCGAAGCTATGGTTGCAAATCACATGTGTTAGGATAATCTCAAGTATCCTAGAACATGTCATCATTTCCTTGGCTACTTGTTTCTCTGATTTCTTGTAAAAGATGGCGGTGACTTTTTGCCTGTCTAGTGTGACGACATTGATCTAGTCATTTGCCATTTTCAGTTTTGGTTCTTTCGACACTAAATATATGTGCTAGCAATGATTAGGATAACCGAGGACATATGCAGCAGTATTCAAAATGCCAAAGAATTTGTTGAAGATGGTAACTTCTTTAGAGAAGTTTCAGTAAGGTGCAGGTTGATAATCGAGAAAAATGAAGTTACCTCTAGAATATTTAATGTCGGTGACATAGGGGGAAAGGAAATCAACTAGCTTAAGAAGTGGCACAATAGAGTGAAGTAGTTTGGTAGTACCATAAGTTTTGAGGATCATTTTAGTGGGTAGGTGAAGAGTCTTGACTCATATAAGACATAAGAGTCAAACTCGGTGTTAGAAAGTTGATCAACTATGATGCAAAAAGCAGGTTCAAGGATTAAGTTGAACTTGTAGCGCCCCCTTACCGTAGAGTATACACCGGTACGCCCGTAGGTCATACCGATACATACGCTACGATGAGGGTGTACTACCAT
>JAOTIZ010000004.1:19648564-19666638 GCA_027123425.1 Erythroxylum panamense
TTTAAATTATTTTTTTGTGTTAACTTCTGATTTTATTGTAGAAAATTCTAAAAATATAGTGCTCTATTCAACCCCCCCCCCCCCCCCTTCTAGATCTCTTACATTGGGAACCCCTACGTTCGTTAGACAGACTTTAGGTCCATTAAACGGACCTTCTTGGGTGAGAAAGGACTCCTATGTCCGTTAAACGGACATGGATGTCCGTTAAACGGACCTTCATGGCCAAAAAGGGCTCCCAAACCTGACAATGTCCTTTAAACGAACATTCATGGGTCAGTTTCAGTAAATTGTGATTTTTGACCCTTTTAGAGACAAAATCTCACTTTGTGGTATTCTTGAATAACTAGAAGTCTACTTTCAAATGGTCCAAGAACGAACTCAGTCAGACATATTTAGAAAAAGTTATGGCATTTGCGCTAAGATAGGTGCAATATGAATAAGGACTTAAACATGTTGAATTCTTTTCATCGTAACTTCCCCATCCGATATCAGAATGAAGTGATTCTGGAAGCGATAGTTTCCTAACACATGTATCTATCTCTATATAAAAATTGGGATCTTTTGGAGTTGATTTGAGAAATTTTGATCGAAAGTAAGTGAGAAATCGGTTGGGAGAGCATGATTAGGGTATGAATACACTTTGGATTTTTAAACATATCTTGAGCTATAGAGTTCCAATTGAGATAGTTCTTTCTTCAAATTAAACTAGAAATGTAGAGCTACAATTGTTTTGAAGAAGTCAGTTATGATTTTTGTTGATTGACTAGAGTGGGCACATCACCCTTGTAAGATGACGATCAAAAAGGGTTCTATGGAAATAACCCCTCAAGGTAATACGCACATTCACGTTTTATGATTTTCGGAACGATCCAATGATGGTTAAGATAATTCCATTGGATTAAGCTAACATTTCATGATCCGAAGTTGGGCTCCGCAAGCGGGGTCCAACACTCCACACATGAACGTATCTTGTTTTTGGATAAAATATACTGCTCACTTCCCACTGGCTTCCTAGGGTTTTGTAAATCCTGTAACACATTTGTAATATAGATTGTACAACCAAAATCAATCCACTATGTGTCATAACAAACTTTAGTCATATTAGATTCAAAACAAACTAGTGAGATTATATTATCTTTCTTTTCAAACTATTCCTTGCGTTTGACACAGTCCTTCTTCATGTATCCTTTATTCTTACAAAAGAAGCACTTGGATTCCTTCTTAATGTCAACTTGGATAGGTTTTTGACCTTTTCCCTTTGAGTTGGCTTGATTTTTCTTCTTGCCTTGAACAACCATATATGCACTCTATAAACTCTCTCCCTGTTCCGTTGATAATCTCCCTTCCTCTTGGTTTATTGACCACTTATCCTTATGTGTATTATAAGAGATTTTAAAGGGTTCGTATGGTGGTGGAAGGGTGTTCAAAATGTAATGCATGAGGAAAGAATCAGACATCTCAACCTCTAGTTTCTTTAACTGAGCCACAATATACCTCATTTTCATGATATGCTCATGCACACCTCAGACACCGATGAGTCTTGTAGATAAAAACTTCATAATTAGGTTGCTTGTAAGTGCTTTGTCTGAAGTTTCGAACTGCTCATCAATAGCCTTCAGTAGAGCACAAACATTGTCATGTTGTTCTACGGAACCACGAATGCTAGCATCAATTTTTTTTAATGAACATCACACTTAGGCGATAAGACCACTCCTAATGTTCATAAAGCACAATTTCAGTTGTAGTGCTAGCCTTCGTTATCTTAAATAGTTCGTCCTTTCAGATAGCATAATTAATGTCCATCCACCCCAGATGAAGAAGAATTCTCTCCTTCCAAATCTTATAATTTTGACCCCTTAGTTTGGGAATTTCACAACTTGTATAGAGAAACTAACAATTTGAATAGCTGCATAAATTAGACATACATACTTCTCATCAATAAATTGAGGCTAACAAACTATATATATTATTAATATAAAGCATATCTTAAAAGACATACATCAAATGACATAAAAATTGCCTGTGGGCTAAATTTTTAATTCAAACATATTTATGTTAAACTATATGATAAAACTATCAAATTATAGAGCAATTTTTAATACCTATGGGTAAATTAGAAAAATAATTTGATATTTCATCCTAATTAACTATTCAAATATAATAAAAATTCCTATGGCATAAAAATTATTATACAAAAATAATTAATTACAATTAAAAGTCTCTAAACTTTCTATGATTATTATGGCTAAGTCCTAATAATTAATCACTGAAAACTTTTTATTCATAATGTTATTCACAAGGCAAAAAAAAGGAGATATAACAGCTACAAAATAATATGTTGCATGATTAATAGTTATTCAAATACAATATCAATGTATAATATATACAAATATAAGCTATTAGTTCAGTTGAGTGAGGCTCAACATTCCCTCCTATGAGGCGCTGCCTTGAGCCACATCATTTGTTGTTTATAATAAAACAAAACGCATAACATAGCTAAAACATATCTAATTGTTAACAAAACACAGAGCATAGCTAAAACCACATAAAAGACGCATTTCAAAACACTTACAAAATGATGTAGTTTAATCTATATGGGTCTTCTTCAACCTCTAGCCGGGTCAAATGGACCCAAGTCAAGACCCATAGGATGCTCCACAAGTCGTACCAAAAAAGACCACAAAAATGCATTTTTAAATGTAGAAATGCTTCTAAAACACTTAATAGAAGATTTTTTTACCTTTAATCTAAAGAAAAACATCCAAAAACAACTCTAAATCGAAAGTTTTTGAATCTGAAAAGGTAGAGGTTCACAAGGCTCTGATACCAAATATAAGCACATTCTAACATATATTCAACAATAATATACATTAGAATATCATATAAAATAAATGTGGAAGAAAAAATGAAATACCTCCTGCCATTGTTGTTGGTACTTAAAGAGCTGCGTTTTGGAATTCTTCTAAGCTCTTAAATCCCAATACAGTGGTGTATGTCTTTCAAAGGAGAAAAGAAACTTCAGGACCAAAAAAAACTGAGAAAACAACATATATGAATGTGCTTCCATCAAGCACAATATCAATTACCTTAAAACCAGGAATTCATACCCATTAACTTAGATAACGTTTGGACCACTTATGACACAAGAAGAGTAGAAAATCTCATAGTCATTAGATAGCGTTAAAAGATTTGAAACTTTTGACGATGATAAGATACAACTACTCAAAAACTACAACTTTGATTGTTATTGTTATTTTGAGTTTTATATTAGATTCAAATTTAGTTTAAATTATTAGATTTAATTTATTACTAGTTCATCATACAATAATAGATGTTGGTGTATTCTTTTTTATGTTAATAAAATAATTTTTACTTTTTAATTCTTATTTATTATATACTAGTTTTATATAGTAGTTCAATTTCGGTAGAACCTTTAAAACTTAAAAATTTTTCTTTGATCAATTCAATATTTAGTCTAATTTTTAAAATTTTTGATAAAAATGATATCATAGAGCTGTTATGAAAGGAAAGAATTCTAGACAAGCTCATATGTTGCATGTCAAACTTCAAATTTTTTTTTGAGATTTTAATGAAAATGAATTACTTAAAAGGAAACAGTGTATTTACAAAAGTACAACCCAACAAAGGGGGAGAAAAACAATTACACATAAAGGTATTCCGAATAACCTCAACCTTCCGAAAACAAAACCACCATGTCAAACTTCAAATTGTTTCATTAATATTCCCATTATTTGTGAAGGAAGAGTAAGAAATTTTTTATAAATAAGATATGCTAATACCTAACATTTTCAATGACAAAATAAAATTTAGGAGATAATTAACTTCGCGGTCAATCGAAAATTTTATTTGTTCGTTGAATTTTACAAGTAACTATGGATAAAATTAACACATAAAAGTTATCATTCGCATCGCAATGTTTAACAACAGCAACAACCGGAGAAATAGTGGAACATAAGACGAGGAGAACCATTTCTTGGTCTGATCGTTTTTCTACGTTGAAGCAATCCAAGCCAGTGATGGACTGGTCTTCATGGTTTCGACGCAGTCTTCTAAAGAGTAATGGCACAAACACCCAAGTCCCACTGAAACACCAACAATCACATCGACATCTACAAGGAGAAGAAAGCGAACAAGAGCTATACGGAATCACTCAGCAATTAATCGACCACATTAAGTCCTTCACACTTGACACCTTCAAGAATTTCGCTTTTCCGGGTGAGAAACAAAAATTCAATTTCGTTGAAATGTGTTATCAAAGGTTTTGTTTCCTTCTTCTGTTTTACCCAAGTCGCAGCGTTTTGAGCTGTTGGCCGACATAATTGCGCGCGAGTTACGAGGTTGATTTGTGGTGCAGAAGATGAAGGACCAGCGGGAGTCACTTTTGATCACGCAACTCAGGCACCAGCATCGGCCAATGTCCAAAAGGATCTGTCCCAGTGGCAAGAGCAACATGCTCTTCTTGTTCTATCCAAAGTCAAGGTTTTCTGTTTCCAAATTTTTATTCATTTGTTTTACGTGTACTGCTTTAAATGGATTGGTCTCGAGGTATGTAATTGTGGTGTGGATCATGTAATGATTGTGAATAATATAAAATGTATGCTAAGTTCTTGATTCGGCAATTACTTGGGGCTAATAGGTCTCAATTTTCGCTACAATTTTCTTTTCTGTCTTCTGAAACGCATATTTACCAGAATTGATTAACAAAGACTGGAGTTTCAGGTCCAGTTTCTAGGAACTTATTACTTGTGAATATAAACAGGGAACATTTTTTTTTGCTAATATTTGCTGAAATTGGACTGGTGCTTTTATAGTGTTGATAGTTGAATTCCCTTGAACTTTTACTTGCTATCTTGACTTAATGTTATTGTTTGACTTGGCCATAAAGCAGTTATAACTGCCTAAAAGACTTTAACAACTTTCATTTAGTTGTTAGTTACTTGTTTATTTATTTCCAGGAGCTGTCACAGCTTAGGTTTATGCTTTGCCCACGTTACTTGAAGGAGCGACAATTTTGGAGGATTTACTTTATGCTTGTCAAGAGCCAAATAGCTGAGTAAGTTTATCTGTTAGTGACTTTTGATATTGTGGATGAATTTACAATTAACGATTGATGAGTATTCCGTCAGAGTGGTGACAGCTTAACCTTTTGAGTAGAAGCAATTCATATTTTAAAAGGTCTGCTCTGGATATTAGTCGAGAATAATTTTGAATCTGTGAATTACAGAGTGTCTTCTGTAGCCCAACACTTTATGTTTAACTACAGAGAGCATGTATTACATGTTCTGATATACTTGTTTGCTTACCTACAATTACAAAATGTTTTTTTTTTCTAGTCTGATTATATTTATGTTTGGAATCAATAAATTCAATTTGTGTAACTGACATAAATATTTAACATCCTATTGGAGCTTTTGCTTCATCCATAAGTTTACTGCTTTCATTGTTTCTATTATCTTTTTGGTTTATTGGAAAATAATTTGCATTACAAAATGGATTTTAACCCTCCCTTTTGTCTTCCCAACCTCATCCACCAGGGTGCGGAATTGATTCAATTGAACCAAAGATCTTGGGAAGGACGTCAATAATAATTTCCTACCTTTTGAACTGCATAAGATTTATGGGATTTTTCCTTTTTGTAGCAATTTCCATCTCTTCTCCCCATCCCTTAAATCCCCAATCCACAATCATGATGGAATAATATGAATATGCCTGACTCTTGGTTTTGTTTACAGATACGAGCTGCAGGCCATACGGCTTGCTAAACTAGAAAGTATGGCGATCAAGAAAGAAAGCTCTTCAAATTTCAGTGCAATAGAAGTTGAAATGGCAGAAACAAAGAATGAAGCAAGTTTAGCTCCTCCTACTCCATGAGATAACAAAATCGGCATCCTCAAAAACAGAAAAATGGAGAAAAAGAGCAGGTAACTAACTTTACTCTGAAAGAAATAGATTAGTATTGTAAGTCTGCACTTTCTCATGAATTGACACCTATTTAGGAAGTTGTTTTAGGAAACTCTTTAAGCATGTTGATGACCCATATTGACTAGGAGAAAGGCCCAATAAGCCTTATAAAGCTTGAGCAATCCTCATGCCTTTGAGGTACCTTTTGAGACGTTAGACTTAGTTTTATGATGGTATTGAGGCCTCTCCTACTTCTATAATGGGGCTTCCATAGGTGTTTACTCTTACAAATGTCATGCACTGGTCTCCACTTCTAGAGATTGACCAGGAGCAAGAGTCTAATAAGCTTATAAGGCTTGATGAATCCTCTTCCCCTTAAGGAGTCTTATGGGTTGTAGTGAGGCCTAATTTTATCATCTAATATTGACAAAACTCAAGATTGAGAAAATATTTTCTACATTACTTTGTTTGCAAGTGTACAAGAGGGTCAATTATATACAAGTTACCCTAACAACTAAAAAGAAAACAAAAATAATGAGATCTCATGATCATGAGATATCCTAATAGGAAAACAAAAATAATCAGATTCGATGATTATTGGATATCCTAACTAAATAAGAAATCTTAAAAAGATAAAAATTTTTAAAATAATTATATTTTTCCACACTCCTCCTCAAGCTGGTGAGTAGGTGATCTGCAGTCCCAGCATGGATACAGTATTCTCAAAACTTGAACTATTTGATCCCTTATGCCTACTACAGTAGTAAATGAACCATTAGTTGTGGTGATTTTCCTACTGCTTGGACATGATGAATATTTTTTAAAAAGGGGTTTGGTGAGTGGGTTATATGGTCAATAGCTCCTGAATCCATAATGCAAGAGTTGGCGAAAGTTGTTCCTGGGATATTTAATCCAGTAAAGTGTGGAAACTCACTTTAATATGCCAAAAACAGGTACCTGAAGGTTTGTTGAGGTTGTCAATAAGAGATCTTACCCTCCCGACATCTTCTTGGTCAAGATTACTAGATTTCTGAGGTGTTTCTTCGTTTAGTTGAATTTCAGCAAGATGGGCCTGACAATCTTTTCTTGGTTGATCTCCTCTCTATTCCCACTTTCAGCTTGGAGGTTTTCCGTAAAGCTTCCAACACTTTTTCACTGGTATGGCGTGCCTTCTTACAGTAAATACACCATAGATTATCACAGTTTTGGGCTTTTCAGAATTTATGACTAAATGATCGCCACCTTTAGCCACCATAGTAGATGTTCATGTTTTATGGTTCAAACATTAGGTTTCTTCGACTTTCTTCTCCACAAATTAAGGCCATAACCTCATTAAAACATAGAACAACTTGCTTGCCAAGATTTAGATTTTTCACTTGGTTAAATTATGAATTAAATCCAACCAAAAAATCATAGATAATATATTTCTTAATAAAGCTTTTTAAAATGGTGGCATCTTCAGGAAATTTAGTTTTTAAAACTCTGTGGTGGTCAAGTTCCTTCCACAAGGATTCAACTTATTGATATATTTTGTAACTGTCATACTCCCTTGTTTTACAGCCATAGTCTATTATCTTGTCCTCGTACACTTGGGCTGTGTCTCAAGCCTTAAAACACCTTTATTGGAGTGCATCCCAAGTATCCTTAACGGTGTCCAAGAAGATACGTGTCACTAATATCTGGCATCATAGAGTTCCATAGCCATGCCATAATTATGTAGTCTTCTTCATCACATACTTTAAACCAAGGATCCTCTTATTTTGGCTTTATACCTGTGAGATTGTTGATCTTCCTTTCCCTTGTAGTATGGTGCGAACAAGTTGAGACCGTTTAAAGTAATTTCATTCACTCAACTTGTATGCAACGTGGATTTTGCAATTCATTGAGATGTTGATACTGAATAGTCTACTCCGATTGTTCTGTAGTGGTTGTCTCTACTATCTCTGACATCTTCAAGGGAAAAAATGATCTCTAGGCAACTAAGGTTGATTGCTTAAAGAAAAAAACCACCAGGAATAAACGCTAGTCAGAATCATAAGACTGTCGACAATAAAGGTTAGACACTTCAATTTTTTCCAAGAATTCAAAGCTTAACAGCTTTTATACCATGATAAAACTTTGAGATTGAAAAAGTATTTTCTGCAGTACATTGTTTCCAAGTGTACAAGAGGTCAATTATATACAAGTTACCTTAATAACTAAAAGGAAAACAAAAATAGTCAGATTCGATGAGCATGGGATATCTCAACTAAATAACAAAACAAAAATAATCATACTCCATTATCATGGGATATTCTAGCTAAATAAGAAATCTTAAAAGGATACAAAAATCCTAAAATAATCATGTTTTCCCACAAATATAACTTAAAAGTAATTTTTGCTTTTTGTTGGATTAATTTATTGTTAAGGACTCATAAAATCTATCTAATAGAAGTGATTATAGCTGTTTTAAAATGGCAGGTTTGATAAATTGTATTGAAGATGTCAAGATATGAAATTTCTAACTTCTTCAATTTAGTGACATCTAGCAGCTTGGCGCCACATTTTCCTCCAAGTTTTGGTGCTCCTGCAGAGCAATAGAAACTCTAATAAATTTCATCAGCAATTCTATCATTGCTCGTGGCCGCTTTCTCTGTTGTAAAGTCTGTCAAAATAGTTGTGGGATTATAGGCCTCATTTCCTGAATTAACTATTTAGTGGTGGGTATGTTTTGGAAATTTTTTACGTGGAAACTGGAAACATGAATCTGAATTGTGTTTATTTTACTTTTAGAGAACAGATGAAAGGAAAAATATTGAACATCAGTTGTCCCGGGAATTATTACTAACTACTTGAATGCTTCACCTTTTAAAGTTTAATAGGTGCAGCTTTTGATAATATTACTGGCTATTCTAGCGTATATATGGTTTGGTCTGTACTGCACAATTTCTTAAAAGTAAGTTAGCTTGAAACTAGCTTATCCTTCATCCCTCTGATGGGATTGTGATATCATCTAAAAGCTTATAAACTGAACCGTGGCAAACCCTTGGATATAACGGTGTGATTGGTGTAATCAAAAGATAATGGTGTGCTGTGATGCAATGTCCATGCCTGTTCTGATAAAAATTGTGAAGAGTCATAGCCTTTTATCATTGCTAACGCAATCTTTCATTGTAGAATTCAGAATCCATCCTGTAAATTGATCCTTTTTCTGCGGGAAAATGTTAATCAGCAACTTATTTGATCATTGGATTGGTAAGATATGCTTGACAGTCTTAGATCCAACTGGTGGAAAGTGGATGTAGGACTTGAGGTATAACTAACTTAACTTCTTACATAAATCTCGTACACGGATGGCAAAGTCTGTTTTGAAGTCTATGGACAAAGCATGTTCGTACGTTCTTTAAAAAGAAAAGGATGCGGGGCATAGTCTGATTGCTCTGTGCGATTGTCCAAACAACAGGATCTGCCGGATATGTTTATTCATCAAGAAAGGGCTAAAGTTTGTTATACAAGAAACATGGCCTGTTTGATATTTGTCTTTGAAGATCTTTCAAACTTGTACGAGAAATGTAGAGACCTTGGCTTCGCAGGTACATAGAAATACATATTTATTAGTCTCAAAGCAAAGCACAAGATGAAGGCGGAAGCAAGATAATGGGTTGTAGATTTCATCTAAATTAAAGGAGTGGACTTTTTCGCCAGTTCAAAAGAAAGGTATCTGGACTCGAGGGTCATTCTCTGTTTGAACAAAGTTGGCAGTTTCAGACAGACGGCGTTTATGTTTGGAGTTCGAGAAGACAAACAAAAAGGTTAATTAGCAAACATGCAGTCATCAGATACAAAGGGAAATGCTGTCTAAAGAAGACTTAGATAGGTAAAGTCCTAGGAAGATTTTGGGCCATAAACTCAACGTGATCTAAGCAAATAAAGGGCAAAGCAGAAAGAGAAGTGATAAGTGTAGAATGGTGAGAGAGAGAGAGGGCGACATGAAATCTATCTTGAACAAGTTGCATTGCAGCTGTGAAATGCGTGGTTTGCAGAACCGTAAAAGGCCCCATGTGAATAAGAGACAATTCCTCATTCATACAATGTTCCACGCAATGCAAATATCTGCTGGAAGGGGTTGCATGTGCGCATTTCCTGCGTGGTCCAAGGCAGGAGATAGAAACCCACCCTTATCTTCGATTTACATTCCTAGAAACATCAATGTCTAAACTTCAACCAAAGTTCTGATGTTTGTGTCATTGCTAAGAATGCAGGTACAAGATAGAGGTAAAGACGAGCACAAAATACGATCCGGTTATATTTACTTCTCAATTCATGCTTCATATCTTGTTACAAGGAAATGTAAAATTTCACTTAAAAGAGAATCTGGCTAATAGAGATACCATTAAAACTTACAAATATGAAAGTACTCAATTAGCATTCTTCTCTCAAATCATTTATGTTTGCCTTTCTCACCAATAAGAAAGGAGTCTTTATTGATGTTGGTTTAGTGCACAAGGCATCAGTTACTGTTAAGTTACAGATGTTTTATTTCCTAACTCCAATTTCCATTACATGACGTTGCAAGCCAATCCCAATTTATACCACTCATCCCCTACAAAATCCTTGGGATGAAACGAGGTACAGTATGTCCTTAAGCTGGTTATTGAATTTCTTGCCACTCATAACGTCGTGGGAGGGGCACATCATTCACAAAATCAAAGTTGCACGTATTGAATTTCTTGCCACTCATAACGTCGTGAGAGGGGCACATCATTCACAAAATCAAAGTTGCACGTGCAAATTTCCAGGAAACAAAAGAGACAACTTGCCCCAAGTAATTGTGGTGCAGTGTAGTCTATGAATGCTATGTAAAGCTTGCTTTGAGGCCTATATTGAATAAGCATATGTAACCCTAGGGCGCAGGTGAGGTGATAAGGGATTCTCTTGGCTTAAGTACGGTCACGGGTTCGAACCGTCCTCATATATGCAGCCGTTTAAAACTTAGGATCAGAACTGTGTCTCCCACAAGGGACTTACCCGGTTCGAACGGGGATTAGTCTGAGAGTGGATGGCTTAAAGGTGTCTTTCCATAGTTGGGACCCTTCTAGGACACCTCGTGAGCAACCCAAAAAAAAAAAGCATATGTGAACTGCATGCATCACAAGCATGACTAGAGAGTTTCAAATGGCATACTTGTCAACAAATAGCCATTGTTGCTGTTGCTCTGCAAAGCCAAAAAAACTCCTTGTTGAAATTCTTCTCCTTGTTTCATTCCTAACTCTTTGATTTATTGCTGAGAAGAAAGCTTTCAAAAGAAACTTGAAATATACGCAAGGAAAATATCCATTTTGGAGGGAGGAGAACTTATAATAAAAGCATGAGAATTAAAATTTTATTTACCTACAAATAATTCTAAATTGGGGAAATACACAAAAAACCAGTCTAGCACAAGGCCCTGTGCGCATGATATCTCGTTAAAAATAATATGCTAAAACAACTGTGGCAGAAGCAATATTCATCCCAACATCAAAAAAGATAAAGGCATTGATCTCCATAGTTTCTTTACAAACTAAAAAGGAAACAAAAAAAGGACAATGTTAGAAAATCAGAATATTTGATCTTCTAAAAGATTTGATATAGTTGTAAATAACTGATTAATAGCTATGATTATGATTTACTAATTTAGCCTTATTTTAATCTTTCATTTATTTAGGCTGATTATAATTTTCTTAGTCAATGACTAATGTGTAGGAATTAGTTTGTTTTTCTAAAATAGGATAAATGACTCTGTATATATTAGTGTATTCAGTATATGGAGAAAGTTATGAAGAATATTAGTTTATGTTCATGGTATCAATGCCTTTCTATGACACTTTTAAATAAAAAAACCCCTCCTCTGAATCTTGGGTACTAGTTGCCGAATGTCTTTCAATTCTTCTTCACTTAATTCTATTTTTAGCTTCTCATAATGTCATATTCATATGAGAGTCAATCTACTATTATTAGTAATAATGATGGGGTGGAAACATCAGTTCAGTCAAAAGAAGAATTACAACACATACAATCTTCTTATAGGCTCAATGGCCAATATTATCTTCAATGGTATCAAGTGGTTAAAACCTTTCTCAAAGGAAAGGGTAAATTGAGTCATCTTATGGGAATTGTACCTTCTGCTAAAGATGGAACGTTTGCAAAATGGGATGAAGAAGATTTCGTGATCATGTCATGGTTGTGGAACTGTATGACACTTGAAGTGAGCCGAACCTATATGTTTTTAACAACTGCAAGAGAAATTTTGGAAACCATTTGTCAAACCTATTAAAAAATGCAAGATGTTGTAGCAATTTATAAGATTTGAACCAAAATCATCACCACAAAGCAAGGTAATCTTCCGGCCATTGAGTACTATAGTACTATGAAAAGCTTGTGGCATGATTTAGATTACTGTCAAGATGTTAAAATGGAGTGTGGAGAAGATGTTGCAATGCTACCAAAGTTTATGGAAAGAGAGAATCTTTGAATTTCTGGTAGGCCTTAACCTAGATTTTGATCAAGTTTGAGTTTAGGTTCTCAGAAAAGAAGTTCTCCCATCTCTTGAGGTTGTTTTTTCTATAATACGGGTAGAGGAGAGCCATCAAGGAGTGATGATTGATAATCGAATACAATCCACAAATGATGGTTATAGTACTGAGGTCAATAAAAGAGAGAAACAACCCAAACAAGAAGGGGTCTGATGCACTTACTGCAAGAAGGCGTATCACACTAAGGATAATTGCTGGAAACTCCATGGAAAGCCTTCCAATGTTGGGAAAGGGAGGTAATCATGGTAGACAGTCTAGAGGACAAGCACACATGACAAATGCTGAAGTTGTTCCTAGTGAACAACCAAATCAAGATAGGGGAGAGATAGAAAAGCTAAAATCCATGTGGAAATTAGTTGAGAAACCCGAAATCTCTTACTCTTTGGCTCATTCAGCTAAGTCCTCTAATTCTTATGTTCTTAGTGCCCCTTTTTCCTATCTAAAATTATACTTAGATTACAAATTCAGGTGCTACTGGCCATATGATTTTCTCACATCAGTCTTTTACCTCATATAAACCTTGTCCTTGCAACAAAAAATCAAAATTGCATATAGAAATTTTACTGCTGTTGCAGGTCAGGGAATTATTCCTCTTAGTTCCACAATTTTGTTAAAAGATGTCCTACATAGTCCTAAATTGGCTGTCAATCTTTTGTCCATAAAACAAATTACATGTGACTTGAATTGCAAAGTGTCAATCACAACGATGTACCTGGTGGGTGATGTGAAGCTGTGACAGAGAACAAAAACCTCCTATGACATCAATGCGGGTAGACCTCCCATTGAAACTTGGGAGAAGATGAAGAAGGAGCTAACGGATCACTTCCTACCCAATAACACTTCTTGGCTCCCGAGAGAAGCTTTGAAGGGGTTGAATCAAGACGGCTCAGTGAGGGAGCATGTGAGGAAGTTCACATCGGTAATGTTGGACGTGCAGAACATGTCGGAGGAGGATGAGTTGATCAACTTCATTAACGGCTTGCAAGGTTGGGCACAAATGAAACTTCGGAGGCAGAACGTAAAGGACCTCCCTAGCGCAATAGCAGCGGTAGATGCCTTAGTGGATTTCCAATTACCACCACCAATTTTAACCTATGGAGAGGGCAAGAAAAATGATGAAAATCAGGATGGCAAGGAGAAAGGCAAAGAGAAGGTGGGAGAATCTTCTCGACATAAGAAGAAGCAATTGAAGGGACCAGTTGCATGCTTCATCTGTTAGGGGCCGCATTTTGCTCGAGAATGCCCGCAAAGGAAGAAGGGCAAGGAGGAGATGAACTCCATAGTCACGAAGGACAAAGAAGGGAGCGATGAAGATGACTTGGGAGAAGGGACCATCAACAAAATTGCCTATATAAATTGTATAGGCCTCGTGGAGGAGCGCCCATGCATAAGCAAACTTGATGGAAAGAGGAGATGGTGCGAGAAAAAAGTGCCATTGGAAGAGAAGGCTTGCTCCAGTCTTCGACAGTCGATGAAGGAGTCTTCGAATGAACCGCTCGTGGAGGAGTGCCAATAGATTATTTCAACGAGGGCGTTGAATTCTTCTAGTGGGGGTGGTTTGTTAGACTCCTAAGTCTGTACTGCGGGATCGTGTGAATGTTGACGAGCCTTGTCAATGCTTGGCACGTAAGTCGACACGAGGAAGGCATGTTGACGAGGGAATAAGGCAAAATCTTGCGAGTTGGTGAGCAAAACTCGAGGAATTTGCAAAGTAGGCAAGGGATGCGGGAAGTATCAATGAAGATCTCGAGACTAGGCGAGATTCGATATACGTGGGCACGCGTAGGCACGCATTGGCGAAAATTTTCAACGAGATGTGAAATTCGAATGTGAGGCTGTGAGGATTTAGAAAGCTAAGTCATGCGAGACTCGAGGGTGCGTGAGCAGGCGCAAAGGTATGTGAGACACCCTGCGAGGATGCATGAAGGCATGGGTGCGTGACGAGGCGCATAAATACCTAACTTCGGCGAGGTAGGTCAAAGGTATGTAATATATGCGAGGTAAAATACTAACTCAGATTGTAACTTATGATTTAGTCATGGAGCGGCAAGACTGTACCATGAATGAGCTTGATCATGGAAGATGGACTTGTCCATGGACGTGCATTGATGGACTTATATGCGGATAAGCTGTGATGAAGACACATCAGCAGTGACGTGGCAACTGTGGATGATATAGAGGAGATCTTCGTAGATAAGGATAATCTTTCCTAGATAGGATAAATCTTTTAAATGTGATGTAATCTTATTAGATAGGATAAGATTGTGATCTTAGCTAGTAGAATTCTATTAGGACTCTTAGTCATCTAGAGGAGCCTATAAATAGCTCATTAGAGTTGAGACCTATTCATCAGATAAGATTAGATCAGAGTTGAGAGCTTTGAGAGTTGAGAGCTTTTGGGGGAGAGTTCTCATTGTAAGGGTTTCGAGTAGGGAGTTCCTTGAATGTTTCGAGTAGGAGGTACTTGTGTCTTTTGTTAACATTTTGTTGAGAGTTAATGAAAGAGGTAGCTTCGGCTACATTTAAAAATCTCTTATTGTTTTCTTTACTCTATTACACTTGTGTTCTTTTCGTGTGTGAGGGAAACACTTAAACACTTGTGTGCGCGTGAGGTGTTCTAGGGCTAGCGGAATTGGTCGGCGACATTCACGTGAGAAAGCTAAATCTTTGCTTAAGCGGACCTAAGCGGGATTATCGTAGGAATGTGGGCGGGACTTACAATGAAAGTTCGAGTCCAAGAAAAACCTTTGTAACAGTAGGCACTATGAAGGTTGCAAACTGATGTATGGTCCCAAAGTTCCGTTATCTTGTTAGTACGTGTACTTGCAATTAATCGGTTGATTGTAATTTTATATACATAATTATTATTTTAGTTAATAAAAACATTCTTTATATTTCTATATTTTTTAATTACGTTTGATATCTTATACTAAAAGTTAAATCTTTGGAATAAGTACTATACAATTAAAACTATGATAAAATCATAATTATGAGATTTAATTTATATTTATATGTTACTCTTAAGTTATTTCTATTTGTAGTTTTATCAAGATAGAATATTCATAGAATAATAAAATTAGCATATAATATGTTTCTTTCTTAAGAAGAATGCAATTAATCTTATAAATTAAAGTATAGATATATTGAAATAAAAGTGTGGATATTAAAGAATAAGTTCACTAAACTAGCCCTCAAATGAAATATTACCTATGTGTATATAGATTTATTTATTATAATGGTTGTATAATTGATCCTTAGACTTGAGATCATATAGAGACATTTGAATCAAATTTATTTACTTATTTATGATTTATGTTTTTGAATTTATTCAATTATTATGATTCCATCGAAAAATTGTAAATTTATATTTTATTACATCAAATCACGGTTAATTTTTTAATCTATTTATCGATAAATTTTATGAAACAGATGACCCTTGTCATTGGATGCTCAAAATTTTGGAATCTTCTTGTCTGGTTCTAAGTGCTTGAAGGAGTCCCAAGACAACCCTCATTTACGTTAAACGAATCCAGGAAAGGTGAGCGTGATCGTCTAAAGTTAAATTCGGATGAGGCCACATGTTATGATACGGGAATTGATGAGCTCCATGCAATTAAATTGTATCATGTGGATTCAGAGAGAAGTAAAGGTGCATCATGCATGTCAGGCAAGCTATTAAAATATCTTTCCTCAAGTTTGGAACTTGTGATATCACTGAAGCGAGTCTTGCTGCAATTGTCCTCTTAGAACTTAAAGACTGGATGCACTCAAGATGGCAAGTAGATGAACAGATGTAACTGTAATGGCCACGAAGCATGATTATTGTTAGTTTTTCTCCTGCGAGGGAGTAGAGAAAACAAGCTTCATAAACCTTAGTTGAAGAAAGAAAATAGAATGATAAGCCAAACTTCCATGACAAAAAAAAAATGAAGCTCTGTTCATGACATCAATGACGTGCCCAAGATGCTTACTGGGATGAAAGGAACGATGCTTGCTCGTTCCACGACCATCGTAGTCTTTCAAAACGAATGATGCTTGCTCGTTCCACTACCATCGTAGTCTCTCAATCGCCGAGAAGAAGATGGCACTAGAATGATCAATGTCTTCCTTTAATTGCTGTTTTGATACGGCATTGTAAGCAAGACCATCGGATGAATGTATAGTACACATGTATTATCCTTGACTTTTGTACATGCTTGTATAGACGATCATGATTGTGCTTTTAAATGAATTATTTTTAGGATGGATTGCATTACGGCATGATTTACATATTTTTATCAAATCTCACGCTGAATAATTTAATTTTTTAAAATTTTGATTATATTTTCTAATTTATAATTACAATTAATAAATAATAATTAAATTAAATAATATTAATTAATCATAATAATCTTAAATTTAATTAAAAATCAAAACTTAACTCTCAAAATCAATACCTTTTTCTTAAATTTGGAAACAAAATCAACATTTTGTGATAATAATTCAAGGTCTAGTTTTTCTAGGTTCAATTACAAGTCTAAAATATTAGTGTTGGTAGTACCTTCCTATTTTAATACAGTTTTCTCTTACTTCTCATCTTATACTCCACTTTTTGACTTCTCCTTTTGTTTTGCATTACCTTATATCACTTTGTCTTATTTATTAAAGCTTACTATAATGAAGAACTTGACTTTATTCCCTTCTTTGGTTGCATTCAATTTCTTTGGCAAACTAGTCACTTTTGCTTTTGTTTCTACCGTTATAAGAAAACAACACAATTTGCGACATTTAAAAAATTTCATAAAATCTCAAAAAATGTCATAGAATATAATTTACAACATTTTAAAAACGTCACAAATAATAATAGTATAGGCAAAAAGTTTCTGCGACGTTTCACATAAAATGTCACAGAAAACAGAAACATTTTGCGACGTTTTAATTAACGTCATTGAAAGATTTATCTTTCTGTGACGTTTTGTAGAAACGTTATAGAAAGTCATATTTCGCGACGTTTTTGAAAATGTCACAAAAAATCACATTCTATGACATTTTTTGAAACGTCACGGAAAGGGAATATCACATTCTGCAACATTTTTGGAAAGGTTACGGAAAGTCACATTCTGTGACGTTTTTAAGACATCGAAAAATGTTGCTTTCTATGACGTTTTTGTATAAACATCGTAAATAGTTGTATTATTTTTTAATTATTATTTTTTAAAAAAAATTTGAAAATTATTTTATTTAATAATTTTTTAAAATACAAAATTTTAAATCTTATTTGTTTAATAACTATTCAATATTATTTATGAATTTTATTTATTTAATAATTCTTCAATTTTTAATATATCATTAATTTTAATAATTATTCATTTAACAACTCATTAGTGTTGAAATTGTATTTGGAGTTTTGTCCCTCACATGTAAGGCTTTTAGCTTTGCTCATCCTCCAATGAATGTCGTTAGTAATCCCTTGCTTGGGGACCACTAAAATCAAAATCATGCAATGGAAGTTTGTTTGAAAGGCATATAGGCAGATGCAAATCAGATAACTTGAACCAATAACTCAAGCTAGCAAATGGACAATTTTTAGATTTACGAACCCAAAACTGCAAGGCACTTGGA
>JAOTIZ010000004.1:19672767-19685341 GCA_027123425.1 Erythroxylum panamense
TTGGCTATTCTGGTTTGTGTTTTCATACCGATACCGGGATCCTGGGTTTCGGGAAGGTCCCGGGAATAAAAAATTTTTGTTTCCGCTGCTGGTACATGTGATGTACCTCCCGGGATTTTCCTACATTGTAAATATTCGTCTAATGGAAACAGTGTAGACTTTGTGAATGAATGCAATGATTGGTTTTAAATTTTTGATGACTTCTGATTATGTTAGATGATGCCATGTGTAAGTTGGATTTGTTTTTCTCTAATATGCCATTATCATAGAATATGTACTTGAATATTCTTGAATGTTTGGGTATGTACCTTATAGTAGTGGGATGATGCAATCACGCTAAAGTAATTGGGGGAATATTTCGTTGTTCTTGATTAGTATTGAATTGGGAAATTCTTGACTAAGTTGAAATGACATTTTGTAAATGATTTACAAATGTCATTAATTTAATCGATGACTAATGTGGAAGAACTAATATGATTAGATTCAAAATAGAGCTAATCAGAACATTATATGATGAAATGATTGAATTATACGAAAAAATCGTGCACGAAATGGTTAGTTAAAACCTCGTTGATATTCCTAAATATTTGGGTGATTATAATACATTATTAGATACCAATCTTGATCTATAATTGTAAATTATTTAATTGGAGAATTAAAGATAGATTAAAAGAATTTTAGTTTATCTAATTACAGTTACGAATTAGAATTATAATTTATAATCATTGCCAATATATTTAAGAACTTAATGTATCTCACATAAAGAATGAGTTGAAGAAAGCAAAGATAATTTAATCTAAATTAGACTTGATTGTAAAGTTTGAGAAACTTTATAATTATATATGAGATATATAATAAATAAGGATCAATATGAGCTATTGGATCTTATTTAGGCATAATTGGTATTTAATTATAATTAAAGTTTAATTGAAATTAGAATTTAATTTTATTTAAATTACTAAAACATCCAAAACCTATTATAAATAAGCTTAAGCTCTAACAAAATTAGCATTTCTTGCTTAACTCTCTCTGTAAGTGTTACAAGGCTCTCTCAACCTATTATGTAGATACTGTTAGAGGTTGAGCATTTGTGCGGCTAAAGTGGTTAAGACAGATTGATTTTAGAAACGATTCGAAGGATATGATAAGAAAATGATTAAGCTTTGGAATAAGGTAGGAATTAAGTTTTCACTTTATTCTAATTTGTATTAATTATTTTACAAAATTAAATAGATTTTGATTTTTGGATAAATCAAAGGTTAATAATAAGTTTTGTAATTATGTTGTTACAGTTGGTATCAAATCCCAACCTAATTTCCCAATAGATGTTGCATTCCCTTAACATGTATTGCTAGCTTTCGTTCGAAAGGTACATGTGGATTCATTAATGTTATAAAATACGATTGTCCTCCACTTGAATCTAAGGTCCAATTAATTAATATCATGTGTCTTTCTAAGAGTTGCATAATATTCTTTTAGCATTCCATATAGCCTTGAACTAGCTCCAACTAATATTCTTATTAAAAATTATGTTCAAAATATAAAATAAATCAATAAACTTCTTTTAACAAATTATTTTTATGTGTGTTCAATATGAACTCTTGATATTTTCTTATGAACTATGTGTAATTCTTTTGTCTTTCTATATCCTCGTGGATAATGTTAACCCATTATTTACATCAAAAGTTGTCTCCAATACCAAAGAGTACTCAATAGTGATAACAAACTTCAGCAACATATTTTTTTATCAAAAAAGTTGTTTGTCTCAGGTAATATCGCTAAAATTAATAAGAAATATCAATATCCAACTAAATTAATAAACATTAAAGAAATATTCATAAAATGCTAAATTCCACCAAATCATAACCATTACAATTCAAGATTCTATAATTATTTTATATTATTAATTTGAATTAGATTTAGAAATTAAGCTTGGTTGTCATATAAACAATATTTAATTAATTTAGATGACGTTCATGTTATATGTATTTTATAGAAGTATATATAAAACGATTTTCTATAAAACAAAAAATCAAAATTAAAGATTTTAAGTTTTTAAAATTACTACATGGGAATTCGTATGTTACTTTTACCCATTAATTAAAACGTGTTGTATTACATTTTAGCATGATAAAAGCCTCTGACCAACTGGTACTGAGACGCAAAGAAAACGAAAACGAAAACGAAATTGCATACAGATCCTTACTCTTTTATGTTTTTTTGTTTTGTTTTTGAGGTAAAACTCTTTTATGTTTTTTAATACACAAAATACTAGTCTATGCACCAGCTACTATAAAAAAAAGGTGAATAAAAAAAATAGTTAAACAGCGAGATGACTGATGAGTCGTTCAAGGTCGCTTAGCTCACGTGTACGTTCAGACCACCTAATCCTCTTCCACCTACCAAAAACGCTACTATATCTATATATTTGCACCGTAATTTTTTGTAAGCTTACCAATTCAAAGCCAGGAAGGGAGTGTTGAAGACGAAATGGGATCTTTGGGCGATTGTGCGACTCGTCGAACACGAATACTGAACAATCATCTCTGCCACCGCCACTCATCGGAAACCGTTCTTTCACTGGACTCCAACGCATGCTTGAGCTACTCTCCTCCGGAGCTGAATGAGAAGCAGGATTTCGACACCAAAGATATGCGTCAATTACTAGACGCGCATCACATCGAGGATCGCGACTGGTTGTTCGGTGTGGTGAGGCAAAGCAAGCTGTTTAATCCTCGGGAGCGAGGCGGAAGGGTGTTCGTGTCACCTGATTACAACCAGTCTATGGAGCAGCAGCTAGAGATGACTATGAGACGAATCGGTTACCTGCTGGAGAGAGGTGTTTTTGATGGGTGGTTGACGGGGAAAGGCCCCGAAGCCGAATTGAGGAAGTTTGCCGCCTTTGAAGTTCTTGGGATGTTTGATCACTCCCTGGTTATTAAGCTTGGCGTTCACTTCTTTTTATGGTTGGTACTATTCTTTTCTACCCACTATTTTTTTATTATTTCGAAGTTGAATAGATAAAAAACTTGAGGAATATAGAGTACACGCCAATAACGTCGTTGGAGAAGTGATATGTGCTTCTGTTTAAGTCCTATAAATTTTCAAGAAACTATAATGAGATACCGAGGAACAATTTTACATAAAATCTTCAAGCAAGTAGGTTCTGATGTATGCTATTGTCTGTTCAATTCTTTTCTTTCTTATTTCTTTTCAGGGGTGGTGCCATTCAATTTTTCGGAACCAATCGCCATCATGATAAGTGGCTCAGAAACACTGAAAGTTTTGCAATTAAGGGTTGCTTTGCCATGACAGAATTGGGGCATGGAAGTAATGTATGCGGAATTATGGATCTTTTGTTCAGTGGCATCAATTTTCTCTGTAGTTTCTTAGGGTCCTTTTTCTGTACTTTTGAGCCTAACTTCTTTTATCACTTGCAGGTTCGAGGAATTGAAACAGTTACCACATATGATTTAAACACAGAGGAATTCATCATCAACACGCCCTGTGAATCAGCTCAGAAGTATTGGATTGGAGGGGCTGCTAAAGTATGGATCTTTCCAGAAATACTAATCAAGTCCTTCGAAATTTTTTCATCCTCACATATATGATTTTTCCATCCTTTCGGTCCTTGCTTTTGATGTTTAATTGCTTACGCGTTTATGTTTTTCTTTCTAATCAGCATGCCACACACACAATTGTCTTTTCTCAACTTACTATTGGTGGGAAGAATGAAGGTGTCCATGCATTTATAACCCAAATCAGGGATGCAGATGGAAATGTATGCCCAAACATCCGTATAGCTGACTGTGGTCACAAAATTGGTCTTAATGGTGTTGACAATGGTCGAATCTGGTAGTAATCACCTTTAACTAGTAGTAATTCTATTATGTGATTAGATGCACTTAGAATCTTAGTGGTACTATTTCAGGTTTGACGAAGTTCGAATTCCAAGAGAAAATTTACTGAATTCTGTTGCTGATGTTTCACCAGATGGGAAGTATCTTAGTGCGATAAAAGACCCAGATCAGGTGATTATTTTCTAGATGGACTCCTTTTAAGATGATTGTTTTCATCTCCTTTTTTCACATGTAGACCTATAGATTAGACGGCTATAGCATATATACGTATATATGTTTATGTTATTAAATATGTGTGTATGTGTGTACGTGTGTGTGTATGTATATATGCATATATGTATGTATGTATAGACTTCTTACACGTGATTTTTCTTAGAGATTTGCAGCATTCCTGGCCCCTTTGACTTGTGGTCGTGTCAATATTGCTGTTAGTGCAGTCTACATATCGAAGGTATTTATTTATACAGTTGATACTTGGACATGCCACCATGGCGTTACAAAATTGACAAAAGAGATTCCTTGTAATTAGGTTTTGTTACACATGTTTAATTTTTGTTCAATGATGTTGTGTATGCATTAGGATGGGTATTGAATGTGGCTTCCTTGTTACTTGGTTTCTGGAGATTCTTGTTTGTTAAATTGCCCATACTTTTCTATAGTTTGAGCATATGGTTTCTGACAGTTGCCTTGTTTGATGCTCCTTGGATGCTTTTGTTGGTGTAACTTGATGATAAGCAAATGGATGAGAATCCGATACTTTTATTGATATATAGCTATAGTCTCGTAGAATATCCTACAAGAGCTAAGCCACCAGCCACTAATGGCCCTTCCAGCAATCAGCTGAACACAATGTAAGATTTCGATACCCCCCTCACCTTACACTACCCCATCTGGTGCTATCAATACCGCCTTCTTCAGAATCTGCCTTGTCCTCAAGGCAGAAAGAGGGAAATTGCTGTTGTAGTTGGGCAGCAGCTGTCCAAGGGGCTTTTGCAACAGGGTTCTCCTTCCCGTTCAGCCAAGATTGAGGAAAAGGAAAAGAAACTAGGCAATCCTTCAGCTCTTCAAAGGCTCTTTGAGCCTCGGGTCTCCAAGGAAAGTTATCCTTCTCGAATTCCTGCATTTGGCCTGGAATTAAGGTGGTTCTAGAAGCAAGCTCATGGACCTCACTCTCCTGCTGTTCATTCTGAACCTCCATTGCAGTGGACTGAAGTACTCTTTGCAAGGCAGAAGTTGGTTGGGATTGCTTATAGCCTTGCCCTCTCAAGGTTACTACCTCTTTGCCTTGTTCAAACCCCCAGCTCATTGTTTTCTGTTTGAAATCTGTCCTAACTTCTCCTAAGGTCTCCAACCATTCTTCACCTAAAACCAGATCGATTCCCCCCAACTGAAGAATGTATGCATCAAGTAGTAATTCCACATTCCCTACGAGCACCATAAGTCCCTTACACCGACCTTGTGAAAAGCATTTGGTCCCATTCCCTAATTTAACTCCATAAGCTGCGGTGGGAATAACAGTCAACCCTAGGTTAGTCACCAAATCTTGTGAAAGAGAGTTGTGACTTGCCCCACTATCGATGAGGAGCAAGGTTGGGACCCCTGCCAATTGGCCCTCAACTTTAAAAGTCTTGGACTGAGCTATTTCCCCATATTCAGTGACTTGATAGACCATCTCCCATGCCTCTCCCATTTCGGTTTCCTCTCTGTCACCTGAACCAGAAGGAGATCTCGCTTCTTCCTCATTTCCCTCCCAAATAAGTAGTCGAAGATGTTTATCGGGGCAGATATGGGAGGGACTGTAGTGTTGGCCACATTTGAAACACAAACCTTTGGCTCGCCGATCCATCAACTCCTGGTAAGAAAGGTTTCGGGTTCCCCTTGGGCGCCCTTCAGCAGTCCTGTCCACCCCATGTCGCCGATCAGCGTCCTCCTCCCTGTTGCCCCCCTGATATGCGTCCTTTCTGGCTTGCGCATGGGGTCGAACCGGTCCGGGTCGTGCACCGACCCAGGTGCGATCTCCAACTGTCGGGTTCGGAGGCCCGACTCGTGGAACACCCACGGGTCTCCAGCCCTCAATCGACGTATATTGCGCCGAGGGGTTGAGTTTTCGCTCCACTGCTCGTGCTGCTGCGATCAACCGATAACGAGAGGAAGGGTCCAACGCCAAGACCTCCAACCGATAACGAGAAGAAACCCATGTACTGATCTTCGGGAAGGGGAGGAACCTGTGCTGCCAACATCTCAAACCTTTCGACATACTCATCCACCATGCACTGTTGTGTCAACATCTTCAGTTGGGAAAAAGGATTCCCGTCAAAGTGATCGCCATACCGATCGAATAAAGCTCTCTTGAAGGTCTCCCAATCCATTTCGGGTTTCGACGCTAGGAGGACCTTAAACCAATGCCACGTCATTCCTTCCATACATATCTGCGCTAGCTGAACTCGGAGCTCCGGCGGGGTTCCCTGGACGATAAAGTACATCTCGGCCCGAGAGACCCATCCTATCGGGTCTTCACCTTGGAATGGAGGGAGCTCTATCCGCTTTGCTCGGAGCTGGTGTTCCTCCGTCAACATGGAAGTGACACCGCTGCCTTCTACTACCGTGGGTACCGACTTCCCACGCTCCACCAAACTAGATCCAGCCTCGGGTGTTTGGTGCGCAACTTGACGTTGAAACCCCTCTCGTAGCTCGGCATGCATCGCCGCTAATGCTCTTGAGAGATCATCGACACCCTTGTGTAAGCTGCTCAGTTGAACCGAATGATCCATCAACTTCGTCTCCACTGCAGTCATACGAGCATCCATTGCTTCCCACTTTTGTTGCGCCATTCTTGTGTGCATACACCGGGTCTCTCAATGAAAGCACCAATGATAGGAAAATGGATGGAAATAAGGTATTTTATTTATATTTAGCTATAGCCTCGTAGTATCGTCTACAAGAACCAAGCTAACCAGCCACTAATGGCCCTTCAGCTATCAGCCGAAACAATGCAAAATATTCAGATATCCCCCACCTTACACTACCCCATCCCTTACATAGTCCTTTGCTCTCTCTCTCCTCTAACTAACTTCTCTAACCGTCACCCCTCTAGATTCTCCTAGAATATGTGAACATGGGTTTGAGGCCCATGTTCAGTCCCTTCTCCCCCTTTCTCCTAGAATAATCACTATGAGTTTAGGACCCATAGTGCTATCAGGATTTGTGGTGCTATCAGGATTTGTGGTGCTATCAATAAGATACAAGCTGGACCAATAAAACATAACTAAGGAACAAAAAGTTACCCCACAGGAATCACATCCAACTCCAACATGAACCTTTGATGCACACGATTGTACATGTTGTTCCCCCGTATTAGAGTGTGACAGAGAGCAACTTGTACTAGCTTTGGTAGAACCTGAAAGCAGATGTGTATCAGTAACAAACAATGGAATTTGGCCTTAATTTATACAAACATCATTTAGTCAAAGCTGCATAATAACAATTTCTGATATCAGGGCTGGTAAACATAAAAAAAGAAAGAGGTGCCATCTCAGCCACCTATAACTAAGACTTCCCCTTCGCCCTGTCCCTACCCTCTCATTGTGTTCTATTGAGTTGAAACCTTCACGTTTTCCTTTCTCCCTCAGCGCATAAAGTGTCCTAAATCAATATTCAGTAGATATGGAATAAAATCTAAAGCATAGATATTATAAACACGAGAGAGTGAAAATAATTAAATTGAATGCAAAAAATTAGAATTCATAGAATTTTTTATTTATAATTTATATTTATAGGAGTTTCTTTGTAGAAGAGTTTATAGATAATTATAGAACAAAAAACATAAAAAAATCCTATATTTAAAAAGAATGCAAATCGTTATACACCACTTATAATAAAGCAATATTCTTTGGATAGTGCAGGAGAATCAAGCAATACATACAGGCGTTTTGGTTTTCATTCTTGATAGGCTGTCGTTTCAGCTGAAGAGCATTTCTTCGTAATGCATACTCTTTGGGGAATTGCTCTTCCAGGAAATGATCAAACTCCAAACATACTTTTGGAAAACCCGTCGGGTGCAAAATTTGACATTCTTGGCATCTGAGCATCTCCTCTACCCGATCAATGATGCAGGTTTGACAATACACTGAAACAATTAAAGAATGACAGAAAAAGAACAAAATCAAATTTGAAAAATATTAGACAGAAAGGCAATGGTACCTCAAAGCATATCAGAGAGCTAATTCAACTAAGAGAGCAATTGGTTGGAAGCAGCACACTGTACATCAACAATTCTAGTAGAAGTACCATGGCCACAGTTAAGAACCACCGGATGAAAAAGTAGTTGCTTGCATGCAGCACACTGGAGATCAACAATTGAAACCTGCTTGCAATCTTCATTAGGTTCATATGTAGGTGAGACAATTTGGTCACTTTCATTGCTTTTGGTCACCTCATAGTTCATATCGGAGTTTTGAATGGGAATATACATGCCAGTATCTTGGTTCATGGGATTGAACTCCATCTGCTGCATACTCTCTCTGGTAGGGCAAGGCTCCAAGATCAAGTTGAACTTCTTTGTTGTGGATGACGAACACGAAAGAAGCCTCTGGCTATCATATTCTTGATTGGTATGTGAATCACATGCATTAATGTTCAACAGTGGAGAGAAATAGCCTGATTTCTTTTCCTCCTCTGTTACAGACAAATAACAACGGTGTGAAACAACGTAATCTCATATTAGGGGATTGCCCTGATGAGTTAAAAATGAACTCAGATGGATGAAGAGATGCTACAATTAAATTCTAGCCTGATGACTTATAAAGAAGCTCTAGTTACTAATATTACTGATTTGAGACTAATCAATTAACTAAGCCTCAAAACAGATATTTATGCTGAATGCTGTTATATGTACATGATATCAGACAAATGTCCTCCTCAATCGACCAGCATATCAACAACATGAAGGTATATAAAAGAAAGAGCAGAGTCTACAGCATAACTATTTTTCAGATAGCAGGAACATCAGTACATTCAAAATGCAAATGTTTACACCAAGTACCACGTTTCTATTCTATGGCAGGAGAGGATAAAGAAATACCTAGAATTTGATCCTCTCTCCTCTTAGAAGCAATAGGGTACATCTTTAGAAGCACAAAATAGAGCATCTGGCAGATGGTCGGGAAGTGATTATATGGGTGCCTACAAATGGGGCAATGAGACTCACGCAGGAAATTCATCGATTTATGGACACACCAGAAACAGGCAATGTGACCGCAAGCTGTAGTGAAAATAGGATTACAAATAAATGTGAAAAATAACATCCATTAAGTACTAAATAGAATTTCGTTAGGATAGACAAAAGCCTTACGGAGAACAATGGGTTTGTGCAGAAGGTCCCTGCTTACGAAATAATAAAAAAAACAAACAACTTAGCATCGCTCAATTTTAAGAATGAAGAAGATATTTCTTTTTATTTTGTAATTTCCTGCATACCCAATAGTTCCTCAGGCACCACCAACATTAGAAAACAAATAACAAACAAGACCTGAAATGGTTCGTCGAACAAGGCCTCCATAGATAGATATCTCTCCCCTTTTCTTTTCTCTCATAATAATAATTACGAAAAAACAAGAAGGGAGAGTAGGATAACTTACAGGCAAACGCAACATACAAAGGAGTCGGAAATAGTTTCCTCCGTTTCAACGGGATTCTCCAGAACTTGATCTCCTCGACTCTCCTCCATAGGTAGGAGCTTATTAGGGGATTTTCCAGATATATATATATATAGAGAGAGAGAGAGGGGTCGGATTAATATAATAGGCGGCTTAGATTGGCGGTGAATACAAAGGCAATGCGACATTGCATGAGTTATACTTATACTGTTTTTTAAAATTAATTTTCAAATTCTTTTATATTATATATTATTATACCTGATCTTAGAATAGTGTAGCGCATTGAAGTCGGTCCAGGCGTCAAAATGTCAACTTCACGCCAGTTTTAACCTTCTTTAGTTCAGTTCAGGTTCAGCGCCAGTTTCCAGCTGCTCTCATCTCTCCGTTAAAAAAGGCTTCAAGTAATAGTAAAAGAAAAGTGAATCAATACAACCGCAAGTCACAGGTGAGTTGATAAGAAGCTCTTCTAGTTTAAGTGAGGTTGTAGGTTCGAACCTTCCTCATGTATGCAGCCGTTTAAAATTTGGAGCCAGAGTTTTACCTCTCGCAAGGGACCTACCCGACTTGAGCGGGGATTAGTCTGGGTATGAATGACTTAAAGGTGCCTTTTCATAATTGAGACCCTCCTAAGACACCTCGTGGGCAACTAAAAAAAAGAAAAGTGAATCAATCATCATTTAGCACAATCAATTTATTGCAAACTTAACTTTGTTTATCTAATGACTAAAAAGCTTTAAAGAGCAAAGTTTCGATTTCGAAAAAGATGAAGGGGAATTTAAAATGGCATAAGATCCAAATTAAAACTTGAAATGAAAGAAGTACTGTACCTGACACAAGTTTTTTGAAGACACTTCTCTTTTAAGAAGGGAATTTCGTTTCGTATAAGATAAGAAAAAACATTGAACTCTACTCAACATGAGTGAAAATTAAAGAAAGAAAGCCTCAGCCTAAGCAATTCCCCACTTAGCTCACGAGATGACGTTTGGGATTTCGTGTTCAGGAACATCATGCCATACCAACCTCTTTATCTTTATTTTCTAGAGGCTTTATTTTTTCAACCCCTATCTTACGGACTTATTTCCATAGTTTAACAGAACAGTCGTGACTTGCAGCAGCAAGCAAGCAACCATTCCAGTGCCAAACCGGAGATGATGTTTTCGTGAGCTGGAATTGTCATGCATTTATTCTCCGCCATATTCCACAACTCCAGAGACTGCACCCCGTGCTCCAACGAAAAGACCAAAAACAAAAGAAAAAAAAAGAAACCAAAAGACATCAAATTAATATTAATCAAGGTTAACAGTAAAGCAGTACAAATAGCAACACAGCTATTTGCAACAATCAGATCACGAAACCCATAATTTAATTTCAAGGTATTGAAGATAAGACATCATAGCTCGAAATACAGGTAACTCGGAAACGTGGCTTCAGTTTAGGAAAAAAAGTTTTAGAGCAAAACTGGATTCATTTCGATATGCCAAATTGGAATGAATACAATTGAGACATTAAGAAGTCTTGCAATTCAATCTACTTGCTCAATTCAAAACATGTGGATCAAATTCCAAAGGGTCTTAATTCAACGTCATAATACTATTATATAATCTTCTAGTCATCACAAGGGGAATGCAATCCATGCGATAATTAAATCTGACCTACCGAGATTCCCCCAATAACCAACAGAGTCGCATAACTTGGATGGAAAACACATGAAAGAAACTGGTTCCCATTGAGCTCTTGAATGCACTCCCCTGAGGATAATGACCAAATCTTCACCAAGGTCTGACTCACAGTTGCCAAGTAATCCGCATTTTCATCCCAGCAAATGTAGTTTACCATCTCAGAGTGCGCCTGCAAAAAGAGATTCAGCTTATAATGGTAGGCGCAAACAATGAAGGGCCAAAAAGGAAAAAAAAAAGAAAAGAGAAGTTCAGAAAGCAACATCAATAACATAACTCATCAAGCAATCCACCCTTCAATACCTGGAATGATAATGTTTGCCTGTCACTTTCAAGATCAAAAATCGACACTACTTTATCTGATGCTGCTGCCAATAGCTGCCGAATTCTTGGTTGAAATCTCACTTGTGCAGTACCTCCCTGGTCAATGCTGAAACACAGTTCTCGATTCTTCTTCAAATTGAAAGTCAAAAGGGGAAAGAAGGAAGAGTAATCTTCACAGAAACATACCTTAGACACAGGAGAACAAGAAAACGAATTGATATTCCAATAGCCAATTTCATTGTCAATATCACTAAAACATAAAAGATCTGTTTTCTCAGGGTGGAAGTCTAGAGACATAACAGGTGAGCCGTGCCTGTATATGCTTGCAAAGAATAGCTTGGCTGCCACATAAACTTAACATGTGTGAACCATGGCAGTGAAAAGCAAAGCTGCAGGCAGTAGAAGGTAACAAAATATATGGAAAACCATTGTTTCAATTGTAAGACATAGCTCCACAGAGCCACAACTTGAAACAAGCCAATTACATGAACAGAAAATTATCTTTTACATTTGCTGCATCCCATAATCTCACACATTTATCAACTGAAGCTGTTGCCAGTTGAGTTGAATTAATCCAGAAGCGAACATCTGTAACAACTAGCTTATGCTCTTCAGGCATGACCTTTGTCTGCATGGTATTCATATTCCAGAGGACAAGCTGATCCATAGGACAAAACATATGTTGAATATTGGCTCAAACAAAGTCATAAATGGAAGCTTGCAAAGTCATAAATGGAAGCTACTTTTGGTGATCAAAAATGGTGGCTCAACAATGGAGGCTTGGAGGCTTTCACACCCCATGGAGGCTTTCACACCTATGAAGATCTCTATAAAAGGGAAGCAAATGAAGGAGGAGAAGGAGAGAGCACAAGGAGAGCTTCAGGTGTCGTGATGCGGACCAGTTAGCTTTGGATTACATGGAAGATCTTGACCGCGGCAAGGTTTGCGGCAGGATGTGAAAATAGACTTAAATTCTATGATGTCGTGTGTGTTTGGATTCTAAATCCTTGCTTAGTTAGGAATTCTAGTTAGCAATAAGAGTTTATTAAGGATTCTAAAT
>JAOTIZ010000004.1:19732719-19745549 GCA_027123425.1 Erythroxylum panamense
TAGCTAGCGTAAGGGGGGAGGGTGGGGTTGAACCGATATTTAGATCGGACAACACGGACCCATAACGTGGAAGGTTGGGTGAGGAGGGCCCAACCCAATTTAGCCAAATAGGCAGGGGCGGATCCATAAATTTTTTTGAGTGGGGGCAAAATTTTATTTTTAATGGGGGTAAAATTTTAATAGGAGTAAAATTTTATTTTTTTTATAGGGGAAAAACTTAAAATAATATTTTTTTTATAAAGGATTTGTTGGAGGCCCCCACTTGCCCCCATTGTAGATCCGCCCCTGCAAATAGGCATCATTGGTCGACCGAATGCGCTTAAGTCCCAATCCGCCTGTCTTTTTAGGCTGACAGACTATCTCCCACTAGACTAGGTGCATAGCCCGCTGATCGCATGTGGATCCCCAGATGAACTGGCGCATAAGACGCTCTAGGTCAGCACAAAGTCGACGCGGTAACCGTACAGTTTGCATGGTGTAGATTGGGAGGGCTGCCAAAACTGACTGGGTAAGAGTAACGCGGCCTGCAAGGGACAGCTGTCGTGCTTTCCAACCAGCGAGCCGTCGGTAGGTGGCGTCTAGGATATGCTAGTAGGTGTGACGCGTGGGACGCTCATGCAACAACGAGACCCCGAGGTATTTCCCCAGGTTTGTCGTACTCTGGATGCCTAAGACATGTCGGATGTTGTGGGCGACGCCCGGAGAGACATTCTTGGAAAACAAATTCTAGTGTTCGCCAAGTTAACCGCCTGCCCAGAAGCCTGACAAAACTGTTCCATCATCCGGGGCATGAGGGCAGTTTGAGTGACCGTAGCTTCGGCAAAAAGAACCAGATCGTCAGCAAAGAAAAGATGGGAGAGGGGGGTCCTGACGGATTCAGTTGCAGAGGGCGCCAGAGGCCCTGGCCCACAGAATGTGAAATGAGGTGACCAAGACGCTCCAGACACAAAACAAACAAGTAAGGAGATATCGGGTCGCCTTGGCGGATGCCTCGAGAAGGCCTAAAAGGGGCCAATAGGGCACCCTGCCAGTTCACCTGCAAAGACACGGTAGTCACACATTGCATGATAACCCAAATTAGATCAGCTGGAAGGTTTATGTCCTCTAAGGCATTTTGAATGAAGTCCCACCGCAGCCTATCATAGGCTTTTTCCAGGTCAACTTTGATGGCAAAATAACCTTTTCGCCCTTTTTTAGTGCGCAGCGAATGAATAACTTCTTGGGCAATGATGATATTGTCAGTGATCTGGCGACCCGGGATAAAACTACATTGTCTCCTGAACCAAATGAGGCAGGTGAGGCTTCAAGCGGTTGACAAGGACTTTGGACAGGATCTTGTAGACCACATTGCAAAGACTAATAGGTCTAAACTGAGTCAGATTCGAAGAGGAGGGAGTTTTCGGGATTAAAACAAGAATGGACTGATTGATCTCCGGGTCCCAACGTTCCTTGCGAAACACAGTCTGGATGAAGGAGGTCACTTGAGGACCCAGGCGTCCCCACTGTTTTTGAAAGAATAAGGTATTAAAGCCATCAACCCCAGGGGCCTTATTAGGGTTCATGCTAAACACCGCCTGTTTAAGCTCCAGGGGGTGAATGGGCCGACCGAGGTTGCGGACATCGTCCGTTGAAAGCGGAGGGAACGTTTGGGAGAGGGGAAAACGAGAGGAACAATCGCCATTGGATGCATACAGCTGGACAAAAAAATCGCGAGCTAAACAAGCGAGCTGGGTGGGGTCAAAGATGCTTTCCCCCAGGGAGTTGGTGAGGCTGACTATCGTGAGTTTCTTGCGCTTGGCCATCGTGACAGTATGATAGTACTTGGTATTCCGATCCCCCTTCGAGATCCAATCGCATTTAGCTTGTTGATGCCAATAAACTTCCTTCTCATACAATACCTGCATCAGCTCACCACTTAAATGCACTTCCAAGGCTTGTAAGTGATCCTGGGGATCCTTAGTCATAACCCTCTGTATCCCCTGCAGGCGCGCGAGAAGGCGTTTCTTGCGATGAAAGATATTACCAAATTTTGTGCGACTCCAGGTGGCTAGGTGTTTGCCAAGGGAATCCAGCGCAGTACACAGATTGCCAAGGAAATCCAGCGTAGTACAAGAGACTTTAAAACTGGAGAGAAGCACATCAAAATTTAAGGATGACATTTATTATCCATTTATGGAGAAAGAATGGGGCCTTCCCAGATGCCGATTCTCTACTCTTCCTCGGAGAAGCAACTTGCAGATCCCATTATTGATTCCTAAATATTATAGTTTTCCCTTTCCACTAAATTGTGTAAGGAGTGCTTTCAAATGCAACTTTAAAAAGGTTGAAATCATCCCTTTGAGAAGAGTGCACCATTCATTTTCACATTTTGGTGACAAAAGTGGGACCAGATCAGTTGCACCCAAATTGTTGTGTTCTGCTGTATATTTAAGATCTTAACTATTCAACTTATTGTAATGGATGTCTATTTATTCAGGCACAGTAGGCTACAAAAGTGCCACAGAGGTGTTGAATGCTCTACCGAATGCTATCATCATGTCGGCGATTAAAGAAGAGATGATTCAGACTCTTTGAAACAACCCAAGTATAACTTGCAAATAGAGTCTGGATTGTCAGAAAATTGGGACGGGACGAAATTCGATACTGTATATTAATTACGAAATTTCTTTTGAACATTTGAAAATCAAAATCAATTTAATTTTATAAAATAATTAACAATTAATTTATAATAAAGCATGAATCTTAATTCGTACATACTTGATCATATTTTTATTGTATCCTTCAAATCGTTTCCAAAACTAAATTATCTTAACCATCATAGTCGTACAAATATTTAGTCTCTAATGGTATCCATAAAACAAGTTGAGAGAACTCTATAACTTTTACAAAGATGATTAAGTAAGGAGTGTTAACTCTATTAAAGCTAAACATATTTATAATAGGTTTTTAGATTTTTAATAATTTAATTGAAATTAAATTATAATTTTAATTAAAATTTAATTATAATTACAAATAATTTTAATTAAATATTAGTTATGCCCAAATAATATCTAATATCTCATATTGATCCTTATTTATTAAATATCTCATAATTATTATAAAGTTTCTCAAACTTTACAATCAAGTCTAACTTGATTAAAATATTTTTACTCTCTTTAAACCGTTCTTTATGTGTAACCCATTAGGTTCCAAAATATCGTCTTTCATAATATTCATTTTTGGATCTATAGTTTATAACTAAAGTTTCTAAATGAATAATTACATATGTTGGTCTTATTACATTCTAGTAATATCCAGTCTTAATGGAACAATCACTATGAACAATTTAGGAATAATAAATAAATGAAATATAAATCTTATAATTATAAAATTGTGATAAAGCCTTACATCTATAGTTTCATCAAAAAGAAAATTCTTTCTTTTTGGTTTGTTTAGGTCAATCAATTTCTTGTTATGGATAATTGAACTTTTAATACACTTAACCCTTCGTTATTGAAATTTTAATTCTAATCTATAGTTAAATGTCTAATAACAAAATATTCAAAGTGAAGTTCTTATAAATATTTTAATTTAATTGTCAAATTAACTTGATAACATACTTATGTCACCCTCATTATGTGTATAAACTATGCGATAGAGAAATTTACAAAAAATAATTAAAAAAAGTTGCATAAATTTAAATTAATAGAACGTAGATAAGAAAGAAACAAAAGATTAAGAATTTGTTAGTTTAAAATTTAAATTAAACGTTTTGAAAATATTAAAAATTTTGAATTTTAATATAAACATTAAAATTTATCTTAAAAAATAGACTCTTCTTGATACCTGCCACTTGCAGCACAGTGTTCGTCTTCAACCCTTAACGTTCCTCATCCAAGTTCTAGTTAGATTCAAGCATTTTGTTAGCAAAACTGCTAGCATCGGCTCGGGAAACTTTATACAGCTTTAGATTACTATTGCAAAATAGATAGCAATGGAATTAAAACAAAACGATTACCTCGCTTCACGAATCTCTTAAAAAAGACGATGAAGCAACCTCCAGGAATTTGTTGCTCAGTAAGATCCCAAATTATTAATTGCTTAAAGCAACCTCCAGGAATTTGTTGCTCACAAGCATCTCAATTATCAATGCTTGCAAACAATTCTTGGGCTGCATCAACTCAAGTTCAGGCAATTACCAATAATCCCCGCACGAACATCCACCATCCTCAAAATGATGAAATCTGACGGAATCTCTCAGTATTATTTGACGCCCAACAATCAATGATATATATTTGAAGGCAGTGTGGCAATCACCACAGACCCTAAGATTTTTCATTATCCTAATGGGCAGTCCTGAATTGCGAGTAAGAACAAAAGCAACTGCAATTTTCTCGCTGTGATAGCTCAGGATTTCTTCCTTACTCTCCTGATCAAGATCATAGAATGCGAAGTTTGTCTGTGGGACATACCCGGCATTCCTCAATTTTGCATTAAGTTCCTTCAGCTGTTCATAGATTACATCTTTTTGTGGATGTAGATTATCACCAGCCACAAATACGTGCACGCCATCTTTCATGGTTACCCAGCTACATCCAGCTTCTTTTTTTGCTGCTGTGTCTCTCATTGCTGCCCTAGCCTTTTCCATATCATCCCATTTCCCTCCCGAAGCATACATGTTAGAAAGGAGCACATAATTCACAGCATTTTGAGGTTCCATTTGAAAAAGCATTGCAGCAGCTTTTTGGCCTAACTCAGTCTTGCGTCCATTTACACGGCAGCAAGCACCTAAAACTGTCCTCCAGATTAGAACATTCGGTTTCATGGGCATTGTGCTAATGAAACTCTCTATCTTGTCAAGTCTACCTGCCCGGCCAAGAAGATCCACCATGCATGAATAGTGTTCTATCAGAGGATGCAATCCATATACTTTAGTCATGGCCTTAAAGTGCTCAAAACCCTCATCAAGCAAACCAACATGACTACATGCGGACAGAACCGCCACAAATGTGACATGATCGGGAAATTGACCATCATGTTTCATTTTTGCAAAAAGTTTCAAAGCTTTGTTCCCAAGTCCATGACGTGCGTAACCTGATATCATTGAGTTCCAAGAATATACATTTCTGAAAGGCATGGAATAAAAAGTTTTGGATGCATAATCTATTTTCCCACATTTTGAATACATGTCAACCAGTGCACTTCCAATTACAACATCAGATTCTAAACAAGCTCTGATTGCACAAGCATGAACTTCCATGCCACGCTCCAGTGTAGCAACAGAGGCGCAAGCACTAAGAACAGTGGCAAAGGTGAAAGAGTCTAACTGTTGACCCCTTTGCATCATGAACCAGACAATATCCATTGCTTCAGATAATAGTTCGCTATGTATGTATCCAGAAATCATGGAATTCCAACTAACATTGTCTCTTCTGTCAGACATTCTAGAAAAAATTTTCTCACACTCGGGCATCTCTCCACACTTCCCATAGCTAGCCAGAAGAGCATTTTCAACAGCACTCTCATCCATAATGTGGTATTTGAGCATTAACGCATGTAGCTGGTGGCTCAGTTCACTAAGTGAATGCAAGGAAACTGCCGCAAGAATGCTGATAAAGGTCACCCTGTTAGGTGTCCAACCACCTCGCATCATGTTCAAGAAAACTTGCACAGTTTCAGAAACTGAGAACTCTGAATTAACCAATGATCCAATTATAGTGTTCCATGATACTTGGTCATACTCCAGCATCAAGGCGAAGAGCTTCTGGCATTCAACATGATATCCAGTTTCACCATATAATGAAAGAAGAGCATTTGAAACTGAAACATCCAAATCAAGTCCCAATTTAAGTCCTTCCCCATGGGTTTGTTGCCCCAACATGAGCCAACCCAAGCTTCCACATGAACTCAATACACTTATCAATGAGAAATTAGAGGGCATCAGTCCAGTTTTTCTCATGGCATAGTAGGTCTCGACAGCATCTTCAAAACACTCATTCTGGTCAAGACCAGAAATCATTGAATTCCATGAGACGGAATCTTTATCAACCATGAGTCTAAACACTAGTCTAGCATCATTGATAGAACTGCATTTAGCATACATATTTATAAGCCCATTTCCAATAGCAATCTTGACATCACTTAGACCTGATCTTATTAAATATCCATGGACCTCCCTACCCTTTCTTCTTCCTTCTTCCAAAATGGAAAATTCAGCAAAAGAGCTTAACAAAATTATATATGAATCAGAAGGAATATCAATTACACTTCTCATCTTTACAAATATTTCTGCAGCTTCTTTTCCATGTTTCTGCCTCACCAATCCAACCATCAAGCCATTCAAACAAACAGCGTTCTTCACATTCATTTGTTCAAAAATCTTTTTAGCATAATCAAGCAATCCAGACCTAGCAAATGCACTGACCAAAGCACTACCCACATAGAGGTCTGATAGTAATCCAGATTTTTCAATCCTCGTAAGCATCTGCTCCAACAACCATAAACCATAATCAATGGAAGAACAAGCAGCAATAATTAAGCTTCCATATGTATACTCATTGGGCTTCAAAATAAACCCTGAAGTCTCCCTCTGCATGCTTGAGAACAGGCTAAAAGCAGAAACAGCATCTCCTGTTTGGGAATAAACCGATATAATAGAATTCCAGGAAATCGAATTCCTGATCTCAGTCTCATAAAAAACACGGCGAGCATAGTCAAGATATCCTAAATAACTCCCGTACATTGATATTAACGCATTACACAAAGCCACGTGATTTGCGTATTGGGACTTCAAAATCATCCCATGGATTTGCATTCCGAGTTTCAGCCCACAAAGAGCTGACACCAGGCAAGCTCGAAGAGCACTGCCAAACGCAAAATGATTAGGCATAACCCCTTCAGAAATCATCACTTTGAAAACATTAACTGCCTCTTCTGGCATTGCATTCTTGATATACCCCGAAATCAAACATGCCCACGTTACAGTATTCTTTACAGACATTTCATCAAACAGCTTACGAGCAGATCCCAAATCACGTGCTCTGACATACACGTTAATGAGGGTATTAGATAGAAACAAATCAAAATCAAACCCATGTTTGATAATTTTCAAATGAAAAAGTTTAGAATCGTTTAAGCAAGATGAATTTTTATAACTCTGGACCAAATCCTCGTACACATCAAAATCACCCGAAGCCCTATCAGGCGGCAAAAGGGGTGGGAGTTCTATGCATGACTGCGACCACTTGTAGTGGGAGACCAGGTTAGGAAGTAGAACATTAGAAAAAGATAGGTGGATAAAAGAGTTGAAATTTTGAGTTCCGACGATGTGGCTGCTCTGACATGAGGGTGGAGGTAGCGAAAGAGAGGCGGTGAGCGTACTAAAAGATGTGCATCGACTCTTTCTGTAAGTGGACCTGAGGAAGCCGCGAAACATGGTAAAGAAAACTCAGTTTGGTACATGTTCTTCGGTTCAAAGGCTACTGTAGTTCCGTTTTTTTTTTTTTTGGAGAATGGAAAGAATTGTATTGATAGGAAATAAGATACAAACAAAGCTTTGCACAAGCAACACGAGAAAAGTAAATTACGAAGGGAACAGTAGACAAATATAAGTTTCTGCTAACGATGAACTAGACAAATATAAGCTTCTGCTAACCATGAACTAACAAAGGAACATGGCAAACAAAGTTGCAACCGAGCTAAAATATTATTGACAAATGCGAATTAGGTGAGATTATAGTGTTGGAAAATCAAAATGGAATTTGATTCCGATAATAATAGAATAATTATGAAAAAATTTTATATTTTAATTTCTAAAAAATCAAGATCACTTTAATTTTATAAAATGATTAATATATAAATCATAATAAAACATAGATCTTAATTTGTACTTTATTCCGAATCTTGATCATTATCTTATTGTATCCCTCGAATAATTTTTGAAATCAGTTTATCTCAATCATTGTAGTCATACAAGTGTTCGACCTTTAATAATATCCATATAATAGACTGAGAAAACTTTGTAACTCTTACAAAAAAGGTTAAGCAAGAAGTGTTAACTGCATTAAACTTTAAGTCTATTAATAATAAGTTTAGAATATTTTAGCAATTTAATTGAAATTAAATTCTAATTTTAATTAAAATTTAATTAGAATTACAAATAATTATAATAAAATACAAATTATGCCTAAATTAAGATTCAATATCTTATACTGATATAGCTACCTCAGGTTTAAGTCGAAGTTTTAAAATTAATTGAAGTTGCTATACTACAAATATGGAGCTCGTATAAAATAGTATAACAAGGTATCGTTCCCTTAAGGATTGGTTAGTCACCTTGTAATTCAAATCAAATTTTGTTTTAGTAAACCAAATAATGAGATATTGAAATTGCAAAATTTCGCAATTTAAAGGCTTGCAAACACATTTCAAAATGTCACAAAAATAAGAAGATAATTTTGGTTTAGAGAATCAAATTATAAAGGCTAGGGTCATTCTCCTTGTTCCATGTAATCCCTCACTTTGGTAATGTAATCATGCTTAGTCCTAGGCATTTTAATGTACTAGCTCTTTCTCTCTTAATACTTAAACCAATTAAGCCCGAAATAACGATTAAAGTTTAGTGTGTGATCTCTCAACCTACACACTTTACTCAACCGTTAGGTGGATATGAGTAACTTATTGGACAACCATCAAAACATCTAATATCTCTCTCTAAATGTCATGTTAGCTTGATGTGTCAACTGTTCTTAAGGCTGCACATTGTCATGGTATATTCAAATTGATTTCTTAACTCCATTTCTCAATGTAAGGCATATAAAGTTCACCATCATAAGCATTAAATTAAAGCTGACCATACATTAAACCAAAGTGAGTTCTTTCATAGTTATGGTAAGAACAATGCTAAAATCTACTTAGAAATCCATTACAATCATCAACAACATCCTCAAAACAAGTATGTACATCTTCTCCATTCAATAACAAACTCATCACAACAGTTCACATACTTCTATGATTATTATTATTTGATTTTCATCAAAATTAAAGAAGTGAGGTCTTCTTGACTTAACACATCATCCCACATATTGGAGCCCCTAATAGTATTTGTTTTGAATAACTCCTGATAATATTGTTCTATTACCTCCCTGTTTTTTTTTTGGTTCTGAACAAAAGGATTACCATCTTGATCCACTAAACATTTGATTTTGTCTATTTTTATGTGCTAGAATAGAATTATGAAAAGACCTCATATTTATGTCTCCACCTTTTAACCAGTTGACCTTTGCCTTCTACTTACGAACTAAATTATGATATACTAAGGTAGTGATGTATTTTTGTAATCTCTTGGCTTTAATCATTCTAAGGCACTAATTATTGCAATCAGAATAACTTTCTAGTTAAGCTTTTCTTAAGTTATCCTTAGCAAATGAAACTTAATCCTCTGTTATAGGTCTTAATTTCAAAAAAAAAGTCTTTAATATTACTTTTTACCAATCTTAATTTTTGCAGTTAGTAGGCCGTACAACCAGGAATCTCCACCTCCCAAAACTTCTTCATGACTTCAAGAAAACCCTTACTTTTGGTAAGAAAATTAAAGAACTTTAAGGGGGTTGACAAATAGGTTTGGTTTAAGTCTCAGGACTTCTATATATAAATGATCTAAACATAAAGTGTCTCTAAATCTCATAAAGGAGTCAAGGGATTCCTTTAATCATATGTGATTAACTAGCACCCTGTCTAGCTTCTTTTTGAAGTGTAGACCTCCCTGATGTCTGTTGCTTCTGGTGAATAGGTGTTCTTCAAATTTTTTATTTAAAACTCTATCTTATATCCTAATTCTCCCAATTCTTTCCCTATGCATATTAGTTTGACTATGTATCCTTAAGATTTAGTAGGAAGAAGGATGCTATTGAAGTCCCTTGTAATCATCCAAACACTATTGATAAATTAGTGGACGGTATTTAGTTCTTCCCATAGCTTGGCTCTAAGGAATTCAAAATTGGATGCATAAATCACAGTGATATAAAATGGTCCATTTAAGCCCCTTCTGTTGACATGCAAAGTGCATCAATTGATCAGAAATTGATAGTAAGACAACTTGAACTTATTTTGATTATAAGCATAAATGATCCTACTATTGTAGTGATACTTATGATTCGAGCCATTGTTCCATCTACCACCTAATAATTTCAAGTTATCCCGTAATTTGAACCCTTTTATTTTTGTTTCCAACAAAACTAAAAAAACTTAGCCTTTTCTCTATAATTAGATCTTTCATCCCTAATTTTTTAGATGTTCATTCAAATTTTTAAGATTCCAAAAAAGAATTGAAATATTAATAGGACTAGATTAGTCTCATTGACTTCTAGTTTTAGCTTTCCCTTTTTTCCTCTCTGACTTTCTCCTGGAAGAAAGGCTTACCACTACAAAATCCTCCTTATACATCTGTACAAGTTTAGATAACTCCCCATTTTTTTTATAATTGATCTTACGAAGGAGCATGACTAAGGTCATGTTCTCAATTAATGTGTTCAATTATGAGATTTTCACCTTCATCCTCCCTCATTAGCACTTGGTATTGAACCTCATTGTTAGCCAATTGGAGAAATTTACTATCTTCTAAAGGAGTTGGAGTATTAGAACTGCATATAATTATATTCTTTTTGCTAGTGTCTTGACCTCCTAAATTCTCTAAAATAGCTTCATCAACAATAGTTATGGTACCCATTAGCTTTTAGTAGAGACCTAAAGAAAATATTTTATTAGTTAGCCACCATATCGTGTTCTTTTTTTTGTTTTTAGTTCTAACTTAGTTAAATTTCATCCTTATAAAACAACTTTATTTTGTAGCTTCATTATAGGCAAAACAGCTAGTAACTCATCGTAGCCTTAATCTAAACTCTGGCAAAGCAGTTCTTTCCATTCTTTTAGTAAGAGAATCAAAACAAATAGTTTTCTCCTGAGAGCGTGTAAGAAAACTTAGTCCCTCCAAAGTTTGGCACTCTAGCGGTACATTATGAAAATTTATCCACAGAGGAAGAGTTGCAATTCTGGTTCTGTTCAGATTCATTCCTATCCTCCATCTTTGTACAAACATAGGTTTTCCTCCAATATGCTATGAAATCATTTTCATTACGTCCTTCATATTAACATCATTAGTAAATGTACAAATGAAGGTTTCTTCTTTTGTCAAGAGGGTTTTCTTCTAGCCCTTTCTTTGCCCATATAGATATGGCTTAAGTTTAAACTAAAAGAAGGTAGGCCTTTTCGTAGAAAACATCGTACTAGGGTTATGTTTCAGGCACCCCAACTTAAAGCAACTCGATAAGGGGGTGACTACCCCATTAACCACTGAAGCTTGATAATAGCTAGGTTTTCTGTTTACCTTAGCTTGTACAACTACCTTAAGGCTTATAGAGAAGTATTCTCATGCTTAACTCTTATAGTTATAATTAGTCAATAGAGTTAAGCATAGGAACAAAGGTGAACAGAAACTAAGGTAATAATAACTATAAGAGTTAAGTACGGGAATGCTTCTCTAAAAATTTCTCAATAATAGGAAATAATGTGTATTATCATTATATGATAAAGAATTATTAACCATATTCATGGCTATTAAATATTATATTTAGTAGATTAGGCTTGTGAAGAACTAAGTTACATAGATAAGAGTAACTTCGAAGAAAATTTTGGATATGAAAGTATTAACATGTCATTTGGTACAATGAAATTAAATAATGGTAATGAAGAGACTCCTCTTAATAATAAGGATTTTGTATCAAACGAAAATTAGGGCAATTATAATTTAAGTGAATATATCATTGAATAAAGTTCCAGGTTTTTTATTTTTCTCTTTTCTTTTAATTTCACTTGTGTTTAATGTATATGTTAATTCTATATATGCAGTATAAATATAAAACTTTTAACTGTAAATGTTTTTGTTTCATTGTTCAATTTTACTTTGTTGTATTCCTTGACACGAACTCTTATTATAATGCTTATAGACTTATATTATCCATATTATATGATTTTTTGATGTAATTATTCTTTAATATATTATGTAAATTGTAATATATTAAGTATTTTGTATTATTCTTAATTTTAAATATTTATAAGATTAAATGTTATTTTTCTTATATTAATTGTAGTTATTTTTATATAAGAAACGTGTGAAAAGCAATATTAATATAAAATTATATGGTACAATATATTAAGTAACTATTTTGTAATTTTATAAAATTCAAAGAATATTTTATAATTTTAAAAAAATCATCCTAAACAATATTCAATATTGACTGATAGCAATACAAATACCATACCATATCAAAACTAAATTCAATTTATTCATAACAATGGTCATTATTCATTAGTTCAAAGCACAATGTTTTTTAAAAAAATAGTTCAAAGATCAATGTTAAAAGGCCGTTATTAATATGTTTTTGATATATCCATAACAACTCCCAACAAATTCACAGAAGAAAATATTAGTTGTACTCTTTCTTATTCTTTCTTTTTTTTAATACAAAGGAGCTAAAACACAATTAATCTAAGTCATGCAAAACTCGGTGGTACTCAATGCCCTGCCTGTCCCGTCAAAGGAGATCCTGGACTATCAACGGAGGCTCTCAAAGTAGATGGAGTCCTGGGCTTTTTCGGCCTACCACAGCTGCCAGGTGATCTACGCTGCAACATCCCACTACCATAGGGTACATACCCAAACATTTAGGAACATTCAAGTACATATCTTATGATAATGGCATGATAGAGCAAAACAGTTCCAACTTACACATGGCATCATCTAACATAATCAGAAGTTATCAAATTTTAAAACCATTCATTGCATTCATTCACAA
>JAOTIZ010000004.1:19827831-19843336 GCA_027123425.1 Erythroxylum panamense
GTTATATTGTGATTTATTTATTGCGATGCCATGTGGATTATTAGTGGAATTTTCTGGTAGTGCACCTTTATCGTGGGATGCGTATCGGAGCGACCTTCGGGCGTCCCGATGTGTACCCTACAGTGAGGGGGCACTACACTGCTGTTGAGTAAGTTTTAATTCTATAAAACTCTCAAAGTTTTGCAAGCGCACGAATCATAAACGTAGTAGTTGAGGTGTTGATCCCATAAGGAATTAGCTAAATTAATTAAATCTTAACTTTGTCTAAGGTATAAAATTATGATGAAAATGAAACTAAAACTAAACAACAAATTAAGCAATTGAATATGGATTGATTGAAATGAAAATTTTGAAATTAACACAAGTAGATTAAAATATAGTACAACCACTTACCAATTGAGATAACGCAATAGGACAAGATCAACTAATTATGAGCAGATGGGATTTATCTATCGTCATTTTGTTACCCTAATCACTTTTGATGTAATTAGCATCGGTCCTAGATCTTCGAAGGGTCAATTTTTCTTTCTCAATATCTAATCATTAAACCCTAGTTAATAACTCCTAATTGAAACTGAAATTTTGATTTTGCAATTTTTCAATTAACAAAAACGAGCTATGTCTCTAATTAATCTTAAGTAATCAACTAGACAATCGGGTCAAGATCTTTTTTTGCATAAGTACGAATTTGATGTTTACGTGATCTATTAAGTCGTTAATTCTCATTACCCAACCTAATCATATTCTACAAATTCAATCTCTCGATTCATTACCAAAGTATGCAAAAACCATAAACATCACAATACTTAAACAATTTCATTAACATCAAAAGAAAACAAATCACAAAATGATTCAAGAGTCAATCCCAAAATGAAGTTAGAACATCCTTAACAATATGTTCAACATCCTCATATCCAAATCATACATTAGATGAAATAAAGAACAAGAGGACTGTAGAAATAACTTGGAACGGATGAATGAAGTGGCTGGACAACAGTAGCTCCTTCTTCTCTTCTCTCCTTCTTCTCTCTTCCTTATCTTCTTTCCCAAAGTGGCAAATGGAGGCTCCCCCTAATTAGGGTCATTTTTTGTTCTTATATAGTTCTTTTACCATTTAGGGTAAAACTAGGTTTTACCTAGGTCAAAAAGTCTGAAAAGACCCTCCAAAACTTAAAACAGAAGGAGATCCTTGAGAGGAGTCACTATTGTGACTTTGTGAAAATTGGCTAGGAGACCTTCTGTCATGACTGTGGCAGGCATGTCACGATCGTGACTTATTTCTTTTGTCCAGGCTTTCTCTAGCTTCTTTCAATCTTATTCATCTAAGTTCATACACTAACAAATACATTAAAACACCTCAAGCGAACAAAATTAAATTCCAATATCATGCTCTAAACCATAAAATACTAAAAAATATATACACACCTTCACATTAACATAATTCTAAACTTAAACATGCACAAATCATCTAATCAACACCTAAAAATACACTGAAACATAATGTGAACTACGAATATCAACATCCCCACACTTAAACCTTTGCTTGTCCTTAAGCAGAAACAAAACAAATACAATCTCAGACACACCAAATAATAACACATACAATTATGCATATGTAATAATGTTACAATGGCATCTAACTTCACGAAATTATTTTAACCTCAAACAACAATCAATCAAGTTCCAACATATTAACTTATGCAATCTGTGGCTAAGTACTTTGGATTGAATATACATACTAATCAAGACCTTAACATCATATTCATTCACCCTAAGCACTTGTACACACACATTGATAATTAATAGTCAATCAAAAGTATAACTATCATTAAATATCTTTTCATCAAAGTTCTTGCTATTTTCAAAGATAGGTAGGATTTATTTATCAAAGCACCACTTTTATTTACTTTAATGTTGACTAATTCTTTTGACACGAAGGTAAATATTTGTGATGAATGTTTCTTGGTTACTCAACTAGGTCATGCTTTATTGATAGGCTTGGTTAGAATGTCATTCTAGCCATTTGATGTGAAAGTAAACATTTGTGATGAATATCCCCCAGTTACTTAGCTATATCACATTCTCAACTGGCTACTAACTATATTTATAACCTAAAGGCCAGCAGAATAGTTAATTATTAAAGTGACACTTTTTCTTTTCACAATTCACATGGCCTAATTCATTTCTTTTAGCTAATCATCCTTATGAAAGGTTATTAATGATGCTGCTTATTCAATTGACTTATAATTATAAATGTATGTAACAAATTTCCTAAGGTGAACGAAGTAACGTTATATCCTAATTGACATGCATATTTAACCAAAGATACTTAGAACATAAATTTCACAAGCTAATATGTCTTTACAACTTAAAAGAATGTGTTCAAATCTACACTAATTCCATCAAGTTATAGGCATTGACGCATTCACACAATTCACACTTACGCTACAAATTATGTCAACTTAAACAAAAATGACGTAATGCGTCATAACAATACTCAAAATAACTAGACTTACAATTATAACAGCGATGGGTCTAGATCGATCCCACAGAAAGTGTTTGGTTAGATATTTTTAAGAAAATAATCGACATTTAGGTTATGGGGTTTTTGGTTTGTTCAAGTGAGAAAATAAAATGAAACTAAACTAGTACAAGCAAATTAAATCAAACAATCTAAAACTAATGAAAGTGATGAATTTGTTAGGGGCCCAGTCATTAGTTCAATCTTGGCCTACACACAGTTGAACATATTTCATTGAATTATGGTTCTTATACCTCTCCTAGCAACTATTAATCGTAAGTTAACAATAAGCTCTACTAACACAAGTTTTCCTTTAGGTCTTGTTTAATTAAGAAGAGCTCGTTAATTAAACCTAGTTATTGAACATCTTAGAACAAGCTTTTTAGATTTAATTGGATAGCCGCATTACGAGTTAGGAAAACAAATTAATCAAGGTAACAATTACACAAGCTTAGGTCATTTAACCTATGTTATGTTATCCCTAATGATTCGAAATCATTAATTGCTCTAAATGAATTTCAACATAACAATTACGAATTATGTTGAAGATTGTAGAAATGTGTTCTTACATAAAAACAATCAAATAAAGCATTAAATCATTCTTACACAACACCCAAACATTAAACATATGATAATATAATCAATCCCTAAGAGAAAGAACAACAAACAATGATAAAACTGCTTTACCGAGTTCTTCGGTGTCAATGTCACCTCTAAATTGGTGTCCGAAAGCTAGCCCTCCATAGGTCTCCAAAGGAATGGAGCTTTTCCCCTTCTCTTCTTCAAAACAAATAGTTCACCACTGCAAAATGCTTCCCTCAAACGAAACATCTCTTGTGCCATCACACATTATATCGTTTTATACCAAAAAGTAGGGATAAAATAGGTGAGCTAGCATATGTCTCACAGTGGTGCAAAACTTCTCACGGGTGTGAGAATTGTCTCATGACCATGAGACACCTTGCATAGGCAAGAGAGGTGTCTCACACCCATGCAAACCATGTAATGGTCATGAGTTAATCCTTACAGTTATGACCATTTGGTTTTATGGCTGTGAGTTCTCCAATGCTTCATTTTTCTTTTTACGCTTTATCTTATCTCCTCTTGCTCTAATCCATCTCATTCTTGCTCCATAAAGACAATTGATTGTGAATCTCTAAAAAATGACTCAACTATTATGCTTTCGATTCACTTTAGCTCTTTCGCTTCCAAATTGTACCAAAAATCATATATGAACTAAAGTGAGTATCTTAGGCATTTTATATCATTACTAACTAAGTGTTATGGAATAAATGTATAGTTAATTAAACATATATTAATTTCCTCCATACTTGGATTTTGACCATCTTCGGCCAAAACATCAAAAGCAAAATCACCAAAAATACTTACTTATTTTCCATATTTTCCATATTTCTCAAGAATATATAGTCACAAGCAAAGATGAATAACTTTCAAAAACTATAGCAAGAATTCAACATTCAACGCTTTTACTCATAATCAATCGACATTTATCACCTTTAGAAACTGAGAAATCTAGAGGTACACTTGAAAAATGTGTTTATATAAGATGTATTTATGGGTGCACTCAAATATCATTCACAATCGAGACATTTCTTAACTTTGCAAATCATTTCATTTCTCCACCACTATGGGTCACATGCAAAATCATGAATCAAAGGACTTTTTAAGGTTGTAATATGGTCAAGGGTGAGATGAGGTTTGTTTGGGTAAAGTACCATAAAAGTCATCAAAGTTAGTAAAACAAGAAAAACACTCAATATAACATCAAACGCAAAATCTAACATTCACTCACAATTGTGTACATAACTGTGATGAATGCAAAAACCATGTTTCCTAGCTTAAATTCAAGCTTTCATACCATAAACTACATCAAGCACATATCACTCATAAAAGTTGATAATAAATAAGACATTGTAACTGTAGGGAGTCACCCTTAAGAACTACATCTCCCTCATTCACATTATACTCAAGAACCCTTTCGTTACAACTTTAAGAGGAAAGACTAATAATGAGTAACTTTTCAAAACATATGCATTTCCTCTTTTATAATTTTATTTAATTTTTTCTTTTCATTTTTCTTCATTTTTCTTTTGCTTTTCTCTTTTTCTTTCTTCTTCTTTGTTTTCATTTAAAAATTAAAAGAAGCTACACCAATAATGGAATTCATAACATGCCATTCTGAAAAATATATCCCACCCACATATTTGCACACCCCTACGCTTAAACTTTTATATATCCACAATTGTCAATAATTAACAAATGCCCCACTAATTTTATGGCATGGGTAGGATATTTGGTTAAGTTTAAAAGTATGTAATATGGTTAGTACAAAAAAAAGACTAATAAAGCTCAAGGGGGCCTAACAAAGGAAATTTCATATCAATGGGTAGGCTATTTGGCTAACGTAGCTTGGAAAAATAGAAAATGCCTAATCATTTTCATGCTAATGCATATGAAAAAAATATGGTCTTGAATATAAAATCAAATCAAAATCAGGATGTGCATATCATAAGATCACACATAAACAAAAGACAATATGGCTGATATAAATTTGTCAATCTATAAAGGCTCAAAATTTCACTGGCTTTTGTTTACCCCTAGTCACTACTCTTCTAAAGATAATACACATTGACCAATCACAAAAATAAAAGTACATGTTAAGTTGATATGGATTCTTCTAGTCAATTCACTCTCTAATCATGACTATATACTCCTAGAAGCAATAGAAAAAAGAAATTGTTTGTTTGTTCATTTGATTATTTGATTCTCTCTCTCTTTTCGTGGAAAACTTAAAAACAAGTAAGAACAAACAAACTTAAAAACACATATGCATATAAAAAGAAATGTGAAAATGTAAAGAAAAGAAATTAACTTCCTTTGAGATACCTCCCAAGAAGCGTCTCTGTTTAGTGTCGTTGGCTTGTCTCTATACTTTCCTCACGTGATGAAATTATGATCTTCTGGTGTCACAGTTTGCACCCTCTCTATGTGAGGTTGTTCAGGATAGGGCCTAAATGGATAATCATTCACCTTCAGCATCTTCCTTATCTTTAGATTTCCAATCTCTATTGAGTCTCAGCACTCTTGGAATATCTCGAATGTCTCTTCACCTTTTTCCTCCTTGTTTAATTCCTCCATTCTGCTATGTAAAGGTGAAGAATCAATTTTAAAAACAATAAGGACTTACCATTTACCTTTGAGCTAAATGATATTTCCTTTTCTTCTTTGAGCTCCTTCTCCACTTCTTCTATACAAGCAATTCTTTGAGTAGTTCTCTCAAGATTCTCAAGCTCCTTCTCACTCTGTAAGGTTTCTCTACTAACGTCCACTGGGTATACCTCAAGTTGATATTACTACTTCTTTTCACTTATGATGCTAAGTGGTCAAGAGTTTCTGTCATCTGACCTATTTAGGTTGCTAAGTTCTGGAGTCTAGATATTGTATCTGGGTGGAATTGCATCATTTCTTGCTGAAACTACATCTGTATGCCCTGATGAAACTGTTGTACACCCTGTTGAAATTGCAAAGTATTAATATTCATAATATTAATCAATTCTTCCAAAGGTGTACCTAAGTTTTGTTGGCTCTCCAAATTTTAGAAACTAGACCAAAATTGCCTTTCCTCTTGCTGAAATTATAGACAATTTTGTTGAAATTATTGTATACCCTATTGAAGTTGTTGCACAACCTGTTGAAATTGAAGATTGTTAGCAATAAAATTTTTGAAAAAGTCATCCAGAGATGTACCTTAGCTGGAAGAAGGGGTTTCCGGCATATGTAGGAATTGTTGTGTGTCCTACAAACTATCAAGGATGTAATTATTTTGATTATCCCATCCATAACTAATGTTCATATGACCAGTCCAAACTTGGTTATAAGATTGAGAATATGAGTTATAGGAAAAGTTACTTCTTCCATAATTTTTTTCACAAATACTAATAAAAAGTGAAAAGATTAAGAAATAACTGAAAATAAACTAATTATAAACAAATATAGACAAAAAATCAATTAAAATCAAGAACAAAAACTAAAGCACTACACTCCCCAGTGTGTCATATCACTACTCAAAATAACTAGACCTACAACTATAGTAGTGGCGAGTCTAGGTCGATCCCATAGACAGTGTTTAGTTAGATTTTGTTAAGAAAATAATCGGTGTTTAAGTTATGGGGGTTTGGTTTGGTTCAAATGAGAAAATAAAATGAAACTAAACTAAAAAAAAGCAAATTAAATCAAATAACCTAAAAATAATGAAAGTGATGAATTTGTTAAGGACTCGGTCATTTGTTCAATCTTGACCTACATATGGTTGAACACATTTCATTAAATTATTGTTCTTATACTTCTCCTATTAGCTATTAATCGTAGGTTAACAATAAGCTCCGTTAACCTCAATTTTCCTTTAGGTTTTGTTTAATTAAGAAGAGCTCGTTAATTAAACTCAACTATCGAACATCTTACAATAAGCTCTCTAGATTTAATTAGACAGTCGCATTACGAGTTAGGAAAGAAGATTAATCAAGGAAAAAAAACACAAAATTGGGTCATTTAACCTAAGTTATGTTATCCCTAATGATTCGAAACTATTAATTGCCAAAAATGAATTTCTACATAATAATTAAGGATTATATTAAAGATTCTAGCAAAGGGTTCTTACATAAAAGCAATCAAATAGAACATTTAATCATTCTTACACAACACATAAACATTAATCATAGGATAACATAATCAATCCCTAAGAAAAAGAACAACAAACAATGATAGAAATACTTAACCGAATTCTTCAACGTCAATGCCACCTCCGAATCAGCGTCAGGAAACTAGCCCTCTATAAGTCTCTAAAGGAATGGAGCTTTGTCCCTTCTCTTCTTCAAAACCGAGAGTTCACCACTCCAAAATGCATCTTCCAAATGGAACATCTCTTGTTCTGTCACACAGTATGTCATTTTATACCAACAAGTAGGGTTAAAATTGGTGAGCTGGCATATGTCTCAAAGTGGTGCAAAACTTCTCATGGGTGTGAAAAGTGTCTCACGGGTGTGAGTGATGTCTCACGCAGTTGTGCAAACTATGTCAAAAATGAGGCATTTGAGAACTCACGATCACAAAACCAAATTGTCATGGCCATGAGTTAATGCTTACGACCATGACAATTTGATTTTATGGTCATGAGTTCTCCAATCCCTCATTTTTGACATGGTTTGCACCTCACAGCTATGACAAATTGGTTTTATAGTCGTGAGTTCTCCGATGCCTCATTCTTCTTTGTTATGCTTTATCTTATCTCCTCTTGCTCTAATATGTCTCATTCTTGCTCCATGAAGAAAATTGAATGTGAATATCTAAAAAACGGCTCAAATATTGTGCTTTTAACTCACTTTAGCTCTTTTGTTTCCTAATTGTACCTAAAATTATATATGAACTAAAGTGAGTATCTTAAATATTTTCATATCATTAATTACTAAGTGTTATGGAATAAATGTATAGTCAATTAAGCATATAAAAAAGGCAAATAACAAGGCATGCAAAATTCACATTCATGATGACAAATGCAAACCTCCGACACTTGAACCACACATAGTCCTCAATGCGAGGAGAAAAGTAACACATAAAAGAAACTAAACATGACAAGAAAAAAGTAAAAACAAAAGGAAAAGAGAAAGGCTAGAGCATGAACCCGTTACGGTGATTGAGGTGGTGACGATGTTGGTGAAGGAATTTGGAGATACTTCTGGCCATAAAGTTTCAACAATTCACTCCCTACAAAATAAAAATAACAAAATACTAATAAAATAAAGTAAAACAAATAAAACTGATCTTAATTCTTGGATTGCCTCCCAAGTAGCACTTAGTTAATGTCATTACTTTGACATGCTTAATGCTTTAACATTCAAAAATATAAGCCAATATCTACCTTTCTTCTTATTAATTTCAAGTTATCCTCAGTATAAACCCTAGCAGTGAAAATGAGATGATGAAGATGACTTAAGAACTTTATGCATTTACAATAAGGAGTCTAATATTTACTATATTTTTTATAAGACTTAACATTACAAATGCAATACGAGTGGTTGGTCACTCATCGCAAATCTTAGTAGAGAATCTTGGAAGGTTGTAAAGAGGATCCTAAGATATATTAAAGAGACCTTGATGTTACATTATAATACAGAGGATTAGACTTTATTAACAAAGGATATGTTGATTCTAATTATGATTGTGATCTTGATAAGAGCAAATCTACTATTGGTTATGTGTTTATGTTTGATGGTAGAGCTGTAAGTTGAGATTCAAAGGTATAATTAGTTGTGGCTATGTCGACAACATAGACAAAATATGTTATAGCTACACAAATCAATAAAGAAGAGGTATAGTTAAAGGTTGTGTTGAAAGAACTAAAGCACAAGTAACAAGATATCTAAATGAAGATAAATAATGCATGGTGGTAAGACCAAATATAAGAATATGCGAAAATGAGGACAAATTAAAATGTATAACTATAATTAGTTTAATTCACTTATAACTACTCATTTATCCTCCTATTACAAATATCGAAACACGCATTCAAGTATTTAAGAGTAGAACTTGTGAGAATCCAGTCTTACAAATTCTACGTTTTAAATTAATTGTTGTAACTTATAATTGGTTAGTGAATATTTTGTTCTAATTTATATTTTTATTTATAATGATATAATGTGTACATTCTAATTTTCAATTTTAATTGAATTGTGATTATATTTTAGCCACTTAATTATTTCAACATTGAGGTACTCGTTGTTAACTACAATCAATTTCCAATTTCTTTAATAATTAACTAAATCCAAAGTTAATCTACATCTTTTGCCAATTACAGCCAACGAAAATTTTCTCTAGCAAATACAGAACAGTACTTGTATGCATGCACAAGTAAAGCCAGCTGGCCTTATTATGTATAGCATAAAACATAGCTCTGGTCGATGATTTAGTGAATAGGCCACAAAGCCGGCCTTGGAGCTCTACTTAGGAACATGACTCCATCAAAAAAGCCAGACCGTTTAGGATCTTACATAAATGATTCTTGACATTTGACCTGGCACTCGGGTTCCACTGATCAAGGACCCTTTACCTATCAGACGCATCAAATAAAGACAAAACATGAACAATAAGAACAGTCCATTTTCTGGTTGGACACGCATGTGGTTATGTCTCAACTCGTCAGTTACAGGTATTGCGAATTAAACTAATATAAGACAACAACCACCACTGCATAGAGTTGGAAAGGCAGTTTGGCAGGAGGCAGCTAGAGCCCCATCCACAGTTAATGTTAAATGCAAGAATGGGCAGCCACTAGCTTAAGCAGGAAACAGTTTCATAGATCCCAAATATAAGAGTTAGCGTTTACCACCACACACAGCCTGAAACGGATACATGACATTAGAAGGCCGCCAGTGGTTGAGGAGAGCGGTGTCTCTTTATTTAAAGGTAATTAATTATTAAGGTCAAAGAGGATGGAAGATTGACACCGTACTGCAGTTATGAGGTTTTGAACTTAAACAAATATGCTTAAGGATATTATCGTATCGGTCTGTCTTTAAAAAAAAAAGAGTTTGATAATGTCAATTTCCTAAACAAAACTCTGAAATGTTCGGGGAATGAATTTGGTGCATACAGCAAATGTCCACTAAAACTTAATGTGCCTTCCACGTAGTGCACTTATTAACAATATGAAGATCTTATCAAATGGAAACTTTGAATACTATCAATTTCTTCAATGGAGAACTATAACGGAAGAAAACAACAACAAAAACAGAAATCCAAGTCTAGTTCAAGAACCAAAAATAATATCATTTCACTTGCTCAGGTTATGTGCTGACAAGAAGCAAGATCAAAAGTGACATTACCTCATGATGGGAGGAAATCTTAGGTTCAAGTACCTTCAAGGTGAAGGGTGAAAACTGATAGTTTAAGTGCTACAGTAATTTAAAGACATTCTTTATCTTGTATATGTTTAGATGTATATGATAAAATCTATGGGATAATTATATGTTACAAATGAAATTATAATAAGATTATAATTATAATATTGATATTAGTAATGTATTATTTTCAAATTGTTACTAATCATTATTCTATTAAAACTGGAAATTAATAGAACTTAAAAAGAGTAGCATATGTTTTTTTTTTCTTATGAAGGAATTAGTCGATCTCATAGATTAAAGTATGAAGATACTTAAATAAATATATGAGTGCTTGTTAGAGAACAAGTTTATTGAACAAAACCGATATGAAAAATCTATTTGAAACGTTACTTGTATATCTATGAAATTCTTATTATGACGATTATATAAGTGATACTTTGACTTGAGGTCTCTAAAGTTATCTTGTATAGGGATTGCTATATTATACTACTTATACCTATTTAATCATGGGTCGTTCAGTCGATAGTCATTATATGTAGCATAAATTGTATGAAGGTAGCTGAGTGATCAAGATAAAATTCATCACCCTAAAGTAATTAGGGAGAATGCTTTGTTGTTCTCGATTAGCATTAATTCAGGAATTCTTGGTCAAGATAGAATGACGTTTTGTAAATAAGTTTACAAATGTCATTATTTGAATCAATAGCTAATGACGAAGAACTAATATGATTGAACTCAAAAGGGTAGACATTAATTCAATGCTCCATCTAATCGAAAAATTATATTATGAAAGGTTGAATAATACAGAAAAATGATGCAAGGAAAGGTTAGTCAAACTTTAACCTTCCTAAATATTTGGGTGTCATGATTTACTAAACTTCTATCTTGATATATGATTATAAATTGTTTAATTTGAGAATTAAATACAAACTAAAAAGATTTTTAATTTATCTAATTCTAATTATGAATTATAATTATAATTTGTAATCATTCTCAACATATTTGGGAACTTAATGGATCTCATATAAAGAATGGGCTGAAGAGAGAAAAAATAATTTAATCAAGTTAGACTTGATTGTAAAGTTTGAGAAACTTTATAATTACATATAAGATATTTAATAAATAAGGATCAATATGAGATATTGAATTTTATTTGGATAAAATTGGTATTTAATTAGAATTATTTATAATTCTAATTTCTAATTAAAGTTTAATTAAAATTAGAATTTAATTTCACTTAAATCACTAAAAAGTTCAAACTCTGTTTATAAACAAGCTTAAGCTCTAATGGTACTAATACTTTTTGCTTAACCCTCTCTATAAAAATTAAAGAGTTCTCTCAACTTGTTATGTGAATACTATTAGAGGTCAGATACGTGTGCTGCTACGGTGGTTAAGATGGATCGGTTTTATAAATGGTTTAAGGAATACGACAAGATTATGATCAAACTTCAAAATAAAATATAAATTAAGATTCATGCTTTATTTTTTTTTTTTGAAAATTCATAATTTTTTTGAAAAAATCATAATTTAATTGTTAATCATTTTATAGAATTAAAGTGATTTTAGTTTTTGAAAAATCAAAATACGAAAAAATTTTATAATTATTCCACTATGGTCGAGATTTGATCTCGTCCCAATTTTCTAACAATGGTATCAAAGTAATCTTTAATTATGTAATTTGATTACATTGTTCAATTGTTATTAATCTTAAAATTTGTAACTGAAATTAAAACCTTAAATTATGAAATAAAATTAGATTTGATTAATAATCTGAATGGTTCAAATTAAAAGCTTTTGGAAAGCTTGAAACTCAAAAGCACTGAACATCTGAAACCCAAAATATGAAAAAAAAAAAAAAAAAAAACTTTTGGGTTCTAGAAACCCATTAGAGAAAACAAAAAAACCATAATCGTAAAAACTTGAGGTAGATCAAATATGAAAAATCCAGATTGGCAATTATGGATTGTCTGGTTGTTTGTGAATGGGAATTGATGTTTTAATGGTTGTTTTTGGTTTGTGATGGCTGCTAGAATTCGGGCTGTTGTGGCTTTGTGTATGTGACTAGTCCTTGCATTTTTCTTTTTTTTTTTTTCCTGTGTGATGTTTGCGAATCTGGATTTGCATTTATTGGATTGTTTGCGTTTTATGTTCTGTAAACGATTGCGTGTCTAGGCTCGGAGAACGTCACTTGTCAACGACAGCGTAGGACATCGCTGGTCAATGGCAGCATAGAGGTTGGCTAGAAGACGCATTCGAGAAGCTCGTGTCGCTGGTCGATGGCAACGTGAGGAGGCATTAGTGGCGAGGAGCCTCAAGCGGAGGCATGACAAAAGCAAATGACCAAGCGACAGTATCGGAGGAGTCGGTAATCGATGAAGTAAACAGAAGAAAAATCCAGCAGCGACGACCTAGATTTCCAAACCTAGATATGAAAAAATTATGGGGCAAGTGTAATACACGTTTCCCACACAGAAGCAGCGCGTCTCATACAGACACTGCACCCGTCAGTCAAAGCACACGCTTTATAGGACAGTTCCACGCATTATTGATTTGATTTTTAATATGTTTTCATATTTTCAAGAGGCGGTTGGCTAGTACGAAAGAATGGTAATAAAAATGTGAATGAATATAGTAAAGAATGAAAATGAATATTATCATTATAATTATAATGGTTAGTTAAGAGGAAGGAATAATTACCATTACTATTGATAGTGGTTGGTTTATAAAAAAATTATAATTAATTAATTACAAAATAAATCATATTTTAATTAGTGAATGAATTATATTTTAATTAATTATAATATTTTAATTAATGAACAAAATTATATTTTAATTAATTATATTACAATTAATTTATTATTAATAATATTTTAATTAATGAATAGTTATATTTTAATTAAATATAATGTAATTAATTAAATAATAATAATATTTTAATTAATTAATTACAATATTTTAATTAATTATAGTGTAATTAATTATTTAATTGATTTCAGCGTAAATTTGATTATTAAAATTAAAGCTTTGCTCCCATTCCTCCAATTCCTCTATTCCATTTCTCTGTATTATGAGATGAATGGAAGATTGCCCAAAACAAAGGAATGAAACTCTTAGGTCTTTAATGATGGGTTCATACCAAACATCAATTTTCATTCCATACTCATACCCCTTTTCCCATACCCGCCAAACAAGCTCCCCCTTATTTTAATTAAATTTGTTTAATTGAAGTTAAGTAGGTTTAAATTCTTAATAAATTTGGAAAGTTATTTCTAATTGTTTGAAAATTGTTTTCAAAGGTCGATTTTTTTAGGAATGTTTTAGAATTTAGTTTAATTTTTCGAGTTGAATTATTAAATTAAATTAATTATCAATCTAATTCAAAAATAAAAGTAATTTTTTTTTATGTGGTCAAGATTCATAATTATATTGACTCTTAAGTTATTAAGAAAATTTTTTAATTAAAATTTTTTATTTTAATTTGATTGAGATAAATTAAACATATGATTTATTTGTTTAGAAAACTATTATTCTATTTATTCATAAAATATTTTTATTTATGAATAATAATTTTCTTGATTTTCTAGAAAAATATTTTTCTTGATTATTTTGAAAAGTGTTTTCATTTATTAATTAGGAAAATCTTTATTTCTTTAATATTTTGAAAATAATTTCCTAATTTATTAAATAAATATTTATAATTAAATAAGAAATCAATCACAAAATAAATAACATAAAGGACTTTCTTAATTAAATTTAAAAGTGTTTTACTAAGTTTTAAAAGTAGTTTCCTTTTAATATTAAAAAATAGTTTTCTAATTAAGGAAAATTAATTTCTAATGATATTAGAGAAAGTAATTTCTAATTGGATTAGAAATAGTTTTCTTAATAAATTAGAATGTGTTACTTATATAATTTTGAAAAAGGAGTTTTTCTAAATTATAATAAATAAGAAAAATAATTTATTGAAATTTGTTTTTAATTAAATTTTGTTAAAGAAGTCAAGATAATTGGTAGTTTCCAATTGGATTTGAAAATTATTTTTCAATCAAAATTGAATTTCTATTTAGAGTAGGAATTTAATTCATTTAGAAATCAATGAGTTTAATCTAATGTAATTCTTCCAAAGAGTTGGAAATATTATTTTAGATTTTAGAGATTAATAACTAAAATCAAATAAAACTTGATGATTTGTGCATATAATTTGATTATGAGTGCATAAGTTGCATACTTTTTTATGGTTGATATATATATATTGGATGAATATTAAATTGTATATTTTATATGTGTGATATTTTACATGCAATTTTGTATTTGATGAGACAAATGAAATTAAATCTCTTATTAAAATATTAAGTACACATTGAGAACACGATTATTGCCTTCCATTGTAATGAGAATAAACTAGAGATCTGTTTATTGTCAGGCTTGTTAAGCAAACTCAAGTCTGCTTTAATCAGAACATGTTTAGTCTTATAATAATGAATTTTACTTAACTAAATTTGTGTAATATGGAATAGAAAACTTATAATCACATGAATTTAGAGACAAGGTTAAGCATAACATATAATGTTGGACCCCGAACCTTGGAGTGAAAATTTAGAAATAATAAATGAAATCAAATGAGTGTTTTGTATGTGATTTGTGTTATAGATGAGGAAATGTGATTTATGTATGATGATGGGCTGAGAAGCCTTACGCATGAATCATGATTAGCTATGTAAGACATTATGGAAAAGCAAGAGATTATGAATGACAAGATGTTATGGAATGTAAGAAATCATATGAATTGAGGTTGAGATTGGGATAAATGTCAAATGATAGTTGAAGTGTTATAAATGATGTGCAAATTAAGAAAGTGAAGTTAGGATGAATGTTAAATGTATATGCTGATTCAAGGGAAAATTAAGGAATGATTGAAATAGAATTGGTCAAAGTTGCTTCTTTTGAAGTTGTAGCTTATTCTCTTATCTTTCCAACGAGACTAAGTATGCAAGTTTTCGAGATCGGAGTTAAGAGTTATAGTTGATACAAGTTATGATGTTATTTGAGATTGATGCTAGTGACA
>JAOTIZ010000004.1:19847732-19863667 GCA_027123425.1 Erythroxylum panamense
CTAACTTGAGCGTCGGAGGGGCTTATCGGGAAACAACCCCCGACGTGCCTTCTTTGTTTTGCAGGGATCTTCAAGTCAGAACTGATCAACCTCATGGATCCAAACGGCAACGTGCAGCCTCTCCAGAATCCGGCAAAACCAACATCATTTTTCTCAGCAGAAACATTGACTCTATAAACTCTTACAAAGTGCAAATATTATATCTGTTAATTGTAACCAATAAGTATTTAAAAGGTAGCATGGTTGTTGAGAATATTTTCGTGAAGAAGAGAGAATTTATGCACTCAAGGTCTTTTAAATCAAGCTATTTGCATCCATGCAACAGAATTCCGAATAGCTCATTCCCATGAGAGCTCTAAAGAACCTTTTGGAAAAGGATACGGGGGACCTTTTCTCACTGGTTATTGATAAGACACAAGGAATTAAATAGGGTATCCCTTAAGTTTATATGGCACAATCCCGAGATCACGGAATGTTACTTAAAGCTAGAATCCATATAGAAATCGAAGCACAAACAAAATATATAACAAAGTAATAAAGGCTTTTGAGGGCCCATAAAGAAATAGGAATGGGCTCATATATAATTATGATATTATATCTGAACTCAAAATTTTATGGTAATGAATTATGCTCTTTTTGACGTGAGGTTATTTTATTTGAGAATTTTCAATCCATGTTGGATTAGCTCCTTCTTAATTCATAGATAATACGAAATTATTTGATTTATTACTATGAATCTCTATTCATCAGATTTTGCCAACCTAGTTTCGATACCAACGAATACGAAATTATTTGATTTATTACCATGAATCTCTATTCATCATATTTTGCCAACCTAGTTTCGATACCAACGAACGGGTTTGAGAGGATTTAGTAGAAATTAGACTAAGTTTAAGTAAACCTATATATAACTAGGATATGATATATCAACTCAAAACTTTAAGAGATTAAATTATGAGTCTTATCCGACACATTTCAATCTTTATCTTATGATATATCAACTCAAAACTTTAAGAGATTAAATTATGAGTCTTATCCGACACATTTCAATCTTTATCTCCTTTTAACGTAGGGTCACCCAACCTGCAAACTTCCAAAAAGTCAAAAAGAAAAGCAATACACTTAAAACAAGAGTAAGCATAAGACAAAACAAGAAAATCAAATGTACTAGAAACACATCAATCACCACCTCTACATCTATGGCACTAGCGCCTTAATCATCAATCAGCTAATAAGATGATAAAAAATATATAAAACAAAAGATTGGCACCAATAAGTTAAAGTACCATAAAAAGATAATGCAAAGACGGAGAAACTTGCCCCACCATTGTCTATATTTCGGGAAGTACAGAGATGTGGGAAGGCCCCTCTATATAATTTACAACCACGTTGCATTTTCCAGTGCTTGTTCAAAAACCACGCTGAAGAGAAGTGGAATGCCAGAAAATTTACAGCCACATTTTCCTACGCTTGCTCAAAAACCACACTGCAAGTAGTCCCCTGCTGTCAGTGAGGAATCCACACCAACGCCAAACGGCATTTAAGGATACAATTGTTTATATTCTGATTTAATTTTTTAGGGTCTTGAACAAGGCTGGCAATTGCACGACTTTGTGGGCTTATTTAAAGGGTAAAAAGTCGCAGCAGTAGTAATTTAAAAGAACCATGAGCATGGATGTTACTTAAACCCAATTTGGAGATGGCATGGCACAGAAGAAGACTAGCTAGAGGATTAGCAGCACGTGTATATAGAGATATAGTTTAACAAGTAGCGTACTGATCTACATATTAGATATCTGCAAAAAGGTTAAAAGGAAAACAAGGCCTACCTAAATCCATCCATCCATCTAATGTCTATCTGTCTGTGTCTGTACACTACATTTTTATTGCATATCAGTTGAGTTCCAACCGATATAGGCCTCCATCCATCCCAACAAAAAATTTCCTTATTGATCTCGCCAAATCACCACCTTATTCTTCTGTTACCATCTATTACCATCTGTTGCAATGCAACCATGCAACCAGCTTAAATTTCAAAACCTTCAACAACCCTGCATTTACGGATTTGCGGCAGACTCACACTTGAATGTCCAGCTTCGCTTTCGCCCAGTGCAGCAGTAGGCAGTAACCACAGCCACTTCAAATTGGCCTCTCTGTCTCTCATCTGGAGGTTGGTTGGCATACATTCGTAATTTAAAAATCCGGTATGCCACTTGACCTTGACGAGTACTCACTCACCAGCTTCAGAAACATAGATGATTTATCTTCCAACAATCGCGCCGGAGTGTCAAACTCTGCTACCCGTCCTGCAAAATGAGATAAAAGTTCAAATTATTATCTAATATGCCTAGTTTAGAAGAACAATGAATCATGGAACCACCGCACAATTACTAAAACACCAGTTTCTCTACTTTCCTTTCAACATATTTGTCAAGCTAAGGAGAAAACTGTTTACAGAGTTCAGCTATAAAAGTTAAAACAATAGGATTGATGTATTGTGGATCCGCAACTGTAATTATGTAATACACTGGATACCTAGTTTGAAAAGAGGTACGCACCGTCACTGAGTACCAAAACAAGGTCACTGTCAATAACTGTTGGGATCCGATGCGCAATTGTACAAACTGTGCAGTCTTTAAACTCTGTCCGGATAATCTTCTGAATGAGATTATCGGTAGCAGTATCAACTGATGCCGTTGCCTCATCCAGTACCAGTATTCTTGCCTGCTTAAGTAAAGCCCGTCCCAGAGAAACAAGTTGCCGCTGTCCTACACTCCAGTTATCTCCATTTTCAAGCACTACAAATAGTTACATCTCATTATCACAAATCTGTTGGTCACACATAACCTAAACTTCCCGGTAATACATCAACTGAAAAAGCTGATGCTATTTGAAGTCTGCTGCTACATACCTCGTGTATCAAGCTTCTGATCCTTTTGTCCGACTATCTCCCCAAGCTGAGATTTATCGAGAGCCTGTTCCACAAAGAAAAATCTTAATTTACCAGAGTATCATTTCCTATTTGATCCCTTTGATATACTGAAACATTAATTTACTAAGCTGCCTTCAAGATTATTCAGACTTTAAATTAAAACAACTTCAAATATCCAACATTGCTAAGAAAACTTGACAATATTAGCCCCAAAGATAAAATGAAGTTCCTAATACCAAGTTGGAAAGGAGAATGTACAGAACTCTTAACTCTGAAATAGAACATGACAAGAGTCCATTCCTAGCAATAGGCAGGAGGAGCTTGCTTATTTGGCTAGTTTAAATAACTCTGAAATTTTATTACATACATGATGGTTTACTTTAAACACACTCCTCTCCTTCGGGAGTATTGCAAAGTCCAGTATATAGAAACAGAATCTAATGGGTAAGGAAGTTTGGATCCACCTGCCAAATTTCTTGATCCAAGTGCTCTTCAAGGGGATCAAGATTGCCTCTGATGGTCCCTTCAAACAATGTAGGATCTTGTGGTATGATACTCAAGCGGCTACGGAGATCATGAAGACCAATTTTTGTGACATCAATGTTGTCTATAATGATTCTTCCACAAGCTGGCTCAATTAACCTGAACAATGCTTGGATCAATGTGGACTTGCCACTCCCAGTTCGACCAACAATTCCAATCTTCTTTCCACCAGGGAAGGTGCATGATATCCCATGAAGCACAGTTGGAAGATTATCAGCATAGCGAACCTTCATAGGTAAAATACGAATCAGCATTCCTCTCAAAGGTTGTTGCAGTTAGTAGCCACCAAACTTAGTAGGTATTCTATTTATTTACCAACCATAAATACAGAAAGAAAACCTAAGACAGCAAGCCCTGTAACAACAGAAACAAGCACTAAACATTTTGATCACATTCAAAAGAGAACTGAAATTTACTCCCAGAGGATGATTCTTTCGTTTTTTTTTTCTCATCCTCTTTTTGGTACCCTTGATGCATCATTTCCCAAATAATACAAAAATGTCCAAAACCTCCACAGAAACATTTTAATTTTATGTTTGTTTTTCACCAAAAACATATATCGTAATCCAAACATTTTCTAGAAATCAGCAGCTGAAAACTAGAACAAACCAATGGGATAGACAAGAATGAAGTCAAAGAATTTTTTGATAGTTTATCAAGGTAGAATGAGTAGTCATGAAAGGCAGAAAAGATATCACATACCTTCAAATCAATCAGATCAATTGTCCCATTCTCAGGCCATGAGGGTGGAGGGCGACAATCCTCAATAACCGGAGGAGCTTCACCTGGAATTCGGCTGTATTGATAGATCCTTTCTATGGAGATAATTTTGTTTTCAAGTTTGCAAAAGCTAAGTATCCACCTTGACAGACGTGCATTTAAATTAAGCCCATAGGTGACAGCAAGGCCTGCCATGCCTATACCAAACATACATGTGATTAGTGGAAGAGTAAAACACAAAAATTGATTTCATTATTTCATCTCAAGTCAAATTCCAAAGTTTTTAAAGTATATATGAACTTCAGAACCAATACTCAACTAAATTACAGATATTTTGGGCGAGCAGAATTGATAGGCTTACTTGGATCAATACTTCCATGAGGAAAGCTTACAAGTAAAATCATGCAGAAAGCAAAAACGATTGTTGAGAGCAATTCCATGCGTAGGCAGAGCCATTCAATAGCTGCAAGGCTACAGAAGAATGGACGAGCAAAACAGTCTAGAAGATAAAGATTCCTCTTCATGAACCTTTTCTCTTGGCCAAAGCCTCTGATAGTGGCTGCTCCAGCAATTGACTCTCCAAAGAGATGAATAATAGGAGATTTTTGAATGCTAACAATGCGAACCAGTTCCCTTGATGAAGCCATGTAATATTTCTGTATTCAGCATACTATATTAAGAGCATGCGCTTAATGAATTGAAGAAAAATCTAAAATTCTTTTTACATTTTACGCTTAACTGGTAGTGGAATCTTGAATCAAATTCATCAAAGGATTGATAATCAATGCACATTCAGTGGGAAGGAGGGGAAGAGGAACATGGACTGACTGGTGTATATAAGCTTCCAAAGGTGACTACAGCTTTAACCACAACAAAAGATGATTATCCTTAAACGAGTACAAGCTGTAGAGGTGCCCCAATTGAACATTGAAGGGTCACAGATTTCTAGGGTACTTGGAAAATCAAATGTGACCCAAAATTAGGAAGATAACTGAACTACAAGATCATCACACTTGCATGATTTTCCTCAAAAGAGGCACAAGGAAACACTAATCTAATAATGACATGTACGTGCAGCATGAGTAACTGAAACAACTCACATGATATACAACAATGATATTTAATTTTTCTATGTTTATAGATTGAACCCATAGAACTGAAGACTGTAGGTTCCTTGTGTAAGTTCCTTGTCAATTAATTACCTGCATCCACAAGCAAGCAACTGCCATTGGAACTACAAGAAGCAAAACCTGCCAAGTCACTTTGGTCATTACACCAACAATTCCAAGAAGTTGTATTGTTGTTGAAGCAAAACCACCAAGTCTGAAAGGAATATCAAGATCCACGACACTTTGATCGATAGAAACCTGCAGGGTCTTGGATAATAAGTGTAACCCAAAACAAAGGACAAAGCCAAGAATGGACCAAAAGAAATTGAAAGTAGACATTGGTCAACCATAACAGGATTGGATAGTGTACTATGCAACGGAGCACTATGAACTTACACGATTCAAGATACGTCCAGCTGGAGTTGAGTCAAAGAAAGACATGGGTGCTCGAAACACACTATTAAGCATTCTCAAAAACAATTTCTGAGCAGCTTCCAAACCAAATGTAGCAACAAGGACAGCCCTCACAAATATAAACCACGAGCTCCCAAAAGCAAGTGCCATATAAACACCAAGAAGGACCATAGGATTCACCCTAGGTTGACCCCCTTCTGTTTGGGGATTTGCCCAAGCCATCCACCAATTACTAGCTATTTGAAGAAACTGAAATAGTGCTTGTGCAATGATTATAAATGGAATCAATAAACCTTTGTATGCTGCAGCCATATAAGATAAGTAAACCTTCATGCTGACTCGCCCTCTCACCCTTTCTTCCTCCTGAACCAGCTGCTTTTTCCGTGAGCGTTTCACTTTCTTTTTCTCTTTGATTGCTTTCTGGTCTGAAGTTGATACACTCTCTTGCACATCCTTTGTAAAACTGTCAATACATACAACCATACCACACTTTTTGTTCATTTGAAGTGGCCCTTCCAACGATAAAGTCTCGTCTGAATCTTCTGAAGAGAGATTTGGAATGTCCATAGCTCCAATTGCCTCTTCATGAGCTGATACTAAAGTCTTAAAATCAGTTCCTGCTTGTAAAAGATCATCATATTTGCCAGCCTGTATGATGCGACCTTCTCTTAGAACCTGACAACAGAAGACAAGCATTGTTTCAGTAAAAAGTAGCATAAGAAAACTATAGATGAGACTCTAAGACTGATGCTTTTCAGTACCTAGCTGGTGTCCACCAAAAAATTAAACATAAGTAGATTGTGTGGGCTTCTAAAACTTGCATAAGATAACTCATTATTACTACTGAAGCATGATTTGATATCTTTCTAAAAACAATGCGATATTCTGCAAAGTCATTTGCCTGGATTTAGATCAAAATCAGTAGAAAATTATGTAAGTTAGGGCAATTGACTGACACGTCAACGTGCTATCTGAGGTACCAAATGATTTTTTCCACCATCGACTAATATTAGAGAAAAACTTGGTATCAAATGATATTTCCAAAAGAGAATTGTCAAATGTTTATGCAAACATTAGTTGACGCTCAAAATGAGAAACAATTTAAAGCACAACTGACCATTAAAAAGAACAAGAGCTTAACAGCTTAACATAAGTCAAGAATGTCTCATAAAAGTCAACTGCAAAACTTCAGACTTCTACATATGAGCATTTATTCCAAGTAATGAGGCACTATTTGTGCATTAAAGTTTCTTACATCATTAATATTCGTGTCCTTTTATTCCTTGTTAGGCATTTTCCTTGTTGGTACTTATGAGGTAACTTTTGTCATGCTGCCTTTTAATTATTAGGTGTATTGTTGTATTTGAGATGATAGCCATTGTTTCAAATAACATGCCTTGATTCTGGTCAATCACTAGCCCAATCTTAACCTACTCATTGAGAAGTAACGGCTTCCAGTTCTTTTATTCTCATATGTCAATGTTATTTTCTGACTACATGGATACACTTATGAACCTGTAAAATCAGGCAATAAAAGTTTTGTAAGTATGAATGAATGGATAAATATATGAAAAGAATAATGTGCAACATGTATCATCGATAAAACTAACAATAAAAATAAATGGTTGGTGCAAAAGCCGGCAAGATAGAAAAGGAATGGAAAAAGTAGTGAATCACAATTTTAAAGATTCATTTGTCCATGCAAATGAATACGCACGCAATCATAAAGCTGGTCGGCAGACAAACAACAGAATAAGTCCATTGTTGCTAAATTAAAGAAAGACTAACCAATCAGATGTAAGCCACAGAATTCCTGTCGCGGGAATATTCAAAGTGAAGCATAAAACAATACCATACCAGTATTAAATCAGCAGAGGGAAGAAATTCAACTTGATGGGTCACAAAAATCACTGTCTTACTTCCTAGTGCTGTCAATATATATTCCTGCATTTCCATGCCATTTGTTTAAACATTTGCATTAATATGAAAAGTTAATATGAAAAGAAGTAATATGGAACACAGGAAAACCTTACCTTGAACAACTCCGAACCAGTTTGTGCATCAACAGCACTAAAAGGATCGTCAAGTAAGTAAATATCGGCATCTTGATACAGTGCCCTTGCAAGCTGCACTCGCTGTTTCTGACCACCACTCAAATTTATACCTCTTTCACCAATGATGGTCTGATCACCATGAGAGAAAAGTTCCAAATCCTTTTTCAGTGAACATGCATGGATAACGCTCTTGTATTTGGCTTTATCCATTGGGCTTCCAAAAAGAATATTTTCCTCAATATTTCCGGATTGAATCCACGCTGATTGGGAGACATAAGCAGCAGTTCCACATATTCTCACCTGAATTATTATTAAAATTAAAATACGAAACATTCAGTAAGGCAAAAGTAGAAAGCACTATAATCAACAGAAACTACAGAAAAATAAAGATCCATGTAGACTGACTTACTTCGCCAGAGATTTTAGGAATTTCCCCAAGGATGCAAGAGAGAAAGCTTGACTTGCCGGAGCCAACCATGCCACAAACAGCTACCCGCATTCCTCTCTGCACCTTCATCTGTATACCTGACAACGTGGGTCTTGAAGAAGAATGGTCCCAGCAGAAGTATCCATCTTGAATCTCTACAGCCACATTTGTCATGCCTCCTGGCAGAACAATAGTTGCATCTTCCTGTAAGTCATCCTCCTGCAGGAATCCTGATATTCGATCAAGAGAAACTTTTGTCTGCGCCATCATTGATACCAAGTCTGGGAAGTTTCTGAGAGGTTCTTGTAAGATTCTGAAAGTGGCCAGAGCAGAAAGGACTCCTCCAGCTGTTAGTTGACCACCCAACAATATTGAAGTACCAAACGTAACAGCTGAAACAAATATTGGGGAACTCCAGAATATGAATGTAATGAAAGCTTGTGAGTAAAGGGCTTTACGAAGATATTTGAACTCTACACCTCGCATCTCTTCCAATTTCACTCGGTACCTATCCTCCCAAGCTTGCAGCTTCAGAATTCTCATATTCCTCAGACATTCAGAAGTTTTCCTCATCCTTTCATCCTTGGCAGCCATTAATTTATCTTGAAAATCTTCTTGTATCTTAGCTAAAGGAATAGTGACAACAATAGAAAAGATGGTGGCTATCAAAGTTGCAACAGAAGCAATACCAACATTTTTATACAAAATTGCAAGGGCAAGGATGATTTGCAGAGGGAGCATCCATATATCGTGGAGATACCAAGAGTAATCCCCTACTCTCTGAACATCCACTGCCATGTAATTAACAATTTCTCCACTAGTGTGACTTTGCTTGGCCAAACTTGACAGCCTAAGCCCCTTTCTGTACACCATTGCCGTTAGAGCTGATCTCACATGCATGCCCAAAATGTCAACTCCAAGATACCACTGCCTGGTAGTTACGGTCTCTACAAGCTTTGCAGAGAAGAATATCCCAGCTAGAATATAGCCCTCATGAGGAAAAGTCTTCTTTCCCCCAAGATATTCAACAAAGTAGCTAATCATGTAGGGACCAACATATGAGACGAGAGTGTTCAGCAATGCAAAAACAGCATTGCATGCCGCTTCCTTCCAAAATGATTTGAGTACAGCCCACGCCAAAGAAGGCTGTTTTGAAGGATCCTCAGCCTTCAACTTCTCCCAGTTTGAATTCAAAAATTTATAATTGGTCTTGGCTCGATCTTTTGGTGCAAGAAGAGGAATGTCCTTGAGCTCAAGCGGTCTCTTTGCACCAATTGAAAGAAGTGGATTTAACCACGAAAGCGTTGCCAAACTAAACAAGCCAGCCTCACAGTAAGGAGTGACCTTAAGACAGGCTGCCTCTTCTTCAGGTAGCAATGGCTCTTGAAGATCGGAGTTTCTAGAGAGCTGTATACCAGTAACACCTGTAATTGCAACAAAACATAGAAAAGCAAGGGCTGGAGTTGAAGCCAGATTCTCCACAACATGAGAATTCAAATGCTCTGATCCTTCTACTAGAAAACTTCTACCATCTACGTACAGAGTACACAAACAAATCACAAATGAGAAAAACCACCATACCCTCAACAAAAGTGGAAATTTCTCAGAGGCCTTAAATTTACAATGAAGGGCAGAGAAGCTTAACACAAACCAAGCTAAACTCTGTGCATCAGGCAAACCAATTATGGACCAATCCACACTTTTCCCATTTACAACTTCTCTGATCAAAGCAACCCCATCATACCCCAATATACCAAACTGCAAAACCAGGACATAGAAGCAACAAAGCAGGGATAACTTAAAGCCTACACCGACAACGGCATCACGAATCTCCCCTTCAACACTAGAAGGTCTAATTGAGCTTGAATTGGCAACCGAACTATCCTCCTTAAGGAGTTTAATACGACCAACGCAAACAAATATCTGCCTCGCAGATATGATGAAGAGAAAGGCAATGAAAAGTGTTAAATTGACACAAATTGAAGCCAGCTCGAGAATGGGTAAGTCATGAATTTCCTTAGAAGCGCCAACTTTCCAATTCAGAATGTTGTTATGAAGCAGAAAACCAATACCCATCATCAAAAGAGGTGACTTGAAGGCTGGAAAGGGTAAGAAAGCGTCGGTTATGGTGATGTTATTAATGAGCAGCAAAGACAAAAGAAGAAATCAAAACGTGTATAGAAGAGCATTTCACCATCCGGGTAATGAATGGAGTGTTGTAGGTGCTTGGAGAAAGAATCTGCAGACACATTGCACAGAAAAACAAACAGATATTCGTCAGCGCGTAAACCGAAAAGAGGTAAGAAAGATAACAAGAGAATCGTCTTGCTTTTGGGTTTCTACACTATAGCTGTGCGGGTCTCTCTCTCTAACCTCTATCTATCTCTATGTTATCTTAAATGGAAACAGAAGGAGAGAAATCGTGAGAGACGTGAAATTTCAAAATCTGAACAAAACCTCAGATTGGAAAAACGCCAAGAAACCTGACCTTGATATTCGTCTTTACTGGAGCGGATGGTGACAATGAATCTCTTTGTTTTTCTTTTCTTTTTTTTTAAATCTCAGCTCCTTCTTGATACATAAACAAGAACCAGAGAATAATAAGAAGCTACGAACACTTACTTAGCTAATCGAAAGATGGTGAGCAGAGCAGCCAACTGGGGGGAGAGAGAGAGAGATCTGGCCTTGCTAAAAACACACAAAAAGTGACGGTGGAGTCTTTGTTAACTACAAGCAAGTACTTAGCGTGTTGTAAATGTGTTGTTATCAAAGGAATGGAGGGGAGGGGAGTGTGAATACAAAACAGACAGGTGATCTAATTTGGGCATTGATTTTCCACAGTAACTACTTATAGAGCAAAGTGAGAGCAAGAAAAGAACATTCGTTAGCATTTGTGAATTGTGAGATGGGATGAGATGAGGTGTGTTTTTATTTTATTCTAAAATGAATAGATCTTGTGACCCAACCCAACCCAACCCAACCACGCCGTGATGTTGGTGACGTCGGCGGTGGATAGTGGAAGAAAGTGGAATGGAATGGGTTCATTTTTACTTGTAGTTGCGTCAGCATCAGCATTACCAGTACCTTTGCATATCACCTGACTGCCAGGCCCACTTATCAAAAGGACTTATTGGATTTTTGTTTTCAGGGAAAACCATTGAACCGACTTTTTGTTTGATTCTCCCCCATTTCTGCATGTGTCTTCTCAACCTTTCTTTCTTCGATAAACACATCATTACTATATAATAATCGCTAATTTGAATCCCAAACCTATAAACATGCTCTTTTTGTTTGCAAAAGGGGGAAAAGCATACGGTTTCTAATGTTTCTGCTATATTCTGTTACAGTTATGTTCTTCCGCCTAATCGAGGTTTCTTTCTCGTACTCAAAATGTCTAGGGCAATTAGAAATAGGGAACAGATTCTATTTCCCTGAGTATTCAATTTTTGTGGGTCTTATTTATTAAATGGTTAGATTAGAGTAATAAAACAGGTTAGTTAACCCATAATGTGAGCCAAGAATGTAATTGTTCCAAATGTCAATGTCCCATAAATGCCACCCCGTATTGAAAAACAAGTATTCAAAAGGTGTTTTTCTTCTGGTGGGGTCGGGGAGAGATAAAACTGAAAGCAAAAGTAGATCAGTATAGAGTTAACTGTAGATTTGGTTAATATTTATTTATTCTTTTTTTAAAATGAAGGGGAATTGCGTGGCACGTGGAATGTGCTGTCAGCAACTCCTTTTCAATTCATAAAGTGCTGCTTTGGCTTCAATTTTTTGTTTAGATAACAATAATGACAAAAATCCCCGTAGCCTTAAACACCTAACAGCTGCCTTTTTTGTCTGCTTCCTTGACTTTAATCTTTTTTTTCGGTAAAGAGAAAAGAATACACCGAAAGTTAAATGAGTCGAGAGAACCTGATTTCTGATATATCCTCTAAAAGAAGAATGTGGCATCCTAAAGTTGGTACATCAAAATAAGTGACTCCAATGTCTTCTTGACCTGCCGGGTCGGTGAATCAGTTCGCGTATTTGTTACTTTCTCGAAAGATATGACGATAAACAACAGACCAATTCTAATTGAGGAGTGTATTATTTTAATCTAGTTTTGTTATTTGAACAAGAATGTGTATTATTTTAAGTTTTGTATACAAACTCTGATCTAATTAGGCTATGCTAGTTGCATGTCTTGGGCTTAACAAAGAACTGTCACAATCGCATTTAATATCAACACGTGTGTCACGTCACGTCGTGATTCAAACCCAACCCTTTCCTTTGCTTACATAAATTTGATTCAAATACAAACTCTGCATTTGGGTGCGTTAGGTATGTTTATTATATGCTGCACCAACTTTTGTAAAATAAAAAATTTAATTATATTATGTCGCCATAAAATTGGTTAAATTTAAAACATGTATTGATGGAAGGGAGGACCAAATCAATACCACAGGCGTCTTATGGGCTTTGTTGCTTTCATCATGATGGAGTGTGGACTTTGGACTGCTTCGTCTTAATGATTATATGCCAAGATAATTTTGTTTTTTTTCTTACGCATGCTGCATATACAGGAAGAGGAAGTCTAACCATTTTACTTCAATTATTCCAACAAGATCAAAACCAACTAGACATGCTCCCAACCCATCAATTTGTAATCCACAAGCAAGAAGGCAGTGGTCATGTTGCAACGAATGAGGCAGCAGCACCAGTTTTCCCCAATATAAATTGACGACATCCTCCTTGAGAATCTTATCCATCTTAAAAACAGTTTTATGTTATTATATGCACACTCTCTAATTAGCAGGGTTGACCTATCTGAGATCAAAGATGTTATATATTTTTCAATGTACTGAAGAAGACACTTTATGTTGGCTTAAATGTGAACAAAATCTTAAATTTCCTAAGCTGAAGTAAAGGAGCCATGGCAAAACGACAATGAAAGTATATAAAATTTCGACCTTGCTAGTCAATTTCCAAATGATGATAGTACCAATTTTTTTACTTATTTAAAAATATTGATATTTTAATATATGACTTTAGAGAAATATTATTTTTTCGTATTTATTCTCATTAAATTTCTTCATATAATATTACTAATTAATGAGTACGCTATGTTTGATCGTTATAGACTAGTACCAAGATTGAATCCTAGATAGGCGGGTCTGATTTTAACAGCTGACATAGTAACCATGAAAATGACTCCTTCTTTAGTGAGATTATATGAACAAATACCTGAACCTAAATATGTTATTGCTATAGAAGCATGTCCAATTACAAGGGGGATGTTCAATATTGATTCTTATAGTACTGTTCAGAGAGTTGATAATTCAATTCCTGTAGATATCTATTTGCCGGGATGTTCACCTAAACCGGAAGCGGTTATAAATGTTGTAATAAAACTTCGTAAAAAAATATTTCAAGAGGTTTATGAAGAGCGAAGTTGGCCTTGACATGGGAATCGTTGTTTTACTACCAATCACATATTTCATATTAGACGTACTATTCATACTAGAAATTATGATCAAGGATTACTCTATCGACCATTGTTTACTTCAAAGATCTTGTCTGAAATATTTTTCAAATAGAAAGAGTTAGTATTATCCCGGAAAACTGAAAGAAATATCTTATCGAAGTAATCATATTTGTTTCGGTAAAAATGCTCTGCAAGCAATCAAACCACTTGGATTACGTCTAGACAAATAGAAGCGGGACGTCTAGCAATCATGTGCAATGCATGCCATGACGGAAAAATATGGGTACATATATTACAAACTAGTCATTGCAAAGCCTACAAAAACTTGTAATTTTAGTATAAAGTCTTGATATTTTATAAGAGAAGTTATTAGTAGTAAAGTATGCTAATGTTTGCAACTGCCAATAAATTTGTTTATGTATTAGAATGGCCAGTAAATATCAAGTTATGAAACATGTTAATAACTACAATTAACAAATTTGTTTATGGATCGGAATAGCCAATAGGTACCAAGTTATGCTTTACAGTGTTGTCAACATTAGCCATACAAGATAGCCACACAACAAACACAAAAATAGCTATAGAAAGGTGAATATACTCATACTTAGCAATCACGCTAGCTATAAATTTAGACCAAATGTGTAGAAGAAAGGTAATTTTCTAAACCCACATACAAATAAAAAGCTAAGAGAGAAAATGGGAGGAATGTAAATAGTCATACCATTCACCATACACCTAAAATATAAAAAGTCAAAACTTCTTCATAAAGGTTACAACTTTCCACATAAACTACACATGACTCGATCTTTTTTTTAATTATAATAGGCACTAATTGAGGAGGACTAATAACAAACTCTTACTTTCACTTAAGTAAAGGCCTTTGCTAATTTAGAAATTAAATGGAAAGCATAAACGTTTTTTTGGTAGAGATTTCATCTTCATATATAAACTATTATCTTGTGTATGCATTTTTTCAAGAAGAAGCAACTTGGAGTATAGAACATCACATATCGAATGACATCTCACATCAATACGTTTGGATATACCATAAAAGGTAAAATTATTGCTAAGATGTCTATCATTATGACTATCATAAATCAAAACACACCTTTTTTTTTAGTAAAATTGAGTTTTTAAAGATTTTTCTTTCAAAGCAACTCTTTGTAAGCTTTAGTTATAGTAATAAATTTAACCTCTATAGAAGACTATGCAATATACTTTTTGCAACCTATATTGCCAAGCTACAACCCTACCTATAAAGATAATTACATAACCTAAAGTTGAATTTCTTAAGTCAACATCACTTTTTGTGTCTTAATCAATTTATCCGCTCCAAAATATAATTTGATACTGAAAGTGTCTCAAAGTTATCTCATAATCCACTCTATAACATTTTAATACTCTTCATTGGATTAGAGAGAAAATGGTAATTATATCAATTGTACGCAATATTAAGCTTTGGGTAAACCATTACATACATCAAACTTCCTATTGTAGATGCATATGGGATATTTTGTACATATTCTTTCTCTTTCTCACTATGCTAATCTTAAAGTAGTAGCAAGAGATGTTCTTACCCATTTAGCTTTGTTCATACGAAATAGATGAAGTACTAACTGATGTACCTTTCTTAAGACAATTATAATTTCTTTCCTTTTCTATCACAGATAATTTGTATGCTAAGAATTTGTCTTATTAGTTCTAAGTTATTTATTGCAAAAGATATACCAAACTTCTTATTTAGTCTGTCAATTCTATAAGAGCTATGATTAGCAATTAACTTGTGATCAATATAGAGTAACAAAATGATGAAGTCATATCATAAAATTTATCAAGAAATACACAGTGATTAGTGTTAGTCTTCTTATATCCTTGTTGGATCATAAATAATTTAAACTTATTGTACCATAGTCTTGGAGTTTGTTTCAAACCATATAAGCTTTTCTTTAGCTTACAAACATATTTTGCATTACCTCTCACCATAAAACCTTCTATCTACTTATAAAAATCTTGTCCTCCAAATTACCATGAATAAAAGTAATTTTATATATGCAAGTATTCAACCTCCAAATCCAGGTTGGCTACCAAACTAAGAAAAACTTTGATGGAACACATCTAAACAACTAGTGAAAAAATCTCTTCAAAGTCAATTCCATTTTTGTCTAAAGTCTTTGATTCCTAACCTGATTTTGTTAGAGTAGTGCCCTAAAGGCAATCCCCTTTAGCGCATTTTGTTCATAGTCATGTACAGACTTTATGAATAAAT
>JAOTIZ010000004.1:19868827-19895240 GCA_027123425.1 Erythroxylum panamense
TCCAAAAATATACTTTTTATACTTTGTCCTTCAATTTAGTTAAATTTCCTTAGTTCTTTTTAATGACCAAAACCCCCAATTTATCAACTTTGATTGCAATTTTTGACAATTAGGCTAGTTTAGACCTTTTTCACTTGGTTCCAATTAAGTGAGACGACCCGAGGTTGCAACCTATACTACAATCTTGGAATTTATTATTTTTGACCGGTTTCCAAGGATCGATCTTAAGGTCGAATCGACAGAGCCGCGATCATCTGCATGTTTGGATTACTAATTTAGAGTGACTTTTAAGATGGGATTAGAACTAAACAAGTAAAATATTAGTATTTATTGCATGACATAATAGAGAATTGATGATGATGAATTATGATGAATTGTGAATGATGTTAATGATTGATTGTGCTGGAAATTTCAGCATAAACTTGGGTACTTTTCTGTTCTGTTTTTGGATGTATGAAAACAGTAGGTTATGGATTGTTAAATGAATAATTTAGGTTGAGATTTTATTTATAAATGAAGGTGGATTTGTGGTAAAATTAGGTGATAGTGAAGTATTCTTGAATCTGGAAAATTAGAGTTGTAGGTTGAAATTTTGATTTCTATTTTATCTTCTCTTTTCAATCTATTTTATATACCTTTAGAGCATGAATTTGAAGAAACTCAAAGAATGAAAGTTGTAGATATAGGTCTTAGGTTGACCTTTGTGAAAGTGGTTTGATAAAATAGTTACTAGATCTTGAATTATGTTTGTTTTCCTAATACTGGCTGTGATAGACCCTGTGTAGGAACCTATATTATTTCCTAATTTTTGGGGACTTTAGAGCTTGAATTAGTCAAAGTATAGAACATGAAAAATGTTTATTGATGTCTTATTAATACTTCTGTGAAACATTTTGGTAAAAAGATATCTTGATAAGTTTATGTAGTTAATTGAAGTCATAACCTAAAGAAGGGACTGTTTTGATGTGATTGACTTCAAATCTGGAAAATTATAGTTTGCTAAAGGAATAAATGAGTTCTTTTAATGCAAACATGATCTTAAGAACTTGAGAAATGTGTATAAGGTATGGATGAATGAGCATTGAAGAACATAGGGTAATTATGAATGAGTATTGAGTAAATGTATGAAAATATATTGCTGGAAAAAGTTTGGTGAAGCTATAAATTTAGCTTGCTGAAATTCCAGATTTAAAGTAACAATTGTATGTGTGTTATAAGAGGTTTTTATCATGAAAATGTTCAAGAATAAGTGTAAAATATGAGTGGTTAATAGTGTAAAGATGTTTTTATGAATGCAAATGAGATCCAAAGAATATGAGTTTAGTGAATTAGGTATGATTGAATAAGAATTGAGGAAATTGTGTGAATGTATAATACTAGGAAAAAATTGATGAATTGATGAATGATGAATGGAGTAGTTAAGGCATAAACCTAATTGCAAACTAAATAATGTACAAGTCATGATGTATAAATGATTAAGATTTGTGAATAAGGTTACATACCTGGAATGATCAATTGAGCGTGCATTGAACACGACACATATACATATGTAAATTTGACTATTTATTTGATTAATCAAGTAATGATGTGTACATGTGTGTATTGCTTGATTTAGAGGCACAAATTGACTGACACCATCAAGACATTGCCAGTTCGTCGAGGCAATAGCTAACTGGAGTGTACTGTGAGTAACCTAAATGTGTGACCTCGATTAGAAACGTGTTCTGTTCATATTGTTTTGATTGAACTTCATTTCTCTATATTGAATCGATATTGATATAATTGTTACATTGATGATTCCGAACAATTGATTATCTAAGGAGTTTGATATTCGAGACTATATTGGGAGTGTTTGTGATTTGAATATGAATAAGGAAAATGACTTCTCAACTATATATTGAATGTTGAACATAGATCTGATGAATTGTGGTAATTGATTATATTTCTTGACTGAAAGTGATTGATGATATATTATGTTAAAATGTTGCACTTCAATACATGAATATGCATGTTCACATAAAGGAGTTGTGACCAGAGCAGCCAATGTGAAAAGAGCTTAAGCTTAGATATATGCACACAGAGCCTCAGGCTCAATGTTTAATGAGCTCGGCATCTACAATGGATAAGGGATCAATAACCGATAAATAGGTGGGTCACAATAAAGTAAAAATGGAAATGAGTCTCATTTGCATTTGCATTTGTATCTTTATATATGTTTATGAAATTGTTTGCAAATGAATGTTGAATTATATTGAAATAACATTGTGAAATGCCTATGAACTTGATGGTGATATGAAGAATTGTGATAAATGAGTGAAATATTCTGAGATGATTATATGAAGTTTTTTCATTCAGAAGGTTCTTTTGAAATCATTAAGTAAAGTGATTATATTGTTAAGGTGCTTGTTGAAGCATGATGAATAATGTGATATATGAGCCATAAATATGTATGATGTGTTATATTGATTGAGCTGGGTTTTATTCATATGATATATATAATCTGTTTTGAGTGAACACATCGATGATGGTTCACTCATTGAGTTCACAAAACTCATCAAAATTGCAACATTGATTTTCAGGTACTGAAAGGAGACCTTGCTTGTAAAGCAATCTAGTTGGAGTATAGTATTATCCATTTTGGGATCAAGATATGGCTCAAAGGTCTAGTTAGTTGCCTGAGGAGTTTAGATAGAGTGCTTTTGTATAGTTTTTCATCTCATGTAGAATATTTTATATAAACAGTATAAACACATATGGTTTTTGTTTTGTAACTATATGGATGGTTTGTAATGAAATGACAATGTAAAACATGTTTTGTTAATGAAATGAGATATGTTAACATTTCAAATACTTATGTTATTTATGATGCCATATGAAGTAAATGTGATTGCTCTAACATGCCATTCTCGTAGGGTATCTACTCGGATATTCTGAAGAATGTCAGGCTTATGTCTTATGGTAGTAGGATGTTACAATTTTTTGTATCAGAGCATGGTTTGACATTTATAGGGACATATAATAACATTTAGACATGATATATAGTGAGAGATTCATATAGTGATCGCGAGTATTATTTGTTCTAGGTCATTTGCTGTAGGAGATCAAGTTGTAGAGTCAGCTAACCTTGAGTCCTTAGGAGCCAACGGAGAGTCTTCGGTATCTCAGTCTGAACAGATGCCTATGAGAATTCATGAGAAAAGGGAAAGGAGGTAGGATAAGCTTAGAAAGTGGGGGGCTGTAGACTTCTATGGAAGTACAGACCCTACGGAGGCAGAAAGTTGGTTGGAGAGAACTGAATAGGTGTTTGATCAATTGGATTGCGAGTTCGATGAAAGATTTGATTATACAGTCTTGTTATTGCAAGATCCAGCATATCAGTGGTGGAAGACTGTTCCTAGTAGTTCTTCCTGACCTTGTAGACTGAAATGGGATTTTTTGAGATCTTTTAAGGAAAATTACATGCCTAAGATAGGAAGATGAAGGACTTCTTAGATCTGAAACAAGGAAGTCTTACTATAGTCAAGTATGAGGTAAAGATTAATGAGTTGATGAGTTATGCTACTGCTTTGATTCTGAATAAGGAAGATAAGTGTAGGCAGTTTGAAGATGGACCGAATATGAAAATCATAATGAGGCTGACCATTACCAATCTGAGTAGTTTTGTTGAACTGAGAGCTGCATCGATTCGAATTGAGTAATTACTACAGGATGGACAAGCAGGGTATAGACAGGAGCCCAGAATGAAGAGATCTAGAGAATTTCAAGCTGATTCTAGTAGAAGATTTAGTAAATGCCACTAACATCCATTGGGTATACCTTGGGTTGATATGGTTGCTACTCTTCCATTTGTGATTCTAGGTAGTGAATCCTCGCTACCATCTCACCCATTTGGCTTGCCACATTTTGGTTTCTAGACGTTATATGCCTCATTTCTTGTTGGAACTATTGCAATTGCTATTGTAGGCTCTGTTGAAATTGGAGATTGATAGCAATCACAACATTCATCAATTCTTCCATAGATGTACTGTAGTTTTCTTAGCTCTCCACATCTTGGAAACTAGACTAAGATTACCTTTCATCCTGCTAGAATTATAGGGTATTCTCTTGAAGCTGCTGCATGCCCTATTGAAATTGAAGATGTTCAGCATTACAGTTCTTAATATAGTTGTCCAGAGGCATATTTGAGTTGTGACAAGAAGCTTTTGGTCCACACAGGAATTGTTGTGTATCCTGCAAACTATCAAAGAAGTAATTATGACGGTTATCTCATCCATAGCCAAAGTTAGATTGATTAGTCTAACCTTGGTTATAGGATTGAGAATAAGAGTTAAAGAAAAAATTACTTCCATCCATGATTTTTTTAAATAAATCACAAACACGAAATAGAATAAAGAAAGGATCACAAAATAACTGAAAAGAAACCAATTACAAACAAATATCTACAAGTCACCAATTAAATCACAAACAAAATTTAAAACACCGCACTCTCCGGCAATGAAGTCAAAATTAAAAACTCATCGTAATGCTAGTCAATATAAAAACTAGACTACTATTATAGCTATGGTGAGTTTAGGTTGATCCCACAAAGAATGTGTAAAGTTGTTGAAATGATTAATCGATGTTTAGATTAAGGGGGTTTTGGATTTTGGAAATAAGAAAATAAATGAAATTAGAATAATAAAAACAAATTAAGGAAAACATGAAAAAATGATAAAAGTGAAGAATTTAATAAAGATCTGGTTCTTTGGTTCAATCTCGACCTATACCCTAATTAAACATATTTCATTGATTTTTTGTTCTTAAACCTTTCCTAACAACTATTAATCGTGAGTTAATAATTAACCCATATTTTTCCTTAGGTAGTGTTTAATCAAGATACAATTGTTAATTAAACCTAACTACTAAATAACCTAGGATACGAACTCCAGATTCAATTGGGTAGTAGCATTACGAATGAGGAAAATGATTAATCAAGGCAACAACCACTTACGATGCGTCATTTAACCTAAGTCTTGTTATCCCTAATGATTACGAATCATTAGTCGCTACACATTAATTTCAACATAGCAATTACAAATTATATCAAAATTCTAACAATAGATTTCTAAATAAACGATTCAATGAATGCATTAAAATCATCTTGTCACAATAACCAATGGGTTTACACACAAATAACTGAATAATAATGAGTATACGATTATCCATACACAAAACCCAAATCAATTAACATAAGATAACACAATCAATTTCTAATGAGAAAAAACAACTAAAACAAAGAAAAATACTTATCCTAGGTCGTCGACGTTAATGTCACCTTCGAACCGGCATCAAGACGTCTAGCCTTTCAAGGGTATCTTCCAAAAAATATGCGTTAGCCCCGTTGAAATAACCCCAGCCAAAACCCCTAAAACCCTCGCTATTGTTATGTTCTTCTTTTCCATGCTATTGTTCTCTTTGATTTTATGAATTAATTCGTGGTCCATCTATAGTACATGTCTTAAATTCATTTTGTCTATGCATCTGCGTTACATTTTATCTTGACGATTCCTCCTTATGCTTCCACCTATTGGCGCGTTTTGCACATTTGTTGTTGTTGTATTGATGCTTTGGCTATCCACCTGCTGCACGTTGTTTTGATGTGCCTTTGTCCAATTGCTGCATTTAGTTTCATGTTTCATCTTTTACCATCTACCACCTTTTACTCCTTTATTTTCCATGAAATTCACGTTCTATGTGGCCATGTAAAAACATGAACGGTTGTGCAATTTTTCTACTTCTTTATTTTTCCATTTTCTTTTCTTCTTCTTGCTTTTTAATTTTCTTTTTTATACTCTATGAAAACAAGTGAATATTAGTCTTTGAAAAATGACACAAATATCGCGCTTTTGTTTCTGAATTGTGCCTAAAATTACATATAAGTAAAAGTGATTATCTTAAATAATTTAATGTCATTAATCGCTAAGTGTTATGAAATAATTAAACAATTAATTAAGCACATATCAACCATGAAGATCTTTTGCTTTCAATTCTTAAGTTTATGTATTTTAGATTTATATACTGATAGAAATAAAAAGACTATAAAGTAAGAACTACAACCACATGCTTGAAAGAAATTTATAAATAGATTAACATAAAAAGTTATTGTTAAAACTCCTTGAAAGAACAAAAATGCTAATGTTAAAACTCCTTGAAAGAACAAAAATGCTAATGTTAAAACTCCTTGAAAGACCAAAAAAAAAAAAAAAACTAACGTTAGATTGAAAGTTAAAGCAGTAAACTTGAAAGAAATTAAATGCTAAAAGCCTATTACAAGTATTAATCTTGACTAATTTTGCTTTGTGAATGTAGGCCCTATTCTGCTCTTAACTTTGACCATAATTCTTGTGCAAGTACTGCATGACTGCTCTCAACTTTTTCTTCTTTTTTATTTTGACATGGCTGCTTTCAACTTTTAAGACATCCCATATATATTCCTTTCAATGAGCCTTATTTTATTATTTATGTGCAATTGCCCAAGGCGAGCCTGCTGTTAATGATGGTAGCGAAGGAAGTGACATGTACATTTCAATAATAAGTGGGGATACACTTGCTTAGGTTAAAAGTTAAGGCTCATTTCTCTGAAGCAATTGGGATATTTCAAGTAGCAAGTTATAATTGATCTTCGTGATGCTTGGCTCAAGATGAGAAAATTACACAATTATGAAAACAATGCATAAATTTCTTCTACAAATTGTTTTATTTTATTTCGTCACTATACTACCTTTCATCTCTGAATTATATACATCCAATTTCAACCAAAAATTGTTTTTCGTCATTACTTAATAAAACTTCTTTCTAAATTTTTAATGTAAGAAGATAATTTTAATTGAATTTGTTTAAATTATATTTATGCGAGATCAAATAAATAAATACTTAAATTTAATTTTTTTAGTATACATACAATTTGAATAAGTAGATTGCTTAAATTTATTTAAAAAATTAAATTTAAATTCAAAATTGAAGAGGTCCCACGGGATTGACTGGCACTCGTATTAAGACGAAAATAAATGGTGTGGAACAAAAGGAAGAGATTAGAGAAGAACAGGTTGGAAGGTATAAGGAAGAGCATCAACAACCCAACCTCTACATTTATGGGTTCTCTTCTCATAATATCCTTGTTTTTCTTTTATCTACCTAAAATATAAGGAAATGCAGGGCAACGACGTCTTTACACTGAAACTATAAAAACAAAAGAAGTTATGTTTTTCTTTCCCATCATCTCATCCCCATATAAAGAGAGAAACTGAAATAATATAATAAAAAGCGTGGCAGTTGACCGGTCAAAAGCGCACATTAAAAGCTTTTATACATAAAGACGTAAAAAGCAGATTAGTTTGAATGGGATATGCATTGACTAATTGTTTTCCCATTCTTTGACTAAACATAGATTTCACTCCTCTCTTCTCTCTCTCTCTCTCTCCCCCCTTTCTTGTTATGTATGTGAATCAATTCACCCCACCAAGAGAAAAAGTAAAATGAAAAGAATAAACGATGAATACAAGTTAACATTTAATATCAGAAAACTAAGAACAGCTTGTAACTAAGAAGAAGAAGAAGAAGGAGGAGGTGATGGTGCAGATGAAAAATTAGTTGATGACTCAAACTTGTAGTATTTGTCAACAGCAATAGAAACATCCCAAGTGCAGCTGAGTCCTTTCGGTATAGTCACAAGATCTCCTGCTCCGAACTCCACACACTCTTCATCTGCAGATGATCCCTTTGGATACACTTTCACTCTCCCCTTCACCAGATAGCATGTCTCCTCTGCCTCATACTTCAGCTGGTATTTCCCTGGAGAGCAGCCCCACCTTAATTTAAACAAAAATACCCCTTAAGCTTTTGGTATAATTATGCACTACTAATAACGTTAAATAAAACAAAAATTATCCACTTAGGCATGCATTAACACAATATGTGAAAGGAGGAGGAGAAGAAGAAGAAGAATACTAACTTGGGCCAGCACTTGATGTTCAATTCATTAAGTTTGGACTGTGATGGGTTCTTTTCGACTGTGATCCTTAGGTTTTCAGCCATCAATTATCTATGCAAGAAAACAAAGAAGGTGAAAAAGGGAAGAGGAGAAGAAAGGGAAGGTTGCGGGTGAAACAAAACTTCTGGCGAGATTATATATCGCATTCTCCTTATGCAAATACATATACATGTGAATTAATAAAGAAAAGTGGGAAATATCTGTTTTAAACATGTGATGTAGAAGGATAAGGTGGGCTTTGTAAATATAATTTATAGGGATAAGCAAAAGGGGGTTTTGATTGGGGGAATACTTCTGTACACCTCATTATCAACCTTGACCTATCACATCGTGCCATGTCATTATCACCTAAACAAGTTAAACCGACCTTTTGTTATTTTAATTTCCTTAAGTTGCTTATAATAAAATTCTTTTATCTAAATGTCCATATTTGTGCTTTAGCTGCAAAGTAAGAGATAATTATCAACTTTCCTGATTAAATAATTCTTTACTAAAATTTACCATCACCATGTCTTAAGTGTTCTGCTTATGTATACTGAGTTTATTCAAATTATCCAAAACTAAGTCTTATCATTATGATTTGGCAGTGTCAAATACTTAATAATTCATGGCATTATCCACTTCTGTTTCGTGAGCACTTTTACACTTTATATAGTCATAGTATCCAAGAGCCTTTATTTTTTTTTTAATTTTGAGAAACAATATGAATAATGTAGAATTCAATTACATAACATATTTCATATAATTATTTAATTATGAGTGGACCTATGGCATTCAACATGAACAAGCAGTCTGCTAATGTTTGAAATACTTTTGCATGTGTTAAAGTTAAAAAGCTTTTGTTGCAAAACAACAGACAGCTTCGGTTAATAAGTACAGCATATGTATACGAATTAGTTGTTTGACTTTGAGACTAGGAATGGATCTAGTGTTTTACTTCTTTCAGGGCATATTAAGTGTGTAAAACAAAAACATGTAAGTTACAGGGCAACGCGTGGTTTAGGATTGAATACTTGAGGGCCTCTGTTTTTAATAAATTTGTCTGCCCATGACCTTTCTGCTATTACAATATAGTGGAAATATTAAATTCTGGGATCTATCTAAATGACCAACGTTTTATTAATAATTAATTTAATGAACTTGCCTTATCGCTTACTCGTAACTGGTTAAGTATTATATACGAAACTGATTCTATATCACTTATTCGTATTAAGTTAACCGCTATACACTAGTTCTATATTCAATATTTGCAATTAGTTAACCACTACATTTGCTTTATGGCATTCCATCTACTCAAAGAGATAGGAGCATGTGTGACGGCCTTCTTTGAAAAAAACTTAAACAAGTCTAATGGTTTGTTCTGTTAAATGATGTATGATATGCTTGTCGCATAGGCCCGTGAATGATGGATTTTTCAGATCATAATGGGTGGGAGTTGAAGTGGATCCATGGCATATTGAATAAGGGCTCTTTGAATACTTGGATTTAGATTTTATTAAATTCAGATAATTTCTTTATTATGTATAGGAGGTTCCTATCACCCCTGTTCATCATTCTCTTTATATATATATATATATAAATCAGCAAAACTTTTATACAAATAAGAAAAAGTTATATACACAGCTAGTGATAACTAGAAAAAAACCTCTAGCCTACAAAAAAGACTGACAAAGGATAAATATATAAGGACCGTGAACAAAGCATGGAAGAAAACACCACGCCCTCAAAGCCTGCTTATCAAGAAGCCTAAGAAAACTAAATCCACTACCCTAATACATAAATTCACTAGCAGACATGACAACACCACACAAAAACCTGCAGCAAAAACCCACCAAAGACCACAACCCAAATCCACAACCAGCAGAACACATGTAGAAAAATTATCCTTCTAGCATGACCGTCGTAGGAGAAGGAACTCCGCCTGGTAACCTACCTAGTATCGGTAGGAGGGGAGTATAACCCTCCTTCTCGTTAACCCTGAGATGTCCCTGAACCTGCATTTTTAGCAATAAGAATAACAAGAAACTGAATACACACTTAATTACCTTCCCTCAGTGTTTAAGCGGAGGTGCTCCATAACTTGTAAGATCACCCGCGAAGTAAAACTCCCTATATTCAAGGCTTTATTGTGGAAGGTGCGAAGGTTCGTTCATACCACAGATTATACACAACAACCGACAGGACAATGCAAAAGGTATGAAAGTCATTATTGTTAAAGGGGGAAGACATGTTAAAACCTTAGTAGGATTGAATGGAGATCAAAGAGTTGTGAATTGGGAAGGTGAAAATGGTGGAGAGTAGTGGACCAAAACGATCGTGAGAAGGCACAATGAAAGAAAATATGGTCAATAGTCTCGGAATCCATAACACACAAGGAACACCGGTTGGGGGTGTGGAGAAACAGGAGCTGATCCTTAGTCGACAATTTGTTCAAAAAGGCCAACCATAAGATGAAGGAACAATGAGGACCATTCCCCTTATGCCAAAATAATGGATACCAAGGCACCATCGGACGGATCAGTCTCATGAGTTTATATACTGACTCATTAATATACTGCTTGGAAGGGCTGGCTAGCCATTCAAGGCTATCCTCACTGGAAGAATCTGGGTTATAAGGAATGGGGGATAGGGTACAAAAAGGCTCCACATTTGTATGATGCCACCTCCATTCATTGTGCCAAATAACATCCGAAACTTTGGCAATCATGGGAAGATCTAACCCATTGATCAACCGTGGAGTCGAGTAAGCCAATAGGATACCGCTCGGATGCCAAGGGTCCTGCCATAGAGAAGTAGAAATACCATTCCCAATTCTAAATCGAAATTGGTCTCCAAGTTGGCCTCTAACAAACAAGATCTTCCGCCAACTCCATGAATGACTATTACTAAGAGAAATAGACCAAAAAAATTCTTCACAAAATAATAGTGTGAACCCACTTTACTCATAAAGCTTCTCTATCGGTAAAAAGAACCCAAATTCTTTTCCCTATTAACACTTTATTCCAGCTGGCCAAATGTTTAAAACCTAGACTACCTTCTTTTTTAGGACTACAGACGTCATTCCAATTAACCCTAGCTGTAACTTTTTTCTCGACCGAACTCGACCACAAGAAATTCCTAAATTTTTTGTCTATTTCCTTAATAATAGAAGAAGGAAGAATGAAGATACTAGTCCAATAAACCTAAAAGGAAGACAAGACTGAAATAACTAATTGGACTCTACCAGCGTAAGAGAGATGTTTATGGGTCCAATTATTAACTTTGCAATCAATTTTGTCTAGCAAAGGGATACAATCCCTCCTAGACAACCTCCCCGATATAAAGGGCAGTCCCAAATATTGAATTGGAAGGTGTCCTAGTTTAAGACCAGACAGGCTTTCAAGTTGAGGAACCAAGTGGGTCAACTCTGGGGAGACAAAAAATTGGCTCTTATTCAAGTTCATGACCATACCAAAGACTCAAGAAAAGGCCCCTAAACAATCTAGAAGAGTATGGACAGAAGCCAAATCTCCATGACAAAACAATAAGAGGTCTATCAGCGAAAAGGAGATGAGTGAGCTTAAGAGCTTGACAATGCCTGAAAAAGCTTTTGTCTGCTTCTCATTGGTTGAAGAAAAAAACAAAACTTGTATTAATAAAGAATTTGTACACGAATCCTTTACATTTTGGTACACAAATTAGAATACATGGTGTGAAGTCAGCAAGTGAAGAACTCCAGCAGTTAGTTGCATCTTCAAGTGCGGCTGGTTCCCAGGTCCCTGTACATAACCATTAGTTGCACCTTCAAGTGAGGCTCGCTCCGAGGTTCCTACAGATAACCACAAATAATGAAAGCTTATATAACTCACGACAACCTATGCCTAGCGCTTTTGTTTACGAGCAACCACAAGGGGACGAAATTCAAATTGCCATGCCTCTATAATGCTAAATCATCATGAAACATAAGATAAGAACATAACCATACAATGTCCGTGGCAAGTTCTATGTATCTTCACAGTAACTTAAACCGTGGGATCCCTAACCTCCTACAGCATATGTCTGGACCTACAATCGATATGAAAACATAAAGAGAATGATTCGTTATATACACATCATTTCCGACAAGTTGAAACAGAAACGTTAAAGCTCACGTAGAAAATTTATTAAAGATTGCTTTACTTCGGTAATGCAACACAGTCAATCAACTACACACACAAGATGCAAGATCCACTGCAGATCGAAGTGAAACCCAATACAAATGATAAGAACGTTATCTTAATAGTATGCAAACAAAACATGTACCACAGATGTACAAACATTCTAATTACTATTCCCAAATGACGAAATCCTAATGAGAACAATTTGAAATCTCACAAAAATCAGTTATTATGCCAGAAAATATGAGGCAAGTTTCAGACATTATTATACCTCTGTCATGTTATCCTCAGGAAAATCATTTCTCCTTGTGCAATTCACACCTTGAGCACCATCAAACCTGAGTATTCTAAGTTTACCTTCCTGCAAAAAAGTTGCAAAGTTCAACAATGAACACTAAAAATATGTGAATATCATCGGACAATGCATACCTTGGTTCCATAAACAAGGCCTCCACCAGCAAAAGGATGAAAGCAAGCAACATTCACTTCATCCTCTGCACTGGGAAGTACTCTCACTAGCTCCATATCTGAAACTCTGTAAACCTAAATAACAGAAATACATGGTTACACTGAAAGGTTGTCACTTTAAATAAAAGGAACAAGAAGAAGCATACTAAAAATTATATGAAATTGTGCATGCCTGAACCAAAGTGCACACGTAACCCAAGTATGCAAATATTCGAAGTAAAATGACAGCAGTTTAAGTATCCACCATGGCGTCACAATTTCCATGTTTTCATTTATTGCTCACAGAGACAACCCAAAGATTAATTCTACAAGAAAGCTGATTTCATCATATCCACACTAAAGAATTCCATCAACTTCTCACTTTTATCAGTAACTGAATCTTTTTCATTGAAGTTTCTATTAATGTTTAATAGTCTTCCGTCATTGGCATTTAAATATCAGGGAAAAGTTCAGCATCAATTATGTCACTCGCATGGAAATTATCATAAAATTACAGTACCATGAGGAAAGAAACAATGAACATCGACAGGAATATGAACTCTTTACCTCCAGAACTGTGTAAATTGGGGATGTTGTTTCTCCATCAATAACGATACTTTTAAGAAGGGACCCATGACGTCGACCATATGCCAATAATATATGTTCAGAAGTAGGTGAGAACTGTACAGAAAACATCAAGCATATCTAACAGTAATATTAGAAATTTCACAGTAGCATTAATTAAATTTTACATGTCAAAATATCTATCAGTAATCTAATAACTGAATCTCATTCAAGTGCATCTCCAAACAACCAGTTTGACTGCAAGCACACAAAAAAACAATTTAAATATGGTCCGCAATATCACACATAAGTCTAGTATCATGGAAGAAACTTATGCCAAAATTCTTTATGCGGACCATACAAATTGTTGTAACACCACTGCTGTGTCAAGTTGCTCACAGTCTAGCCTAAAGCTTCAGAAGCTTAGACCAACTAATAAGTAACCATAGCTCAGTGAAACTAATTCAATTGAGATAAAGAAAGCCCAAAAACAATGACATATCTAATCTCATCAAGCCAAAAGAGGTAAAATTCCACAGCAGTGTTTCACTTCCTATGAGGATACCGTGGAACTATATAATGATAATCAAAAATATTAATTATGGGGGAAGGCCTATTGTCAAAGCATACCAGGACACCCACAGAATAATATGTGTACATGTATATATATATATATATATATACACACACAAATCCCTTACACCTATCAGAAGACGCTGACCTGGATTGACGTCAAACAGTGAGCAGCTCTAATTGCTCGAGATGCAAGCACCGAACCAAATCTGAGTAGAAACAACAAAATTTTAGAAAAAAAACAACTGTTCTTCAGATTAAAGGGGAATAAAGAGTCAGTTCCAAGGAGTTGGATTAGAGTTATACGTTGCTTCCTCCAGAGAATATATGCGAAGTTCATACATAAGTTGATGAGCTGAAATGGGGTGTCGAGTGGGAGAAGTTGCAGTATCAGCATCTTGATGAACCACATTAGGTAGTCGAGGATCAGCTTCCATATGAGGGAGCATGCATGCAACACATGCACCTAAATATCTGCCGCACGGAGAAAAATGGGCGCCCATTTCACTGAAAAAGTCATTTTTATAATAAAAAGTAAGAGAAATGTGACAATAAAGATATAAAAACTGGTTGAAAGAATCAAGGTATCGTACAAAAGCAACAGATAAGAACAGAAGCAGTAGATAACACTACCATATTGATATCAAGGACTTCATCAAAAGAATTTTACTAACCTACAAAGGACAGCGTGCGGTATAGTTAAACGACATTTTTCAGCACTAAGGGGTGCACAAGGACGCTCTATATCATGTGACCAGACTCTGAGCTTTACAGTGCAAGGTAACTCTGCAGCAGCTGCAGCTGCCAGTGATGCGGCGATTTCAGAGTGGATTCTGTTAAATATGGGCTGACTATCAGTGTCATTCTGTTGTGTATTTATAGGAGTCAAAAATTCACCAGATTCAGGTACAGAAAAGCGAGAACGCGAACTGCGATGTCGCAATCTCAATCGACTGGAACTCCCTGACAGGCTGGTGTTTCCAGGCATTGCTAAAGAAGCCACTGCAGCTTCCACATAATGAGTAGGACTTGTATACTGAGCTGAATGCTCATGATCACCACTATTAGGAGGAGGTGCTGAGGAAACACTAGCCTGGCTTTGACCAATCAGCCATCCTTGCAAGAAGGGTAGTTCCCACCAAGTTGGATCTCTAGGCAGTAAAAGTTGATGAATTTGGCTAAAGTTTGCATGTTGCTGAACAGGAGGGACGTGTCTAGATACTCCATCCAAGGCGCTATTGCCACCACCACCACCACCAACAAAAGTATCTAGGTTAGTAGATCTCCCACGCTGGGTCTCCCCAACAGGATTCATTTCATCCATATCCATGGCATCTCCTGCGGCGCCAGAAAAACCATTTCTCATTGCACTGGGAAAAGCATTACTTAATGTACCAAGATACGAGCAAGATGGAATTGCCGGAAATGTCTCCATGGGGGAAACTAATGTATTATAGTTATCTACTGCATTTGCATCCGCCTGAAACTGCGTTGGTGCAGAAAGATCTACTTGCATTATACTTGTACCACCATGTCTATTAACATCTATTCTGCTATCATCTACAGTAAAAGAAGGCACAAACAAGAAAGGAAATGACATAAGAGGTATTTCAGCAGCCAAACAAACTCGATCACTGGAGTGAACATTTGTCACGAAAACAGCAGGAGGAGGATATCTCAGGTAACCAGGAGATGTTGCTCGAGTCATCGAGGAATCTGAAGAGTCAAGATCATTGACCTGCATATCAGTCCAATAATGTAATCTACAGGATGGTATGGATAAAATATCAATTAAACACTCCTTAAAGTATTCACCTCAGCAGTCAGAAGAAATGGAACACCATGTGGGTGAAAGTGCACCGCTCGAAGAGAGCGTCTTGTTTTCAACACAATCGTTGGCGAGGAAGCCTCCCCTCTCTTATTGTAGTGCCATATGTATAACTGAAAAAGTACAGTAACATTATGTCAACTAAAATATGAGGTATCAAAATTATAGGAAAGGAATATAAGGAACATTGATCTACACTAAAGGACCAAAACCACACCTTGTGACCAGATGCAACAGCCAATAGCTCTCCTTCACCATGGAAGGCAATGGAGGCAATGGGACGATCTAAGAGAAAATAAATTCAAAAGGTTAACTTCATCTTAAGAAATAATAATTAGTCACCAATAGTTTAAAAAAATATCAAGAATAACAAGAGCCTGAGTTTAAATTACAGAAATCACGTGACCCTATGCACTCTGCAGTCCTTGCATTCCACAAGCGAACCACATAATCCAAGCTCCCACTTGCAAGAATTTCAGCATGCAATGGGTGAAACCTAACCTGTATAGCTAGAAATTCAGTGTAAACCAGACAACATGATATAAGAATATAGATTTACAGGAGAAAAAACGTATTATTTTGCATACTGTGAACAGAAGCCATGAATTCAAGTTATCAGTCATAATTGGAACAAAATTCAAATAAAAATGTCAACTACAATGCACTCAAAAACTTGAAGTTAAAACTCACCACCCAAGGAGTCCTTCTATGACCACTCAACACCTTTAAGCAATTTCCAGTCTGGCAATCAATTATCTTCACAGTGTGGTCACCACTGCAAAAATTATTATAGTGGGACGAGAGAGAAAGGGGGACAAGATTACAATCACAACTTGCATGATCACAAATAAAATGGTATTAGTGCAAAAAGAACTTACTGAGTAGAAGCAAGTGTTCTTCCATCAGGACTAAATGCTGCTGCAATGGTTGATCTAGGAGGAGGCACCAGAGGACAATACTTGGCTGATAGATGGCGCAGAGACTCTGCCTCAACCCTAAGATATAGCAGAAAACCAATAAACAAAAAGGCCAATCTGAAACAGAAAGTCCAAAAAGACATAAATATAAAACTGAAATCATTGAAATACCAAGAAATAAGACCACGCCTAGCATCTCTTGACGGTTCACTTTGAGCCATAGATAAAAGATTAGCATTCAATTGAGATGCTTCTCCCCACCGCCTTTTTGGCACATGCTTCATTCTGTCGCATATCTCCCTCCGCATTAGCAAGCACAACACATTCCTGCTACTGTAAAAATTTGAAAACAAAAGCACAACAAAATAATGAATCAATAAACTTTCGCTAATCCAAAAGGATAAAAATAGCACACAGACACACACAATGTCCAGTTGAGTCGCAATTATCAAACTCAACTCAGACAAAACTTCAATAATTGCAGAACTTAGTCACATTTCAACTCCAATTGACTAAACCTATCTCAAAACTTCAGCAGACTAAACTCTGGTCCCCCTCAATCAAATAAAGTTAAATTCTAGCTCTATCAATTAAAGATATTAAATTATTAATCAAATAAAGTTCACTTCTAGCTCTCATCCATATCAGACAAACAATAAGACATTCTGATTAAGACCCACCAATCGTTTCAACTCAAATCCACCGGCCAGTTGATAAAAAATTACAAAGAGGAAGAAGCGAAAGGAACATATTCAGTCCCTAGTCGCCGAATTTAATGTGAATGCAATAAAATACCTTTGAAGAGGATTACTGCAAGGCGGAGACTGAACCAGATTCCGATCAACCGTCAAGGCATTTCCTGTCATCTCTTCGTTCTTACGATGGACGTTCATAAGCATGTTACAGCCAAACAAAAGAAATTTGCAATTGCAAAGAAAGAGAAATTAAATAGCTAATTAAACCCTAAGAATTGAGGGTACAAAAATGGAGCTATGGATGGGAGTAGAATTAAAAAATGCAAGGGCTCATCTCCGGTGTTGGATTTTGGATTAGGATTGGAGCGTAGAAGTCTCGAGTCAGACGAATTGCTCCTGTCGTTTGAATCTACTTCATATTTTCATGACCAAAATACCCCTCAATAATCCGTCTGCAAGCAACACGGTCAAAATAAAATTAAAAAAAAGCCTATTAATATTGAATAGATATTTTTAAATTTTAAATTTAAAGATTTAGATAATAATACAGTTTCCTGTTGGCGGGTGGACTCTGGTTGAGAAAGGATAGGATGAATTGAGATTGAGAATGCACTCGCAGCTGTTAATTTTAAGCAAAAGCGGAATATTCACATGTAATCTTTTTTGCTTTATAGCAATTCCTGCCAGCATTAATAATTTCCATCCAGGGAAGCATATTCACATGGACCAGGTCATCAAAACCAAGCAAAAGCACGTTTAATGTTTCATCCAGGAAGACTCAAGGCACTTTATCCTTTACGGTTAACTCGGTACGAGCGGAAATTAATCTAAGAGTGGATGGTTTAAAGACGTCTTCTTATGAGTTAAGACCCTCCTAAAACACCTCATGAGTTTACCAAAAAACAAAAAAAGGCCTCACCATAACGCAACGCCACAAACAAGAATCATTCGGTCAATCCCAGTCTCCTTTTATTGGAACATCTAAAAATGGGCTGTATACGCAATTATGAATAGCTAGAAGGATTGGAATGTACAGAAGGGAAATGCAGTCCAAAACTGGAAGGACCAATTTGTTCGCATACATGTCTGACAAGAACATAGCCTATGTACACTGGCTTTGAAGCACATCAATTGGTTTAATCAACTCAACTTGTCATGCTGTACATTCCTAGGTACCCATATGCGGATTGTGTGATCATCACTTGCGGATGCTAGCATTTGATGCCTCCTAGGATTCCAACTCACGGCGTTTACAGTCATTAAATGGCCAGATAACACCTCAATTGGGCTAGAGTTTCGCCTATTCCATATATATACCTGCATAGGCAGAGCAACATAATTGGCTACTGACATCAAATGGGCCATTACGGCATTTTATCAATTGTTTTAAGAGAGGATCTAAATGCAGGAAAAAAACAGAAGCATACCAATGAATTTTCACTGCCACTGGCTATAAATGAGCTATTCAATCCACCAAAACAAGACCGTATCACGTATTTCTGTTGCTCGTGGCCCACATATTTCCGTGGCTCCTCCCACTTTCCAGCAACGTCCCACAAATGGATCTCCTGGCTGTTAAGATTGACTATGAAGGACTTGCTGTCAGAGGAAACTGAAAGAGACGTAATTGGGTGCTGTTCCCGAATGACTTTTTCAGCATTTGTCACCAAATTTAGTATCACAATTTCTTTATCAGATATGCCTATAAGATTTTTACCATCTGCTGTCACAGCAAGATCTAAAACTTTTGGGATCCTCTTCCCTCTCCAAGCTCTTCTCTCATTTCCATCGCAGTCCCATATGCAGATGCACTTCTGCGCATCACAACTGCCACAGACAAATTGCTTTGAGTCGGGAAACCAAGCACAGGAGCTCACAATGAAGCCATTATCTCCAAACGTACGCTTGCATGTACCTGTTTCCACATCCCACAGCTTAAGCACTTCTCCATTTCCACAAGTTAGCAACTTCCTATCATCAGGGCTCCATGACACAAAGGATACTGGTTTTTGGTGACTTCTTAGTGTGTGTCTATAAATCAGCCTTCCACCTTCAGTTAACTGGTACAGTAATGATAAGAATCCCACCGATAAGATCATCAAACATAAGAAGCAAAGCATACCAAAATGCAAATCATGTCAGCCAAACAGCATAAGATAATATTATCTAGGGACAAATTAATAGAAACTGACTATTTATAATCAAATCAAACTAGCAGAGCCACTAGTTTTGCAATACCAAATCCATTTAGGTTGACAAAATGCAAGTTGAAATGATCCAATTTTCTATAATCAATTACTGTAAGCTGAGGCTCAAAAGAGTTGCCAGACCGATACAAAATAGTGATCTGTTGAATGTCTGAGAAAAAAAAAATATCCCTGTTGGTAACTGAAAACAATTTTACAGTCTACGGCTAAACTCTAACAATTAAAGAAATCATGATAAGATTCATTATTGAACTATTGCAGCTATAAATAGCTTGAAAATGAGCTGTATGGATCTATTTGCTATTCAGATGAGATCTAAAACCCCAGGCAAAATTATATATGTGACAACCCAACTGAACAATTAACTTTTAAGCTCAAAAGCCTCCTATCAGGAGGCAGTATTCCAAACATTGTCAACATAAGAAGAGGAGGAAGACCTGCCGTTCACATCAACAAAATGGCATTTCCAACATGTTATAGAGCTGTTATATTTGAACTCGAATCTAGTCATATAATGAAAGTGCTACAAGTATATTTGATCCATCATTGGATATCATCCAACAGATTAAATGCGGTCAAATGATTTTGTTTTTTTAACCAGTATTAGAGCTCTTATGACTAGAAGGCCTCAAGCTAAAGCCACGCTGCAGTACGATGGATTCTAATTTATTGATAATTGTCCATACTTGGGTAAAGAAGCATGTTAGGAAAATAACTGATTAACTCATAAGCCACAGAGAACAACGAAAAGCTTTTAAAATTGAATGGATTCTTGACAATAAGAATACATCAAGGTGTAAATTCTCAATCTCAATAAGCGTTATTAAATGAAGAAATCAAGTTCACCACACGCCAAAAAAAGAAATTAGTATAGTACCTTCCATATGATGGCAGTGCAATCACTTGAAGAAGAGGCTAAGTACTCGCCATTATTAGAGAATTGTACAAACCAAACTTCATCTTTATGTTCTGTCAAAATCTGTAAAAGAAACAAATAACAAGGATGACTTAAACACATGATATAAGCAACATGCAGGATACATAAGCCAATACTCATATTATCCATAGCCTCATGATTTTTATTTATTTCTGCTCCTATGTACTTGAATGATACTGCTGTTCTACAAAAGGGCAACAATAACCATGAAGCCCCAGCACAATTTCAACATACTCTAATCATAAGGTGCAGATAATATGCAACAGATTAAGGAACCAGCACAAAAGAGTAAATATTAAGTACACAATGAATAAATCAATGCAGTTCTTCCATGCCTGGAATATTGTGAAATATGATCTAGAATCATTAAAAAAAAGTCCTATATGATCCTAACTGATCCATTCTTTGACTATATTTAAAATACTAACAGTGGAAAACTTTTCCACTTTGAGTTTCAAAACACCTTTATACTCTTTTTTAGTCAATTCTTTTAAAAATATTGTCATTTTACATAGAAAAGGCACAAAAGAGGAAACAAAGATACCAACAAGAGTCAATAATTTGACAATATATTTAATCATTCGAATGTTCTAAAGTAAATTAAATTCTTGCCATATGGTTTGCGTTACAACTTTAAACAATAACAACAGAAGACCTATAGTCACATTTTCATTGACTTTGTTATATACTCATGTACACACCAAAAGCAAAAATTATGTTGTACTAATTATGTAGCATCATTGTGCCGAAATAGCTTTAAAAATCAGCAAGAAGCACACCTGAGCAGTCTCACAAGGAAGCTGATCTCTTGTGCAGCAATGATCCTCATACAGTGAAATGGCATCCATTGAATTATGATACAAACAAGATTCAATTTGTGAGATAACAGCAGTTTCAACCAGATGTTCCAACCTTTTCTCAGGTAGCACAATTGGTGGAGGAAGTAATTTTACCAGTTCTGTTGATAGTCTTTTTCGCAACTCTCGGATACTATCATCCTTCTTATCTACTTCCACATTCTTCCAGCACAGAATACTGAAAGCTAGATCATGCATATTTTCCCTGCCAAGTCGAAACAAAGGAACCCGCTTTCTTAAAACAGTCAGTGCCAATGAGTCCTCCCCACAAATCAAATACTCTAGCAAGCATTGCTTAAACACAAGAAACATAGCTGAAGCTCTAGTCTCACCCGGCAAGTCCTCCATTGCACTGAGTGTATTAATGCAGTCATCCCAATTTCCTTCAGGTACTTGTGATTCCAACAACTCCAAATCCATGGATTTGCACGAGATGCCAGATTCTGATTCCAGACATAAAGCAGACTTTCTATAACCCAATGAATAAAGGCTTTGGATGATGATTCTAATAAATTCATGCGTTTTTATCAGACCTTTTGGACCAACTGTTTTAGCTGAATCGTCCATCAATGAACTTCAGCAAATTCTTTGCTGTTTTGATAAGCTTCCTCGCCTTCTATTATCAGATATTCCCATTTCACAGATTATCCCTTAGTAATGGCAACAAATTGGATTGAAATTCCAGCCTCTATGGACGTCAATTTTCAAGGAGACACGTTCACACAAGGAACCAAATACCCTCTTTACCATGTAATCCAAACCCAAAATGATAACTGCATGAAAGCCGCCAGATAACGAAGAAAAAGCATAAAACCATCACCGAAAGACAAAAGGAATGAATATTAAAACAAAATGCAGAAATGATCCCAACCCACCAGGCCCGGTTTTTAAAATTGCAAAACTTAATGCCCCCAAAAGAATGGACACTCTTATTTCAACAGGCAGAAAAATAGTTTAACAGAACTCAGCTTCTCATGTTTGTATCTCAAAATAAACTGCCCCAGTCAACATACATCTACCTTGTTCAAAATTCAGCAACAGCATCAGCCAGTTATTTGAGACAATTAACAGGCAATAAATTAAAAAGAGAGATAAAGAAAAACTCAGCAAGACCAACCAGATGCGCAAAAGAGGGAGCAGTACAACAGGTTTACACAGAACACTGTATAAGAAAAGCACAAAAAATATCATCACTTCAAATGACAAAAGCATACCAGAAAGAGAAAATTGCAGCCAAGTGGAATTCGATGAGGGGAACTGCGGAAGTAACGATCTGTAGGTAGATAAGGACGAGGATTCGATTCGGAACTCTCAAGGAAGTGATGCTGTTCATGAAACGGAATAGAAGTGAACAATTAAAGATGCATCCGATGCTGGCTGGACAAGGTGCGAAACGACCATATCACCGGTATTCTTTTACCTGTCTACAAAATTCGACCTATTTTTATTATTTTACTAATTTTGTCTGGATAAATAAATTTATTATGTCAATTAATTATTAATAATTTATTAACGGAGAAAATCATTCAAGTTAATTATTAATTACTTATACAAAATAGTTCATAAATAAAAATGAGAAATTGAATATATTTTTAAAATAAGTATTGATTTTTTTAGGGATTTCATAAATTTATGATGTCAATTAATTATTAATAATTTATTAGCAGAGAAAATCATTCAAGTTAATTAATTATTTATACAAAATAGGTTATCAATAAAAATGAGAAATTGAATATACTTTTAAAATAAGTAATGGTATTTTTTAGGGATAACAAACTAAATAGTACCTAATCTTTTAGAATTTTTTTTAATAAGGGTCAAACTTTTTTTAAAAAATAAAACCTATATAAGTCAAGTCAAAAGGTTGGTTTACGTTTTCGCCAAATCCATCAAATGTCATATAAATGTTCATCTATTAATTACATAAGCAAAAACAACAGTTTGATTTTATTTATACAAATTTTAAAAGATTATTTATTGAATTAAAATTTTTTAAAAATTTAGCACTAAATTTTTAAAAAAGTTAACTATAAAATAAATGTTAAATTCTACTTAATTTTGCAATTATAACCTAAATTTTAAATACTTAAACTTTTATTTTTTTTCAAAAATAACCCGACATGCCTTTTTTGTTAATATTGTTAATATGGCATATTATGTCACCTATTAACTTTGAGATTGGATAACACATGAAATTTATTTTCTACATCAAAAATAAAAATATATTTTTAAATAAATATGAGTTATGAAAATAACTCATTTTGCAGCCATGAGTGTCGGTATAGGGAGATTTTTTAGATAAGCTAATGTTTATGGAGCTTATTCCTAATAGTTCTGGTCAAACTTTAGCAATCAATCAAATTACCATGCAACTCACTTAAATAAAATAGCATCATTAAGTTTTCTCTTCCTTTTCTTTTTCCCTCTAGTAGTCACGTTTTCTGTTCTTTCATTTTAGTGTTTTAAGGAACCAAAGAACTATATATCACTGGTACTACTTAAACAAATCGGTAGCCAATTTTTGCAATTCTTCTACCATCTTCTAGTGACAGTAGAAATTTCAAGAAGAGCCAGAAGAGAAAATGAGTTATTTTCATATTTTATTTTTATTTAAATTATATATTTTGTTGACATGGAAAATGAAGTTCATGTTCAATTTATGTGGTAAAGATGGTAGGTGACATGGTATGTCAAGTCAGCAACGTTAATGGAAAGATTAATGTTAGGTTATTTTTGTAAAAAATTGAAAATTTATGCATTTTATTGTCACTTTTTAAAGTTTACGTTAGAATTGTAAAATTTAGGAATTTTTTTAATAATTACCTTTAAAATTTTCCAAAAGGTTAAAAACTTTTGAATCTAATATCTCTTTTTAAAAAAATATACAAGCTTAGGAGTATAATTTGATTGAGAAACAAATGGCTTAATAGCCATATTATGAGCTAAGATGATAACCTTTTTCACTAAGGGGAGAAAACTAGTTATTTATTCCTAAAAGGAATGCTCCAATAAAGTTTAACTATAATTATACGTTGAACAACTCTTTAAACCAACTAGCTAGACCCAACTTTGAGTTAACATGTGTGTAAGTAAGATTTATATTAAGATCATTTTTAATTTGTGTGACTTTAATTAATACTAGTCCATTGCATATTAGATTCCCCATTTTATAAATGAGCTTATGTTGTATATGAGGTGGATCTTGTGCGTAATGAGTTGTTCCCTAATTGAGCTTACCAAACCTTGAAAAATGTAGTTGTTGCGAACCTCTTTTCATTGGAAAACTATCTATTTTCTCTCCTTCCAAATGGCATAAATTGTTTTCCTAAAAGCAACTCTATATATTAAGAAGTAACCCTTGCATATATTGTTCTTTTGACTAGTCCAATCAATAAGCTTTAGCCAATCTAACTGTGAAGGGGATAGGTTAAAAAGTTGTTATTTTTTTTGTCACTGGATAAAGAAGTATTGGCAGTGTAAAAATAAGATTCAAACTCCATTTTACAGAGTGTGTAAGGCTTAAAGATGTTGGGGAATTTTAAATAGGATTAAAGAAAGAGACTATCCTTGCCCATTGCAGAAGTTAAAGTTAAATTGGAAAAGAAAAATGTTAAATGAAAACTAACTTGTTTATTCTAGTTTAGAAAAACTAGTTAGATTATAAAAATTAACTAGTCAATTAATATATCAGTTGATTTTTAATAATAAGAGTTATTAAGGTAATTCAAACTGAAAATTTGGTCGTTTCAAGATTTTTGTAGTTGAATCCACGAAATTGGTTCAAATTTTTAATCATTTCTTAGGTTTAACGCTCCAAAAATTATACTCCTTTAGATAATGTCCATGGATCTATTTAACCCAAAATATTTCTTTATCATTCAAAAATCTCCAAATCCTCTTCATGATTAAAACTTTATTAGTAGTTTTAATAGGAACAATTCCCATATCCTCCTCTTTTTAGGTAAGCAAACCTCTTGCCATTTAACTTTTGTAATTGATCTCTTTAAAAATGTCTTTAGACTGTAAGAAGCATTTCATCATCTTTTCCAAAGGTTCAATCAAAGTCTTAGGAAAAACTAAACAGGTTGACTAATAAACATGTAAACTGTTGAGGATTAAGTTTATAAGTTACACTCTACATATAAAAGAAAGGAATCTGTTACAAAAATGTTAATCCCTTCCTGAACTTTTTTCAATAAAGGGGGAGAAGTCCCTACAAGTTGGTATTTTAGTGTTAACAGTTATTCCCAAGTAGGTAATTCAATCCTATTAGGCAAGAAAGCTAGATGGAGAGACGATTTATAGATGTTGAAATAAATAACTAACTTTTCTCATTATTGATTGATAGCCCTAAAAGATCTTTAAATATATGAAGAGCTATCATTAAAAAATACTCACAAAGGTGGGATCAACTCTAACTAGAAGAAAAAAAAAAGGTCATCAATAAAAGACAAGAAAATTTTTTTAAGCCTTTTGCATTTGTTACGATATCTAAAATTCCTCTCCTTATTGATAACAAGGTTAATTAGCATAATAAAAACATTAACCTATAGAGTCAAAAGATAAGGGGAAAGAGGATCACCTTAACTTAAACCTTAGTAGTCCCATTCACCAAGACATAAAAAGAGTCAAGTTAATGATTCCTTAATCTAGTTGACAAATTTTAAGAGAAATCCAAAAGCTTTCAATGAATGTAAGATGAAATCCCCATTGACATTATTAAAAAGCTTGTGGAAATAATTCTTTATTGTATAACATCTCATGAAATATGTATTATGTATTAAGTATTGAAAACCTCTTGTGCTAACAAGATAATGTCACTAATTTGTCTCCCTTTAATGAATGCAACTTGTGATTGATTGATGAGAGACATGTTAAGTTAAGAAGACTTCACTTCTTTAATTTTGATGAAAATCAAATAATAATAATCATAGAAATATGTGAACTGTTTTGATGAGTATGTTAAGTGCGCAGAAAAATATAAGTGACACAAATCATCAAATCAAGACGATATATAGTCAAACCAAGACAATATTTAAGACTCAAGACGGTCCACTAAAGACAGTCAACATAAGAAGATACAAAATGTCAATATAAAAAGATACAAAAGGTCAACGTAAAAAGATACTGTAACATCCCATCCCCAAAGGGAAGGGTAAATTGGTCAATTGGGACAGGCTAGTGGTTTGCATTGCATACTGTAATTGAACATTCATTTTGACC
>JAOTIZ010000004.1:19895340-19930073 GCA_027123425.1 Erythroxylum panamense
TTGCCAAAAGATCATGCAAGATACGATCCTATGGAATAATTCTAGGAAAGCAAATTAAATTTAATTCAAAAGAGAATAGAGAACAGAGGAAGGTCATTTATTTTTTAGATCAATGACTCACATGAAAAGTATTCATAGATGACCATCATCTCTTTAGTAGAGAACTTGAATACAGTCATGCCACAAGAAACTAAACGAAATAAAAAAAAAGTGCAAATGCGAGATATGACCTATATAATATGCAATGTCTACTAAAGGATACATAAGTCCTAGGATCAATTTATTAATCAAGATGTCATATACTCCTAATAGATATATGGCAATGTACTTTCGTCATATGCTAGTCACACCGGTTATTGAATAAGTATGAGCACTGTAAAGTTTTTTTTATAATTATATTAAAACTCATCATGTATGAGTGAGAGATAATGAATCAAATATACCCATGAGGGTTACCCATAAGGGTATTATGGTCATTATACTTTACATAACTACCAAAGGTAGTTAAGGTTTAGTATTTAAAAATAAAAGAACACAAAGATAAGTTCTTATCTAATGAACGAAAACTTCTGTAGAAAGAGAAAGATAGTAAAAGTTCTTTAATCAGTGGAGTTACAAGAATAAGCCAAGTATGTATTTTTGTTTAATATATGCATATGCATGATCTTTGTGATTGTGCTTTATCTTGATTATATCTAACAGGACCTAATAACTCCATGTTAACTAAACTTATTAAATAGTAAATCCCATCCACCAGCAGTATATATAATAATAAAGTTATACTATTTTAATGAAAAACCAAGTGACTGAGCATTGCTCAAGAAAAAAATAGTCACTTAGCTTACGGGATTAAGCATACGGTGAGGAATGACAGATTTTTTTTCTTTATAGCCGAGAATTGAATACTATTTTAGATTTACAGATTAATGGCTCGTTAAGTACTTGCTCGTGGTTTCCATTCATTTACTCAAACCAAAGGTCAACTTAAGCTCCAACCAACCAAATTAATTTCCCATGTGATAAAATGCAATTGCATTAATTTCAAATGTCACATCGACTTTGACCTTGCTCTGGGTCTCAGAACACAACCAACATTTATCATAGTATCACTTTGGTATTATATACCTTGTTACATATTTCACTCCAAGTAAGTTAAGAATTAAAATCTGCCTTAGCCACATCCTAAACAAACAGCATAAGGATATGTTCATCATTAATTCCGGACCACAGGTTGGAATCCCCAAAAAAATGGTTGGAGAATATGTTACATATACATATCATATAAGTAGAAGAAAGCATGTAGATTAAAAGAGAATGCCATAAATACTCCAGTAAACTAATTAGAAATATATAAGAAGTAGCGGAGGAGGAAGTCACGAATTGGAGTTGTTTCAGAAGGGGTAGTTATTAGATGTTCGTTGACGATGAGCATTGAATTGTTTTAGACTCCCAACGGTTCATGCTAAGCTTGGAAATCAAATGAGAGAGATCAAAGTCTGTGTTCGTCAAAATCTGAATGAGTAGGTGAAAAAATTGTAGGAGAGAGGCGAGGCATAGGTGTGTGTAGGGAACAGATCTTCTGTCTAATATTACCTTGTTTTATTCTGTCTATAAAATCTCAATCATTTATTTTATAGGACCCAGGTCTATGCAGGACCTACACAGAATTTATATAAATAAACGGCTGAGATTCATTGGACACAATAAAACACCATAATATTAGACAGAAGATCTAGACTCTGTGTGAGTAGCCGCAGTCAAACGTAGCCATATAAGATGCAGTTTTCGTAATTTCCACACACGTTCCTATCAGATTTCTTTTCTTTTTTTATGTATTCTTGAATTTTGATTCGTCTTCTATATTTAAGTACGGACAACTACTTCCCAACTATCCACTAGCCACGCTCTTTGAATGCTAGGCAAAGCCAAAACCTTATTTTCTTCTGTTCGAACATGCACTGAAAATACATATAGGATATAACTCAGTAACCCCCTATCTACCCCCTCAGTTACATGCACAATCACAACAACTCTTCCTTTCTCTCTCGTTCCATAAAGTCCAAAGTGTCTTTGTTTGGTCCTCTTTCTATTCTACCTGACTACCCCATCGCTTCTCTTTACTACATATAGACCATCAAGAAGTGAAGAAGTTGTGGTCTATCTCTCTCATCAGAAATGGCACCAGCATCTTTCTATCATGCCTCAAACACGGTCTGTGTAATGGATGCCTCTGGCCACCTGGGCTCTACCCTTGTCAATAGGCTTCTCCAGAGAGGCTACACTGTTCATGCTGTTGTGCAAAACCATGGTAGTTTAATAGCTTCTGTTACTCATCTCACTCTCTAGTTGCTTGTTTCTTTAATTTTCTGTTTCTTTTTTTATGAGTGTGTTGGATTTTAATAACCAGGTGAGGTGAACAAACTGAGCGGGCTACCTGGAGAAAACAAGAAGCTGAAAGTTTTCGATGCAGACCCTTTTGACTACCAGAGCATAATTGACGCATTAAGAGGTTGTTCTGGTCTGTTTTACACATTCGAGCCTCCTGAGGACCATCCCATCTATGATGTGCGTTATATTCTCCACCTTCTTTTTAGTTATTTTCTTTACAATTTTTCTCCGAGTATCGAATATCACAGTTAATAGCTAAAGAGACTGGAACATGTCTATGACTTCTCAGCTGTTTTAACAAGAACAAGGTTATTCTTAGTAATGGAAACAGTTCCACTTATGTTCTTGTAAGAATGGCTACGATGACGAGTGTGGATAATATTAATATTTGATTTCTGGAAATTGACATATATAATCTTTCAAGTTCCTGCTTTATTTTATTTCCTAATTACCAGTTTATATCTCAAAAGTGCTACTGTGCCCTTTGTTTCGAAGATAGGTCTCGTAATCCTATTTTAAGTATTCTATTATTTTGTTTGTCATACATGATTGAATAGAATTAAAAACTCTGATTTCTTATCAAATTTTCAAGCATTCTAATATGCTTATATAATTTCAATTCTTAAATGTAAGAATAAGGAATTCTAGTTATGAAAAAATCAATTTTATTAGATTGTAATAAAATTATTGTAATTACTACACTTAAAATTATAGTTCTAATCCCACGAGAATTGCAACCAATTCTTGTTTTAGGATCCAGTGAGCCTTTAAAAGAAATACTGAAAAATGAATTTCTTATAGAAAAAGAACTTCTTAACAAACAGACAATGGCCTTGAAATTTCTTTTTCTCTGATTTAAGAATTTATAGTGACAATATATGTCTCTGTACAAGGCTAGACAAGGTGTCACTGGAAGGGGTGCAATAATTCTGGTGCCTGAATTTTGAGTTCTCAAAATCTTGCATTGTAGTTTTATATTGGAAAACGCCCGAACAACCACCAACCACCATCACGATTATCAACTTTTATACCCATCTGTCTATTCAATGATGTCCTAATATGAGAGGTCCCCAACTTGAAATCATAAAAACACCACCACCTGTAAAAGCATCCATAGGTACAAACAGTCCCCATCAATTTCTGTCATAAACCTTGGCTTGTTACCTACTAGCAATTACGTGACATTTAAGAATTTAGTGAACTGTGGTCGAGATTGGAGCTTGAAAATCTTGGAGGGTCCAATTGAACTTGTCATTGAAGGACTACAGAGTCCTTGATATCCACAAACATAACACAGCAAAATCATTATTGTGAGCCCCAAGGCCGAGGGTCTTCACACACGTGGTGGGTGTAGTTCATTTTCCAATTTGTAAAACCAGAACCCGCGCGGAGTTGGACCACCTCGAGAGCAAATTCTGTGGCATTACTGGAGTGATTTGGCGGCCCCGACTTGCCATTGAATATAACATATCACTTCAGTTTCTATCTCTGTCTGTGGCCTTGGAAAGTGATTGGCTACAGTTGTTAGCTTGTCTCATTATTCATTTCTTTCTTATATCCTCCTCCATTTATATTTCAATATTCATCAGGTTCTGGTTGGTAAAGCCTAATTATATGCAATTGTCTTTTTCTTTGGCTGCCACAGGAATTCATGGCAGAGGTAGAGGTACGAGCAGCACATAATGTCCTGGAAGCATGTGCACAAACCGAATCGATTGATAAGGTTGTGTTCACATCCTCAGCAAATGCTGTCTTGTGGAGAGACGATCGTCAGACTATCTTAGAAGATTTTGATGAAAAGCATTGGACTGACATCAGCCTTTGTCGTAAATTCAAGGTGCTACGTAAAAAACATTGATTGGAAACTAAAACTGAAACTGAACCTCTACTTATCTTAGAATTACTTATAATTGGAACAAATGTTATTGTAATTCTTAACCAACTTCATCTATTAGCGTCTGAAACACAACATCACTTGTGTTGTGGACAGTTATGGCATGCACTATCAAAAACGCTAGCAGAGAAGGCAGCATGGGCGCTGGCAATGGACAGAGACATAAACATGGTATCAGTGAATGCAGGACTGGTGATGGGACCTGAACTTTCCTTAAAAAATCCGTATCTTAAAGGAGCTGCTGAGATGTATGAAGATGGTGTTTTTGTGGCCGTTGATCTTGATTTCTTGGTGGATGCCCACATTTTCATATATGAAGATATCTCTACTTATGGACGCTATTTGTGCTTCAACCATGTGATTAATCACCCTGAAGACGCTCTTAAGCTTGCATCTGTCTTGTTCCCTTCACCGGCTTTACATGCTCAAAGGTTGGTTTTGATTACTATATTCTTGTTCTCTTGTTGTCAGATTAGAAACTTGCTATAGTACTAGCAAATATCAATCGGGTTAACATTTTTTTCTGGTTTGGCATCCACAGCTTTGAGCAGGACATGAGAATCATCCAGCAAAAGATAAGCAACAAGAAATTAAACAAGCTGATGATTGAGTTTCGAAGTGAAGTCTAGGCTACGTAGCGAGGTCTTGAAATGTTAAAAGCCTAAGCCTGTGTAATAACTGATATTGTGGAAGGCACAGACATTCTTCAGCTCTTTCGTTAGTTACAATCATAGCCTAATATAGTAGGAGATAGCTTTTGGAGTTCCTTTTCCAAAGCCAAAAATGTCGAGTTTCTCCGAGGATTTGTTCAAAGCAGTTTTTGCAGCCGTCCATATCACCTTGTTCGTTATTTTGTATTTTATGAAATTCATCAATCTAATAAATAAGATCTACAAAAGTTAGATGGCTGGAATGACTTGAGAATAGGGAACAGAAGATTGCTCCCGCAAAAGACCGAAGAGAAGAACACAAATAATGGTTGGCACTGAAGCAAAGAAAAAAAAGGTCAAATACGCTTTTCTCATTTTTTAATAAAGAATAGGATAGCAAAAAAAGATCAAATTGTTAACTTATCTCAAACTCGATATGCATTTCAAGTCAAAAGATGAATCGAGCTTTTTTAGTTCAGTCCTGCTCCTTTTGACATCTTTTTAGCTGCAGATTTCTGCTCCAAACTCTCGACTTTTGCCGGTCATTGACGCACGAGATACACGAGATTAGAATGCAAAAACCAGATCTCTTATCCTTTTTCGAAACAAGTTACTGTTTTCTTAAATTGATAAAGGAGATGATAGTTTTTATAAGAGCGCAGAAAAATTTTCTTTTGTTCTTGTATGTTTTAGATTTTGTCATGATTAGGGTGTTCAAAAAAATTCGTGAAACCGTATGAATCGAACCTATAAATAAGGTTAACAGAACCTGAGTTTAGGTTTAGTTCGAACCGAACCTGATAAATCAGGTTCAAGTTTTTAACTTGCGGTTCTAGGTTAACTGAACCTAAATTGAACCTGATTTATAGGTTTAGGTTAAAACCTGAACTTGAAATACCCAAAAACCTATCATATATTTATATATAATTTAAGAGGATATTAATAAATTCACTAGTATTTATTATATTAATTTTTGAGTAAAAAAAGAAGAAAAGGAAAAAAATTACTTTAATTTTATGTTACTAAACGTTAATCTTAAACATTGCTATTATAAGTAACAACTAATGCATAACACTCAATACTTCTACTTCAAATATTAAGTAATATGTGTCAAAGTTATTGATTGAAGTATTGAACTATTAATAGAAAAAATTTATTGACTAAAATAATATAATCATTTAAAGATTAATTAAAGAAATTAATAAATGTAAAACATATTTATTAAGAAATCCTACAACTTTACTTTTTTAAGACGCATATATTAGCTTAGATATTTATGAGATATTATAAACATTAAACAAGCAAGTAATATTGATTCTTAAAAATATATAATATAGTTACTAATAAATAATAAGCATATAATAATATTGCCTTGTACAAATACAAACATAGTTTTATTTATTAGAAAGGAATAAAAAATGAGTTGATTTAGCAATAAACTATGAGATTGTATTTATTTATATGGCTGCGCTTTTTATAATATAATATTTGAAATTTTAATTATGACATTAATTGCATTTCTACACTAAAAGAATAGTGTATCATCCTATTCAAAAAGTAATTGTTTAATAATTTATCTCTTTTTTTTCTAGTATGGATCTTTTATAAGAAATTGTTTGACTTATTTTTACTTTGCATGGGTTTAATATATTGGATTAATCTTTGATAAATTTTATATGCATACTTTTATGAATAATTTGTATTTGTTTTCACCAATTATTTTTATAATTTTGGTCATATATATTAATATGAATAGGTTCTGGTTACCCTAAGAATTGAACCTAAAAATAGGTTAACCGATCCTATAGGTTTTTTAGATTCAGGTTCAGATTCGTGAAATTGCCGAACCTAACATTCAAGTTCAGGTTCAGGTTCAGGTTATTTATGAACAGGTCAAGTTATCCTACCATGAACACCCCTAATCATGATATCACTTAAGTTTGTGATTTAAGCGTAAGCAAACCCTCGCAAAAAGTGATTTAAGTAACAGACAAAAACATGTCTATAATTAGCTAATGAGAAATCTATATCTCTCTAGAACATTACGTATCCTACTTGACCTACGAACATTTTGTGTGTCAAAAGGTTCAACTGTTGTCTCATTTCCACGAACAACAATATCAGGTTTAGATAGTTAATCTGCATCTGTTTGAGCATCATAAACTTCTTCAAGTTCAACGTTGCTCTTACTGTCTTCTCTTAGAAGAAACTCTTTTTCTAAAAAGACAACATGCTTTAAGATAAACAACTTTTGCTCTAAATCATTGCATAATTGATATCCAATTGTTTCCTTGGGATATCCTACAAATAGACATTTATCAGATTTCGCTTCTAGCTTGTCTGATTGAATCCATTTTATGTAAGTTACAACCCTAAACTTTCATATGAGAAAGATAGGTTTTTATTAGTCCATATCTTATATGGAATAACATCAATTGCTTTTGAAGGGACTCTGTTTATTACATAAATAGCATTCTCGAGTGTATGACCCTAAAAGGAGTTCAGTAGATTTACTAAGCCTATCATTGACCTTACCATGTTCAACAAGATTTGACTTCATTCGCACCAGTATATTACGGTATGTAAGGTGGAGTCCATTAGGATACAATCTCATTATCCCTGAGATAATTTAAAAACTCCTCATTCAAGTATTCACCACCTCGATTTGATCGAAGTGTCTTGATACTTTTACCGAGCTATTTCTCTACTTCATGTCTAAATTATTTGAACATTTCAAATGCTTCAGAGTAGTATCTCATTAGATACACATACTCATATCATGAATGATCATCAATAAAGGTAATGAAGTACATAAAACCACCTCTAGCATGAATCGACATCAAACCACATACATCATAATGTATTAGCTCTAATTGCCCATTCGCACATTCACCCTTTCCTTTAAAAGTTAATTTAGTCATGTTGCCTAACAAGCTAGATTCACATGTGTCATATGATTCATAATCAAATGACCCTAAGCTACCACTCCTGCGTAGCTTAGCCAAGCGTCTCTCATTTATATGGATAACTCGATAATGCCATAAGTAAGATGATTTTAAGTTATCCCATTTTTATCTTTTATTATCATTAATATTTAAAATTAGATTGTACAAATCTAATATGTAAATACCATTGCACAATGTAGTAGTACCATACAACATTTCATTCAACTTAATTGAACAACCATTGCTTGAAAAAGTTAAATGAAATCCAGTTTTATTAAGACATGAAATAGATTAAAATATTCTTTGTCATAACAAGTACATAATAGCAATTATCCAAAATTAAATCTAGCCCACTAGGAAGATACAAAACATAGGTTCCTATGGCTAATGCTGAAACTCTTGCTCCATTTCCCACAAGTAGGTCCATCTTTCCCTTCTTTAGCGGTCTATCATCCCTGAGACCCCTTGCATATCAACACATATGTGTCAGCCACATCCGATATCTAATACTCAAATGTTATGATTAGAAATAGTATTTACCTCAATGACAAATAACATATCTGAAGTAGACATTGGAGCATTTAATACCTTCTTCTGCTTCAGCGACTCCAAACAGGTTTTACAGTTGCTTTTCTAATGCCATTCCTTGTTGCAATGAAAACATATTCCCTTTGGTGCATTGTCGTTTGTCTTCTTCTTGGCTATACGTCCTTCTTGAACTTCTTCTTTTTCTTTTGGTTCTTCTTGTAAGAACCAGAAGCAAAGTCCACCAACATCATAGCCTTACTATCCTTTTTGACAGTTTGCTCAGCTGTTTTTAGTAGATTAATCAGCGAAGGTATCGAAGTGAATATTTGGTTCATCCGATAGTTAAGCACAAACTGCGAATAACTATCGGTTAAACTAATCAAAATTAAGTCTATACTTAATTCATTATCCATTATGAAACCCAAATTGGCTAACCTCTCAATATATCCATTCATCTTCAGCACATATTGCACTAGAGGCGATCCCTCAGCTATCTTAGAGCAAAAAAGCAACCTTGAGGTCTCGAACCTTTCAGACCGAGCTTGCTCATCAAACAATTCCCTAGATGGTAGACTATGGTATAAGCGTCTATAGTCTCCTGCTACAGTTTTGGTGACATAGAGGCCATTATAATATAGCTAGCCAACTCACTATCATCTAGTAGCTTCTTGTAAGCTTTTTGATCCTCATTAGAAGCATTGGCAATAAGGAGATTGGGAAGTGGCTCATCTAGGGCATATCCTAGTTTCTTATATTTGAGAACAATTCTAAAATTTCGTAGCCAATCTAAAGAGTTTGGTCTCGTGAGTTTGTTGGAGTCAAGTAAAGAGCGTAAGTTCACGCTGGACGAAGACATCATAATGATTCAATAACCTAAAAGAGTGAGAGAAAGTGTTAGAATGTACATAAATGCATATCGATAAGGACTTTAATCACTTGCATTATGGGTCCCATTATTTTATCCAAACCCATAGTCCTCACTACTAATCCGAGAAAAATTATAATTTTCCTAATGGGTCGATATCCAATATCACTAAGAATGACCTTAGGTTTGCCCAACAAGTCACCTTAGGTCAATTGGTACGTATCATTGATACCAATTATAATCAGTTATGGAACTATCGACTTGTGCCATCAATTGTTGATGTGCATGTCATATTTAATTAAAGCATGATGTGCATTTCCTAATTTCCCAATACTTTCTCGCAATTTTAGCCTTAATATCGGTAACGGGATGTTACAATAGGTCGACAATTGGGTGTATAAGTCATTTAAGCAGACAAGCACATTTCACAAACTCAACCTACTAGATGAAAAATTTCGACAGAAAAAAGATTACATTAGTTAGTTTATGATAGAAGATATTTCACAATTAACTATAAAGAATGAGTATTAAAATTGCTAAGACAAAAATTGTAGAATATGTGTTATCATATTAGTGAAGCAGTATCTTCTTCTGGAAATTATATTACAAAGAGCTATTTAAAATAGTCAATTCAAATAGTATGTAGGGTAATTTATGGAAAAGGAAAAATCGAAGCAAGAGCTAGTAAAGAAGAGTGGTTCAGAAAGAACGTAGATTGAAATTCTAATATGTTTCTAACAAGTTGGTTTTAAAGCAGTTTTTATTGCGATGAAAGTAGAGTTATAGACTTGTAAGGTATTATATAAAGGGGTGTAAAGGGTGGAAAGGGTTATTGGCTTTTACAAAATTTCATCATATCAATGTATTTCTACATAAAACCGTATCAATATATTTCTGTATAAAAACTTTCAACGCAAGTACTTTGTGCGATTCAATTAAAATCTTTAAAATCAAATTGACCTAGAACCTGAAATTAGGTTTGTGTAATTCATGCTAAAAAATAATTTGAATCATCACGCAATAACTAATACAATAATCTAAGTAAACAATAGTACATCAAACACAATTCTATCACAAAAAGAAAACAAAAAGATTAAAAGAAGTTTAGAACCACAAAAACTAACCTAGAGAGATAGGTTGAGAGGAAGATAGAATAGAAAGGTTTAGTTGAGAAAAAACACAAAGAAGAAGAGAGAAAAGAGAGAAGTTATGTTGAACAAATACAAGAGGAAATTTTTATTCATTATTCCTAATATTTGTTTCCAAGTTATACTCACACCTTTCCTAAAAATAAAAATTCAATATTATTTAAAATTTATTCTAGATTTGTGATTCCTTATCTTATTCATTCTTAATAACAAAATAAGAAAAAAAATTAGGATATTTTCTCACTATCTTCTTCTTTATTTGTTACCAAATGGGAGCATCAAAGAGGCATGTGAGACTCAGGTGAAGATTTTTACAATAATTTAAATTTTAGTGGACCAAAAACTTGATTGTCGCACAAGAATTTAACATATTGTTCAAATTTGCTATGTTTTTTCCACGGAATAACATAATATCAAGTGATTTAAAACAGAAACATGACAAGTCCAATCCTATCAAAATTGTTGATATAATTATATGATAATTGAAATTATTTAAGTATCAAATCTAAGTCAGAGCATTCTACGACTGTTGCTCCAAGTCCATCCCATCGAAGATTACTCTATTTTCTTTAACAAATTTTTATTTATTTTGTACCAATAATATCCAATGTACATCAACAACATCATCATCATCATCACACCTAATCCAAAGTCCTGCAATAAAGCGGGGTCTAGAAAAGTTTGATAGTACACAACCTTATCTCTACATAGTAGAGAGGTTGTTTCTAGTAGACTCATATGCAGATACGACAATAAAAGAGTGATGTAGGTTACAAGAGCAAATAGGTAAACCTAGCACGTTAAATTATTATGTAAATAGAAATACAATAGATACATAAATAAATAAAAATAAAAATAAAATACAAAATAAAAAATGATAGACCTGATAGAGTCTAGATCTGCTAGCACTTGATAAGCTGCATAGTCTGGCTCTTCTTGTCTTTAATTAAGCTAGGAGTCCTTGCTCAAAGACCCTGAAGGTATGACAATCCTACGGTTTTAGATGGCATCACGAGATCTTTCCCCATACACTTGTCCTGAGAAGCCTAGTTATAGGCCCGTAAGCCTTGTCCAAAACTTACACCTAGAAAAGGTCGAAAGGACGTTGGGTTGGACTTCCTACACGATAGCTGCATAACGCAAGCGTTAGAGTAAACATTTCCTAATAACTAACTATACTGTTTTGGTGAACTTTAAAAGGTATCCTTTACCCTTATCCGATCACATCATACTTTTTTATTTCTAGCCACTATCTCAGTAAGAGTCAACTCTGACATAACTTTCTTGATCACTTCCCTCCAGTTCTTGTAAGGCCTCCCTTTTCTCCTTTTGTGTTCACTAAGGGTTATTTTCTCACAGCTTCTTACTGGACCTTATCTCTTTTGGTAATGTCACACATCCATTGAAGCATACACATTTCTGCTAACAACAACTATCTTGTATCTACATTTGACAAGCTAACATTCTACCTTATATAACATGGTTGGTCGAATCACCATTTTATAAAACTTCCCTTTGAGTTTTAAAGGAATCTTTTTATCACATAAAACCCTTGTTGCGCTTCGTCATTTGACCTATCTAGATCTAATATGATGTATTATATTGGCATTAATATTACCATCTCTCTGAATAATGGACTTGAGATATTTAAAACTCGACTTCTGTGGTATGACGTCAGTATCAATTGCTACCACCGCCTCATATACCATCTGACTTCCCGAAAAGTTGCATTCTAAATACTCTGTCTTAGTCTTGCTTATTCTAAAACCTTTCGATTCTAACGTATCCCTCCAACGCTCTAACTTGAAATTGACTCTCTTTTTGGTCTCATCCACTAGGACAATATTATCAGCAAATAACATACACCAAGGTACCTCTCCTTGAATATGTTTGGTAAGTTCATCTAATACTAATGCGAACAAAAAAAGGGGCTTAAAGCAGAGCTTTGGTGTAGCCCAACACTAATAGAAAATGCTTCTGTGTCACCTCCTATCGTCCTCATGCTATTCAATTCTTTCATACATATCTTTAATTAAGCTAATATAGGTTATATGAATGCCATTTGCTTCCAAACACCTTCATAAGAGTCCTCTAGAAACCCTGTTATATGCCTTCTCTAAATCAATAAAAACTATATGCAAATCCCTTTTTCGTTCCTTGTAGCATTTCATTAATCTATGAAGTAGATATATTGCTTCTGTCGTGAACTTACCAGGCATAAATTCAAATTGGTTGGTCGATATAGAAACAGCTCTCCAGATTCACTTTTCAATTACCTTCTCATACAGCTTCATAGTGTGACTTAATAATTTGATGCCTCTATAGTTGCGACATTGTTAGATATTCCCTTTAGCCTTGTATAAATGGATCAACCTACTTAATCTCCATTCATTTAGCATTTTGGTTGACTTGATGATCACATTAAAGAGATGAATTAACCACTTAATACTGACAACTTCTATTCACTTCATACCTCTATAGGGATCTTATCTGATCCTACGACCTTTTTGCTCTCCATCCCTCTTAAAATCTTTATAATTTCTCTTCTCGTAATCCTCTCTCATAAGTATCTGTTAAGAATATGCTGCGGTACAGAAGGTTCATCTAATTCTATATTGACCACTATATCTTCATTGTACAAACCATATAAGTATTTCTGCCATCTGCTCTTGATGACTTGGACCTCTGTGAATATCTCTGTTACTTTATGACGTATATAATATAATAGATCTGGTTGAAATCATTCCTTCTATATGTGCTATCTTGTGCTAACATTAAAAAAATTTCTGCTGCTTTTAACGTATCCAAATTATTGTACATATCCGATGTTGAAAACCATAAAAGTCAGACTTAGCGAGTCGGTGGGGTCAAATTTAGGAAGACTAGGAAAATGAGGCTGAAGCGGGCGTGTGCGTTTAGTAACAATAGGAGTGAAAAGCGACATCGTTCCAAGTGTTGGCGTCCATGCCACGCTCGAGGTAACAAATGAAATGAAGCAAAAAGGACAGCGTCATCATTTCCCAAAAGCCAAAAAAAACAACTTTGCTAGGACTGTTCCTCTCTACTATTACTCCACCACCAAGCAATAAAAGCACTTCCCCAACTCTCTCTCGCTCTCTCTCTACGTTGTCTTGTCTCAAAGTTTCAACAACTCTCGGGCACTTTCTCTGGTAACCTAATCTCTTACTCTCCTTTGTAAGTTGAAACTCCACTCTCTCTCTCCCTCTTTCTCTATAAGTTTCCTCGTGTACCTATCGTGAATGTCTGTGTAGATCCTCGCCGCATTTCATGGATCTGCTGATCCACCGCGCTCGCATTGTCTCCGTTCCCTCTCTCTGCTAGGGTTTTAGCTTTGGTTCCGTGCCCTTCCCGCCAGTTTCGCCCTCTTCTGCTTTATTGTGGCTCAATGTGAGTGCTGCGTGCAACGGTTTCCGGCGCCGCCGGTGGCTTTGGAACTCCTGGCGGTGAAGCTGTTGATTTTCTAGGTGTTTGGTTTCTTGGCAATGTTCTTTGTGTATTCTAATTTGGATTAACAGATAATGATTATGAGTTCCTTCTCGACGCTTCTGCTGTTGCTGCTGCTTTGCTTCGCTTTTAATAGTCTAGGTAATGTCACTGCTTCCTCCGGTGCTTTCTTTCTAATTCTTCATTAAATTCTTTGCTTTAGGAAGACCAGAGAAGAAGAAGGAACTATAATTGAGAGTATAAATGGCTAATTAGTGGCAGTTTAAGTTCAATCGACAAAAATTTTGGCTGCGATAGAAAGTGGCCAAAATCTTGGTTAGTTATTGATTATAACCTGCATTTTGTCGTAGATAAAGCTATGGTAAGTTCTTTACACTCGTTCCGAGGATTTGAGAGATTATTCATAAATAATGTCTTGGGGCAAGCTGTATGAATGCGATCTATACTTTCTTTAATTAGCTGCATTTACCCATTGAATGCCAATTTATGGAACTGAACAGTAGCACTACTCAATAGGAAGTATATGTAGCATAGATGCTAGCTGTTTCATTTTCCCTTATTCGGTTGAATTTGAAGCTTGGGATAGTTTATTGAGCTTGCTATCATATTTCTGCCTCTTGAGATCCACATAAGATATTTGCCTTTTGCAGTTCAGGGTTGTAAGATGTTTCATGTCAAAATAGTTGACGATTGTTCTCTCTTCCTCGTTTTAACTCTAACTTTTGTTTCAAAAGTTGGAATTTGCAAAATATGAGAGGGAAAAAATAAATTGCACAATCTTCGGAATGTTTTATTTCATACTTACTAAAAATAAAATATGTATTCTGTTCGGTGTGCGTTGAATCAGTGAATAAAGAATAGAGTCTCTTTTAGAATGTGTTTAAAGCATTTATAAGCTTTTGGGAAACAGAATTTTGTGTTCGGGTTGACATGCATTGAACCATTGACTATATTGATAAAGAATAACATTTCTTCTGGGGAGCGTCAAGAGCAATGCTGGTGATATAGAAGAATGCAGCCTTTATAATGATTTCTTCAGTATTTTAGGAAAACCACTCTTGATTCTTTTAACATTTTAATTTGAGCAAAGCAGTAAAATATATTCTCTACCACGCTTTTCCATAATTTCCTTTCTTCTTTAGCCCTTTTTCCTGTTATATGTGTGGTTCTGTCCATACATATCATTGCAATGTGAGAGTAGATAGCAACTAATTTCCAGTGCACACTCTTACGGTCTTCATTACAAGACCATTATAAACTATATTTCACAACTAACATATTTGCATTCCTGCCCTCATTTTTCAGGTCATCCATTACTTCACTTGGAATTTCCTCGTCTGAAACCAAATCAGGCATTATATATGAGACAGACTCTCGTGGATCATGGTAATTTGTTGCAAGACTTCTTCATTTTTTTTCCTAATGCCTTTACTTTAAAATGGACTTTGATATGCAAACTTTCCTTACAGAGGTGATCTGGATTCTTGAAATTTTGTTATCTAGATTGAAGTAATTTGTAATTATTTGCATCTTCAACATATAAGAGGTCAGTTGCATTTTATGATATTCAACCAACTCAACTATAATAAACCATTTTACTCTTGTAAACTAAAAAAAATTATGTACAACTCTTCACTTTTTATGTGTCAACAATTCACAAAATATGATGGCATGCCAAAGTGCCCGAATTTTATATCCTTTCCTATGGAACTACTTTTGGTGAGCTTGATTTCTATCTTCTTGTGCAAGTTTTCCTACGAGTGAACTTCCTATAAACCATTCCTTACTGTCTCGTTGAGATTTCTGATTCATGTATTACTTGGCATATGAGGCTCCACTCAATTCTTAAGATATGGTTATCCATAAGAAGTTGCTCAATCTGATCCTTACAATGATGAGGCTAATTGTTGACTAGTTGGGACATGACCTGGACAAATCGACATAATATCTCTGTAAGATATGACAAAGTTTTGGAAAATAATGCCACAATAAATTGACAGATAGTGATCTTCAGAGATCTAGTTTTTTTTTTAAATTTTGCCTACTAGTTTCAACCCAAAATCTTATCATATCATACCACTTGCACATTTTGGAATCCATTGCACCTTGTTAAAATCCTCATCCTTTTAGTATGTAACCTGTATTAACAAAATGATTATTAAGCAAATCACTAGGGAAAATGAAAACTTTTAGCTTGTTAGATTTTCCACTTTATTTGATGATTGTGCATTTAGCAATCAATTTTTAACATATGCACTTGCTGTACTGTTCACAGGACGGTCAGTTTCAGGCATTGTATCATTTCTCCAATTGCAGCCATCTCAACTGCACATTGTTAAGCCTTTTCTAGGACCTTCAACTGCACCTGCACCTCAAGTTCATCAAGGTACCTCTCATTATTTAAATCTCAGCACCTTGTCACTCATCTATTGCTCCAATGATTTGGTGGTTTCGTTATCTGTAATAGGTCCTGCATATGGTCCTATTACTGCCCCCCCTTCATATCGACACCGCGTTCATCATCATCATCATCATCGTCATCATCGTCGGCATGTGCAACCTTTTATGGGTGCTCCATCCCCTTCAGAAGAACAAGGTAAGATTTGAGAGTTATCATGAAATATTTAATTTCTTTCTATTTTCTTGTCTGTGGGATACTCTTGAGCTAATGATGTTGACTAGAGGATCCATGGCAGGTTGTGATCAAATCTGTGTTGAACCACTTACTGCTGCTCCCTTTGGTTCTCCTTGTGGCTGTGTTTATCCTATGAAAGTCAGACTTCTTTTAGATGTGGTCCCCATTGCTGTTTTTCCTGTGTTGAATCAGCTAGAGATTGAGATTGCATCAGGCACATACTTGGAGCAAAGTCAAGTGAAAATAATGGGTGCAAGTGCTGATAGCCAAAATCAGGGGAAAACAGTAGTTGATATCAATTTGGTTCCTCTAGGGGAGAAGTTCGATAATACAACTGCAATGCTAACATATGAAAGACTTTGGCATAAGAAAGTCCCTCTAAATACAACCCTGTTTGGCAATTATGAAATTATGTACATTAGTTATCCTGGTAATGGCGTCACTTCTCCTTTTACCTTTACAACTTCGGCTTTATACCATTATGCATATTTATGGTCTGAATGTCAATATCAGGAATTCCTTCTTCACCACCATATCCAAGTTACATGGGAAGTGGGCCGAGTGAAAGTGTGGGAGGTCTCCCCATCACTGCAAACTTTACGAACAAGAACAAGAAGATAAATCCTAAGATCATTGCCATCATTTCTTTATCAGCATTTGTATTATTATTGGTTCTCATTGGAGCAATCTTTATTTTAATAAGATGGAAAAAGTTTGGAAGGCCTTCAAGTGCTGTTGGTCCCACATTTGCATCCTCGATGAACAAAAGATCAGGTATACCCATTCTGATATAGATTTTTGTTCTTGGATTATATTGTATGACGTCCAGAGATATAAGATTATTGATAGGTTCCCTTGTTTGATTAAGTTTAAGCAGTTAATCAATGATCAAATCACCAAATCTTGTTGCAGGTATGGGAACATTTTTGTCAAGCAGTATAGTGAGCTCATCGTCTCTTTCCCTTACATCCACCATGGCAGCATGTATGCTCTCTGTAAGAACATTTCCATTTATTGAGCTTGAGAGGGCTACAGAGAAGTTCAGTTCAAGCAGGATTCTGGGTGAAGGAGGATTTGGTCGTGTTTATCGGGGCATTATGGAAGATGGAACTGAAGTTGCAGTGAAGCTGCTTACTAGGGACAACCAGAATGGAGACCGTGAATTTATTGCTGAAGTTGGGATGCTAAGTCGGCTGCACCATCGTAATCTTGTCAAACTGATTGGTGTATGCATTGAAGGACACATCCGTTGCTTGGTCTATGAGCTTGTTCGCAATGGGAGTGTTGAATCTCATTTGCATGGTATGATTCCTGATATCTTTAACTGGATCCTTTTATTTTCATGATAGGAATACCAGTTTCTTGATTATTCAATGTATTGTGCATTATTTGAATGATGATGTCAGTACAAACTTGATGATATCCACTGGGCGCCTAGTTGATATCTGTTTATTCCCACAAGCATATGATAAAGCTGGAATTTCCTTGGACTACCTCTTTATTGATTTTTCAGGTGTTGATAGGAAAAAGGGACCTCTTGACTGGGATTCACGTTTGAAGATTGCCCTTGGAGCTGCAAGAGGATTGGCTTATCTTCACGAAGACTCCAATCCTCGTGTAATCCATCGAGATTTTAAGGCTAGTAATGTTCTACTAGAAGAAGATTTCACGCCTAAGGTATCTGATTTTGGATTGGCAAGGGAAGCAACTGAAGGAAGTCAGCATATATCTACGAGGGTCATGGGAACTTTTGGGTAATTACTCCTGTTAGATAAGATCTTCTAGAAGCCTAGGTTATTGTAGAATTTCCATCAAGCATGGCCAATTAGGTTAAATTTCCTATTTTCCTCCCTCAGAGTGACACACCTTTTGATTAACGGAGCAAGATACTGAATCAAACTTAATAATATTGTAAAATTATTTATGATACATGTGTGTACTTATGCCAGAGCTGTATAATTTGCAGGTATGTAGCACCTGAATATGCAATGACAGGGCATCTACTTGTCAAGAGTGACGTTTATAGTTATGGTGTTGTGCTTCTTGAGCTTTTGACTGGAAGAAAACCTGTAGACATGTCTCAATCTCCGGGACAGGAAAATTTGGTTACTTGGGCACGTCCACTGCTAACCAGTCGAGAAGGGTTGGAGCAGTTGGTTGATCCCTTCTTGACGGGAAGTTATGATTTTGATGACATGGCTAAGGTGGCAGCTATTGCATCTATGTGCGTTCACCCAGAGGTGACCAACAGACCATTTATGGGTGAAGTTGTGCAGGCACTTAAGTTGATATACAATGACACAGATGAAACTTGTGGGGAGAATTGTAGTCAGAAGGAGTCTTCTGGCCTTGATTACGATTTTAAAGGCGATCTTGCTCCTTCTGATAGTAGTTGGTGGAATGCTGGTGGGCTATCACCTAGGTTAACTTATGGGCAAGCCTCTTCTTTCATAACGATGGAATATAGTTCAGGTCCCCTTGAAGAGATGGAAAATAGACCGTTTTCAGCTTCAAGTTTGGTGGGGGATCGATTGTCTTTACCCATTAGGCATGGAAACAGATCAGGCCCCCTGAGGACAGTAAGAAGCAAACCTAACTGTTACCGATTTAGGGGGAGCATGAGTGAGCATGGTGGGCTTCTTCCCAAGCGTGGTAGGAATGATCCCTACTGGGTTTGAGGTTTTCTTAAAAGAGTGTTGTTAAAGTGTACAGTTGCAAAAAAGCGGGGTTATGAAGCTAGTGATCAATTAATCGTTAGATTAGGCTCATGTTTGAAGACTGAAGATGGGAGGAGGCAGATACAAGGTTTGCATCAGATTTTTAAAATGTTGATTCATTATCATACGGAGTTGGGAGATGTAAGTTGGATAGTATACTCCTTGTATTTATTATCATATATTGTTTATTATGGTCCAATGTTTTATTGGAGGACAGGTACGTGTAGCTGTAAACTTTGCAGAAGTTGCAAATCAAATTGTTGACAACAGGCCCACCTTTCAGTTGCAGTACAAAGATGTTTTTGTAAATGGCCCAATCAATGCCTAAGTTAAAGTTAAAATGGCTCTTTCTTATGTTATGCTAGTGATGACTTAAAAACCAAAGTTATGCACATTTGAAATAAATGAATTCCAGTGTTTTCCAAAATTTTTATACAGGTTAAGAGCAAAGTCTCCTTTCCTTTCCTGGTAGAGTCATACTCTTATCCTCACTATTATCCTCCTGGTAGAACTAGAGGCCAATGCCCTCCCCCTCAGCCCAAGTCGAAAGTGTAAGGCCATCAAGTCCAAAATACAAAACCAAACAGTAACAGTATCGAAACTAGAAGAAAGGGAGTAGAGAGATGGTGCAGGTGTGGACACTTCCCAGTGCCACTTCGCGGCACTCTTGGATGCTTCGCCATTGTGCCGTTACTATTAACTACACTTCTAGCAGTAGCGGCAGGTCGCAAGCAACATCTGTCTCTCGCTTTTTGTTTCTTTTTCAAGTGACATCCAATTGCAATGCCTTTATTATTCTTTCGGCTCAGTAGAGGTCAAATTAATTGTTGAGCTTTAACCAACAGTGTGAAAATGTCGTCGTCAGATTCCCTTCCTCCACTCCCTGAGCACCGCATCATCGTAAGTTCCTCTTTATCTTTTTGTCCTATTGAAAATTCTTCAGATTTCGACATGTTTTTTAGTATAAGCACCAAATTGATTGACAGCTGGGATGTGGAGGAGTTTCCGTAGATTTCTTGGCAGCCGTTGCTTCTTATCCTAAGCCCGACGAAAAGATCAGAAGCACTAGCTTGAAGGTCTCGCTTCTCTCCCATTTCAAACTAAAACTTTGCTTTGCTGCTTCTTGTTATTTTTGTCTTTTAACTGAATTCATTTCCAGGTTCAAGGAGGGGGAAATGCGGGAAACGCTTTGACTTGTGCTGCTCGACTCGGCTTAAGGCCCAGATTTATTTCTAAGGTTTCGTACTTGCTTGATATTAATTGGAGAATCGATTAGCTGTTTGTTTGTTGTGCTGATTATACATTGTTAAACTGATTTAGGTTGCCGATGATAGCCAAGGCAGGAGTATCTTGGAGGAGCTAGAATCTGATGGTGTCGATACTTCTTTTCTTGTGGTAGTTATTATGCTTCAGTTCACAACAGTAAAAACTCATTTTCATTTTTCTTGTTTAAATTGATAGCCCAATTTTCTTTCATCTTTATGATGACTAAGTCTCCATTAAAAGAAATATGCTCAATTTTTATTGTTTGCATATGGATCTGGCTATGCCTGGATAATTCTTATTTGATTAATTTTTAATTTGCTCTTTCTTTCTTTTTTCCCCTAGGTTTCCAAGGAGGGCAATTCACCTTTCACATATGTCATCGTTGACAACCAAACGTGGGGGACTTTTCCTTAATGCTTTGCTCTGCTTGAATTGATCTGTATTTAGACATGGCTAATAATTGAATTTTTCTTCTTTTTGTAATTTGAGAAATGAATGTTAGATAAGTCCTGAAAGTTCAAAAGAGAAACAATGATTTGAAGTTGTTAAATTAACTTTGATACTGTTTAAATGTAGAGGTGAAAAGAAGCTAAAAAAGATAGAAAAGAGGCAAGAATATACATAATGATTTAAGGTGGTTTGGCTATAAATATAACAAGGCTGCTTAGGTGTCTTATTGGTTGGGGTTTGCAGTTTGCCCATCCATTTACAATAGGAGGGTAGTACGCTATTTGATAGTGCATTCAACCGATATTTCTAAATAATACCTCTACTTCTCTATTATTAGAAAAATAGGAAACTCTGCATGATCTTCAAGAGGAGTCATGGAATAAGGTTGCATCCATTTAGTAACACAATTAATTATCTGTTGCTGCATAGAGGAGATTGCTTTTTCTATGTGTCTAGTCTGTCATTGTTCTTATGCTGAAAGTTGCGTTATTGGCTTTTTGAGTTATTAATTTTCACTTGAGATGTTCAAAGTTCTCTACCTTGTAATGATCATTTATAATCTATTCCAGTTATTAATTTTCACTTGAGATGTTCAAAGTTCTCTACATTGTGATGATGATTTATAATCTATTACAGGAAAACTCGTACTTGCATCCACACGCCGGGAGATCCTCCTATGGTACCAAACGATCTTCCCCAATCAAGCCTTTTATCTGCATTGGAGGGAGCAAGAATTTTCTATTCCGATGGAAGGTTACCAGAAACTGCTTTACTTATCGCACAAGAGGTAACATCATATACTGCTTCTAAACCCTTTGGAGTCTTTTCATTTACAATTTGTTTTGGTGTTCAGAGATAAAATAGACGATACCATCACAGGTGATAATGTTGGTAGTTGAAACATGAACTAGGATGTGATCAATCTATCATTGCTAATATGTCTAGATACTTTGGCCTAGACATTCAAGCATGTCTTTGATGTGTCCTAACCGGAAATCAACTAATTTTCACCACGTTATTAATGTTATCAATGTTTTACTTGTTTAGAACTAGGATAATGGTTATTTTAATACTTGAACTTTGTCACTTTATTTGATGGAATATTTTAAAAAAGTAGATGATTAATTTTTTTCTAATTTCACAAAGTTAGTGCTTATGTTAGTTAAGTTAGACGATAGTGCTGAATCGATCATAAAGCTTTTGTTATTATTTACATGGCAGCCCATGTAGCTGTTAGCTTGGGAAAACATTAATTTTTAATTCCTTAATCTTTCAAATGAATAGTGGTATTGTTAATGTCCAAAGTTTATTTAAATAAGTGCCTGAACTAAAAAAATTACTGACTGAGTACCTGAATCTCCTAATTCTTAAAGAGCTGTTTACTTTTATCTCTGTAATTCGTAAGAAAATGTTTTGTTTTATTTCTATTTTTTATTGTGGTTTTTAACTTTTATTTTATGATTTTGTTTTCTGTCTTTATTATTTAAGAAAACAAAAACTTAGTTAGTTATCAATATAATTATACTTTTGTGACTACTAATAATAAGTACACTAAATAATTGTTAACATAAATAAAATTTATTAATTAGAATAATAATTTTTTTTATTTGTTAGTAAATATTTTATTATTAATTATTATATTTGTCAGATATATCAAGTGATATTTATTTTAGTAAAAATAATTTATTTTATTAAATTTCTCTATTATATTAATAAAGAAAATAATTATCCAATTTTTATTTAATATGGACAATATTTACAAATACTAAGGACTAGTTTTAATATTATTTATGTTTATACTTCATACTAAAAATGTTTTATAATAATAAGTTTTTATTTTATAATATTATTAATAATTACTTGTATTTATAAATAATAAATAAATAGAATTTAAAATTTTATCTATTTAAATAATTGGAAATTAACTTTTATTTTTGAAAATTAAATAGATGAAATCTTAAATATTTATTTCAATAAATAGAATTAAATTATTTTAGATATATAAAATATTTTAAATTATTTGTGAGTTTTTTAGTTTAGGGACTTACTCAAATAAAATGAAAAAATTTAGGCATTGAATTCTTTTATTTTTAATTTAATTTTTTATATACATAAGGGATTAGTGGTAATGTTTTAGAAATCTGTGCTTGTTGTACCACCATATACTGTTTGTTTTTTTTTTGCATATAACCTTTTTGTGGGGAGAAATCTCATTGCTATCACCTAAACTGTTATGAACATTATGTATCTAATTTTTTCCAGTACAGGCATTTCGCAAGGACATACCAATTTTGATTGATGCAGAAAGGAAAAGGGAAGGGTTGGATGATCTTTTGAACTTGGCTAGTTATGCTGTATGCTCTGCAAAATTTCCACAGGCAAGTTGACGTTTCACTATTGGAAATTGACATCAATGATCAACTTTTTTCTTTTAATAAATTAGCAGGATTATGTATCTCAGCTGCATTAGCTTATGTTGGCCTTCTGATGCAAGCATGTTTGTCAAATGATTTCTGGAATATATTTTCTGTATGCGGTGACTAGTCTATTTCATCTGTTGAACTTTGACAAGCTTTCTTTTACTTGTTTTTTTAGAAGCTATTATTGATACCCAATATGTACACAAGTACATATATGACGAACACATATATAGTCTGCATTTCTGTAACACATAATCTTCTTGTAGGCATGGACAGAGGCACCAACTATTGCAAGTGCACTTGTTTCCATATTATTGAGACTTCCGAAAATGAAATTTGTTGTTGTGACTTTGGGGGAAGACGGTTGCTTAATGCTTGAGAGAAGCATAGAAGGTCAGTGTACAACTGTTTAGGCCTTGATCTGAGGAGACAGATGAAACATGAAGGACTTGAAATAGATACGAGGAACTAGATGATATTATATTGTTTTCACTTGCATTTCTTGTGCTTTATTCATCTTTTGGGCTTATGTTTTATATTGTACTTTTTTTTTTCTGGGTAGAGGTTCCTGCATCAGAAGAAACAGATGTAGACGGCTTATTTGAAACACTGAAGCAGAAAAGGGATGATAGCACAGCCATACCAACATGCATTCCCTCGGTAACGATATAATGGTTTCTTTTCATATTAAGTTCCATTCAAGGGCAAAAGGCTCTCACCTTTCTACAATCTTATGGTTGTGGAACTCTTGTGGGGTTTTGGACATAATCCTACACTACTTTTGCATGAAGTGGCTGCTCTAAAGTCATGGTTGAAGTTACTATGGTTCTAAGTTCCCAGACTGATGAGTAAACAACCTCCGTTGACTTATTTCACTATAGCAAGTAATTTGTTTCTTTTGAAGTTTTATCTACATTATGAAAAATGTTTGGCTTGCAGGTTATCCATGTTTCTCACCTCTGCATTTTGATCCATGATGTTGCCATCAATCATATATAAAAGACAGATCTAGTTACTTAACGGGCATTCTAAAGTTTTTCCTGGGAAAAGTAATGGGCCTCCTGGAAGAGCCATTTGTTTGATTGAACAATTTCTGGAACTTCGCAATATCAAAATGTAGGACATACATCTAAAATAAAACACATGGTTGGATCACTTGTGTTTTTCAAGTCTGGAATGTCATTTTCTTTGCAGCATGGTCAAGAATGTTTACCCCATGTCATATGTCGTAGAATTCTTCTCGAAATGTAGAGTTTTTCTGGACAGCTAACATGATTAAATCTTGATAGGACAATAATGGGCATCGTTAAGCCTTTTTTTGTATGGAATGAGGCAACCACAACTAGTTTGGTGCATATCTAACTAAAATTTATAGTCCTGTTTATCCATTGCAGAATTTCACAAAGTTAAGTGCAAGTGGTATTGGAACAGTGAGTGGGAGGTTGCTTGTAGGAACAGCTGAGAAGATACCACCAACTGAACTTATTGACACCACCGGTGCTGGTGATGCCTTTATTGGAACAGTTCTTTTTGGTATGTTAACCACTGAATTGGAGTATATTCACACATATTCTTGGATTCAACCACTGTAATGTTGTTGCTTTAGTTTCAATTGCTGATTGGCTATCTAATGTTATGAACTTTACCTTTGCCAACAATGGACGTTTGTGGCGCATTTTTACTGTGAGACATCCATGACAAAGACCCGTTTTAGCCATGGCCTGAGATGAAGTATAACCAAAACTGGCTCGTTTACATCTCGTATGGTAGTGAAGTCTAAAGCATGGATAAAGAGATATCATTGACTGGTCATATGGTAAACAAAAAGACATGTAGTTCAATTGCCCAAGTAATGTATTCCCGCGAAGTAATTTTAAATAGCCTGGAGTTTGATTCCTATTGTTTTTGGAGATCCATGCTGACTTTGAGCTTATCGATGAGATTCTGCTGTGCTGTAGGTTCATATGTTTTTCTGTCATGTTCATGTTTAATATGGAGTTTGAACTCATCCTTGTAACTTGTTATGTCCTAGCTATTTGCAGCGAAATGCCAGCTGAGAAAATGTTGCCGTTTGCTGCTCAAGTGGTAAGCACATTTATTCTTAGAATCTCGCTTTCCCCGAACTCTTGGTAATATAATATATCCAACAAAAATTATTAGTTTTTTTTTTTGAGGTGGACCTAAATTTGCAGGCAGCTGCTGGGTGCAGAGCTTTGGGAGCTCGAACTGGTCTTCCTTTCCTCAGCGATCCCCGTCTAGCACCCTTTACGCTTCATATAACAAAAACCGTATCATCTGTACAACCTTGATGTCACTTAACTATCATTCCATGTTCCTTGATCATTGTAGCTGTATCTATATGTACAAAGGCCAAAAGGGTCAAATAAACCCTAACGCATGTACTGATGTTTAAAGTGAACTGTAATGTTTTAGAGTGTTTAAAATAAATCCTGACGTTTGCAAAACTTTTTCTTTTCTTTGAAGAAAGTAACATATATATTAATTAAAAGGAAGGTTAAGAGAGAAAGCTATGTACAAAGCAAAACAAATAGTTACAGGCGGCTCTCAAATTGAAAGCAGAACAGTTACATACAGCTCTCAAAATAAAATAAATCACAGACGGCTCTCAAAATAAAGCAAAAGTCACAAACGACTTATAAAACAAAGCAAAATAACTAGGTAGAAAGCTTCCAGATACGCTTATGAAGAACAGGTATCTAAAGACGAGTCTCAAGGCTAAGAAGCTGGGAATAAATAAGCTCAGTGATGTCCTTAATAATGTCGTGAGTGGACCTATGTCGCTTACTGAAGATGCGGTTATTCCTCTTATATCAAAGAAAGTAGACAGTGGCTGAGAGGACTAATCGTGAAAGAAGATGTCGGTAATCCTTGCGTCGACAGAGGTGAGTGCAAGTCCACTGAAGAAGAGAAACCCAAGAGGTCGAAGGTCAAGCAGTGTGGATCTTCGTCGAGAGGGAACCCCAAACAGCAGCAGAGAATCGGCACTGAAAGAAGAGGTGATCATGTGTCTCCGTAGAAGTACCACAAAGCACACAAGCCGAGGATGTCAGGACGCCAAAAAACTAGAGTCTGTCCATGGTCCGAAACTGCTCCTGTGAAGTCAACCAGAGGATGAAGGAGTGTCGTGGAATGAGCCCGGGGAATCACAATAAATGGTGGATCGGGTCCATTGGACGTCGGGATCTGAGAAGGTCCCAGGCAGAGTCGATAGAGAAGACTCCTGATGAGTGACCTCTTCAAACCTAACTATCGGACTGAAGCTACGGTCGAAAGCGAACTGAGTCCCAAATCTGCTGTAGTTCATGACTTCCCTCCAGAAAAGCCCATTCCCCATCATGAATGATCTCTGAAACCCGAGTATCCCAAGAAAGCCCAGTAGAAGATAGATCACGAAAGGAGAATCGGTCACATAGAGGGCCCTGATCTGATAACCAATAATCCTGCCAAAGGAAAATATCTCTCCAATCTCCAATACAAGCCACAATAAGATGTTTGCAAAACGTTTAAATTGAACTATAATTTTTGGATAACGTTTAAATTGAATCCTAACTATTAATGGTATTAAGCCATGTTAGTTATCGGCAAACTTTTAATGACGTGAATTTTTTTAAAAAAAATTAATATGAGACTCACGCTAAAACGATGCCTTTCTCTTCTTCCTTTTAAGACTATCTTCCTCTTTTGACAAAATCTGCTTTCCTAAGTGGTCTTTAGGTGCATCCCGTATTGAAAGATAAAGAAATGAAATGAAAGAACAAACTTCCATAACCAGTGTATTGCAAGTGTTTCATTTCCTTTTTCCACCGTGGCTCCTAACTTTTGTTTGTTAGTACATCGATACCACCACTACTGTTAATCTATTTGGCCCAATCATCCCAATAATCTACGAGCTTTTGCCACTCAAATCTTGATGGGTTAAAGATAAAAGGAGAAAACAACTAAGAAACCACCAAGAATTACATCGAAAATGTGAGAAGTATGTAGGATGTCGAATTATCAGCTACTTTATCATATACCAAATGACATACAAGCAATATCATAGCCTCTAACCTTTCACAAGTGGCTCCTTAAGTACATTCCTATATTTCTCTACAAATTTTCTAATTTCGGACCACAAAATCATACGTGACTTTGTATTTTGTACTACCGTGCAGGATGATATGTCCAAAATAATGAGCTCTTATCTCAAGCAAAAATGTGAAAAAGATTGCAGAAAGCTGAAGCTATATGATGATTATGTCACCTATTGCTTTTTGGAACCCTCTTTCTAGTCCCATTTTCATAACCATGGGTAAGGCCATCAAAAGACCAATCTAAACCAGAGACTGGGAAGCCATGGTTGATTTCAACGGTTATTCCTCCTACTCCTTGCTACCTTGATTATAGAACCCTCCAAGCCACTAAACGATAAGTAAAGCTTGCCATAGAAGTAAGCATAAAGCGTACGGACAATCAACTATATGATAATGGTAACAAAATTACTTTTAGTAAAATCTTCTAAGTAAAAGAACGGAGAGACAGAAGATAGACATCAAAATGTTAGCATCATGATTTCAATCATTGTCGATCAGTATTGCCTTAATTATTTTTATACATCATAAAATATTAAGAAAATTTGAGCAATATTGAGTATAACAATTTGGAATTCGCTAAATTGATCATCATGTAATTGGTATAGATACTCCAAGAACTACTGTTGAGCTACAATAAAATCCAGTTGTTGTATAATAGCAGGGACAACATGCGGAAGAAATTGAAGCCATGGCCTACGTGGTAGATATATCTACTAAGGATCTACTCTCCATTACCACAAGCTACTCTTGCTTCAAGCATTGAGATCTGGTTTAGCCTTACATCTCGACGTTTTCCAACTTGGTTGTACTCATGGTGAGTGATATTGCCTTGCCTTAGAGTAAGTTGAAACCTATATAAGATAATCATGAATTGCAGTGAAGAAAGAATGTATAATGCCAATAGAAATGAATGCTTCAACATTTTCATTAGCTCTTTATTTCTTTATAACTGCTTAAAAGAAAGCTACCTGCAAAGATATTCTCACTTAAGTTGATGCCACGAGATGCCTTGATACGGCCGTGAGTTATTTGAAAGTGAAACGAATAATCAAATTCAGCTCCTACGTTGATACTTGATAACTAGATTAGGTTTATTTTTCTGTGAAAGTTTAGCCAATTCATGTCAATGGCCTGGAGAGCTTCCCTAGTGTAAATACTATTGCATGGTTCTAATTTTCAAGCTTTCCTTCTCCAATGGGAAATGCAACGCTATAAACTAATGTGGGATCCAACTCCTTCACAAACATTCACAAATGGTGGGTCCTACATAAAAATTTAAAGAAAACTCATGTTAATAAAAGTTTCGCTACCACGTTAGCTTTTAACTGACTTTGGCTCAATACCATTAGTAGTTAGGGTTTAATTTAAACATTTTCTAAAAGCTAAGGTTCAATTTGAACGTTTTGAAAATGTTAAGGTTTATATCTCTAGTTTCCATATCACCAAAAATTAGACCATGTGGACTTCTAAACTATGAGATATCCACCAACATCACAAGCTGCTCCAATACAGGGGTATCAGGTCACCATTTTCGATCTCAATTTTCAATGTCATAAAGCGATAATTAAGTCTGAATCTCTTTTAGAGATTTTTATTTCTATGTTTTAAGTTTCACCTTTAATTAGAATCACCAAATTTGGAGGTCTATAGGCCGAGTCGTGGCCAAAACAATGAGTTGGCTCAAGTGAGCCTAGAATCTAAGACAGAATTTCACTAAACATTACTCCCTTTTGTTATATTCAACCAATTCCATGCAAAGTAACACCAAGACATCATTCCAGCAACCATTTCATGTACAAATTAATCTTTGTACATATACAAATATGCACACATAAAAAAAATTAACTAAGTGTAGTCTCAAATCTTGAAAATTTTCAATTAGCTCTTCTTCTAATATTCTTCCTTCTCTTCCCCTTTAGCTTTGCTTGATTTACCAACTAGAACATCATAAATACATATCTTAATCCTATATCCAACCTTATAATTCCAGCTCTTTATGAGCAAAGCAAGAAACATGAAGATAAGAAGAAAAACCATAAAATCTTACCTTAATTTTCACCTAGGATTGACTTAATTCCTTATGCAAAATGTGTGATTAAGGAGATGGAATGGAAAGGAGATGAGAAGAGAAAATTCTGGAGTTAAAACCCTACATACAAATCCCTCTCCCCTCTCTTTTGCTCCCATTTTCATGAAGTTTCTAATCTTAGACACATAATTCAATCCTATTGGACCATATGTTGATTTTTGGCAAAATTTCACATTTGGTCCTTCTTCCTTTAGTTCCCACATCGGCACATAAAATCATCAATTGATTTGATTCTATTCCATCTTTCATATATAATTATTCATGTCCATGCCTAAATGAATTAAATTACCAATTTACCTATGTGTTTTAAATTAATTACCATTATGCCCCTTACTATGCTTAAATACATTTAATTCTTTATATTCACTTCTTAATACATCCTATACATACTAAAATGCTTTTAGGTGGATATTGGGGCCTTACACATAGTCAAAAGAAGGGTATTAATTTTGATGAGATTTTTAACTAGTGGTCAAGATAATGTCAATATGCACTATATTAGGCTTAATTGCTAGTTTGGATCTTAAACTTAAGTAGCTTGATGTGAACACTGCTTTCTTACACGGTGATTTGGATGAGAAGATTTACTTGGAGCAACCGGAAGGGTTTAAAGTAAAAGGAAAAAAAGTCCTTATATGAAAGTTGAAGAAGAGTCTTTAGGAGCTCAAACAGACACTAAGACAGTGGTATAAGAAGTTTGATTCATTTATGACTAGCAATGGTTACAAGAAAACTTTAGTTGATCCTTGTGTCCATTTTAGAAAAATCCTTGGTGGTTACTTTATCATCCCTCTCTTGTATGTGGATCATATATTGATATTTGGATAAGATGTTGAAACGCAACTATCTCAACCTAAGGTGTACCCAAGGGACGTTAGCACAGAGGGCTTATAGAGTGAAGAGGAGCTTAAGAATCTTAAGTGTAAAACTCAAAGAATTACTTGTATGGAAGAAGTAGAGGAAGAGCTTGGACTAGAAAATCTATATCTTTTAGCTCAGAGGTAAATATTGATTTTCATTTTGTTGTTGAGAATGACTCTTTACTTTTACATAGCAGGTTATAGTAATTAAACGAGAAAGAAAAAGATGAAGAGACATTCGACATCTTTCCAGAGTAAATGTACTCAGTAGAGATTAAGAGTCTGAGGATAAAATGCTGAATAGGAATGATTATCAACCAAGGCCTTATCTGAAAGAACCTCACATGGAGGAATCGCATTTGCCACCAGAAGATCATAATTCTATTATATGAGAAGAAGTATAGAGTCAAGCCAGTGATACTAAACAAAGGCGTTTCTTAGGAGACAATCCAAAGGAAATAATTTTTTTTCCTTAACTTTTTTGCATTAGTTAGGATATGCATATGTGTTTCTATGTTAGTTTGTTTCACGTTTGTTTCAAGTTTTCAATTAAAATAAGAGAGAGAATAAAACAAACAATCAAACAATTTCTCATTTTCTATTACTTCTAGGATTATATAGTCAAGAGCAGAGAAAGAATTGACTAGAGAATTTCATGACAACTTGAGCATGTACTTTTACTTTTGTGATTAGTTGATGTGTATTATCCTTAAAAGAGTAGTGATTAGTGGTAGAAAAAGCCGGTGATATTTTGAGCCTTATTAGACTAACACATCCATTTTAGTCTCATTGTCATTGTTTATGTGTGACTTTTATGACATATACATGCTCCCTTTGCCTTGATTTTTTATTCGAGATCACATTTTTATCATATGAATTAACATGGAAATGATTAGGCAATCTTTGCTTTTTTGAAATACATTAGCCAAATAGTCAACCCTATTGACATGATTTCTTCCTTGTTAAGCCCCTTTGAGCTTTATTTACCTTTTCTATGTGTATTAACAGCATTACTTGCTCTAACCCTAACCAAGTGTCCTTCCCAAGCCTTAAAGCTAGTGGAACATTTATTGATTGTTGAGCTTATAGATATACAAAAGTATAAGTGTGGGGTTGACATATGTGTGGGTTGGTTATAATGTTAGGATGTTATTTTATACCTTATCATTGAAATTCTCATGTTGATGTAGTTTCTTTCAACTTTCATAACAAAAAAGAGAGAAAAGCAAAAGAAAAGAAAAGAAAAAGAAATTAAGAAAGAAAAAAAATTATTTTTCATACAAAAACTCAATCTTCCACTTCGGCGTTCACAATTCATACATATAACACTTCCTCATGCCCATCTAGAAACTCAATCTCATACATAAACATTTATACATAAATCGTTTTGTACACAAAACTAACTCCAAATCAACCAGAAACATCAACCACGGATGCACATTTTGGCAGAAAAATGAAGGCTAGAAACACGAAAATACCTTGACAAAAATTGCAGCTCCACAGTCAGAGAAGATCTAGAGGACATGGACGTAGTGGCAGATCTAGAGGATGAAGGAGGAAACGTTAGGGGTGGAGGAGAAGAGGTCTCTACTTAACGTTTTTAAGGATAACAAAATGACTTTATTTGGTAAAAGCAAACCACGGACGACAACATATAGCTATAGAAATTACCAACGGATTTATCGAAGGAATTTATCGTCGATAAACTAAAAATATTTTTCACCGACATTTCCCGCCTTATTTACTGATGGTAATTAATTACCTCCGTGTACTCATTTTATTCTGATTTCAGTGACGGAATTGCTACAGGTGGTAATTGAAATTTTTCCAGACAACTTTTCCGATGGGTATAAGATTTCTATCAGTAATTGGCAAAGGTTTCTGAACCGTCGCTAATTTTCTGTCGATAATTCATTAATTTCTTGTAGTGCATCATCTTGAGCATGTCAGTGGTACACATAAAGAATACAATGAGGTCATCCAATTATTATAACAATACATTTTCAATGAAAGCTCAAAAGATGGAAAATCTTAAGCAAATAAATTGGTAGAATCAAATTATGACTATGTTGCTTTTACATATGATACCAAATAATATGAATTGATTTTGATTTCATTATAATCTTGTAAAATATAAATAACAATTAAAGACAAGTTGAATTGTACCAAAACATGTAAGTTCAAAGATTTTATACAGAAATTTTCTTACTTTAATGAGTTTATATTCTTTTTATAGAGATTTATGAGATAAAATTCAAATAAGATAGTGATTCTACGATAAAAATTTTTATCTTCATAAAGATTATAATCATAAAAAGATTTTAATGCAATTACATATTTTTATTTGATTTGTATCACAAACAGGAAAATTCATTTATCAGAACTTCTGATAGTTCATATAGAACCTTATATCTTAAGCATGCTTTTCTCGTCATACAATGATTGTTCCACTTCTACGACCTTTGAATCACTAATAAAATAGGGGATACAAATTTGTGATGAAAATCATAAAGAGCCTCAAATGATGTTGTCTGAATTATTGAATGAAAAGTGGTGTTAAGCAAACATTTGGTAGGTGGCAGCTATTTCCCTTACTTATTAGAACTCTCACTAACCATCCACTTGCAAGTATGATCAAAATGGTAATTTGGGGAGAGGTTCAAAAAGACTCTATGAGACTTTTAAAAACTCCTAACAAAATAAGCTATAGTGAAAACTAAATATATGTCATTCATTACTGACTATAGCATTCCATTCAATTTGAAAATATGATTAACAAATAGGTAAACTTCATTTTGTACTGAATATGGATGAGCTAAAGTTATAAAGTGCTCAATCTATCAATTATTATTAACAGAATTTTTTTCTTGGAAACGGATAATCCTTTAATAAAATTCATATTGATTACCTGGTCATCATTATTCTAAAATAGGTAGATGATAAGTAATCCAAGATATGCAACAATTTCATATTTATTTCTAACAAATATCAAAATTCCTAATGCTATTTCCTATATCCTTTTGCATTTCTTCCCAAAAAAACATCAATTACAGTCTTTTAGAGGTTCTAACGATTCTAGAATGACCACCTACTAAGGAAGTAGGTCAAATAATTTGACATAGCCATCCTATTTCTCCATTTAAGCATTTCATGATCCTAAGTACAAACAATGACTCTTTCATCTCTAGCTTCTAGCTTAGTTATCTTCTGCAAGCTTTTATCATGTCCTCGTCTCTAAACTCATATAGAAGATTATAATTGATAATAGACAATAGTTAAGAGAATAATTAGGAGTTATACACTCCAGAGAGTGCATTAGTAGCTTGATTATCAACCCCTTTCTTATGATAAAGCAAACATACGCAAGAGATGCTTTTAATTCTAATAAATCGATAGGGGCTTGTCAAAGTTTATAAAAACAATAGGAGCCTGCAAAGCATGAGGAGCTTGTTATGCGATAGGACCATGTTTAAGTAATATGAGCCTGTTAAGTGATAGAAGCCTGTTAAACGACAAGAGTTTGCTAAAGGATAAATCCAATTAAGACAATTTAAAACAGAAGAGGCCTGTTAAAATGAAAGGAACCTTTAGCAAGTTGAAAATATAAGGAGCCTACTATAACAGTGAAGGAGTCTTTTGTTGAAATGAACACACAAACAATATAATACAGAAATATAAAAGTTAAGAGAATAAAGAGAAGGACGCAGTTGATTTATAATGGTTCAACTTACAACTCAAGCCTATGTCCAATCCCCAAGTATCCAACTTGAGTGTTTCACTATAAAAATTCAAGTAGTAATTTGACAAGTCTCTTCAAGATCACAAGTATATATTTTTGAAGGTTTTCCAACCTTCCACGCTAGTAGTATTTATCTAACCTCTACAAGCTCTCAACAAATGAAGTTTGCTCAATATAAGCTTCAATGATTTCTCTCAAAAAGATTTTTCACTTTCTAAAACACAAGAGATTTGATAATGATATCACTTTCAAGAGTATTGATGTTATTAATGTAATTCGAGAGTCCGATCTGTTTTTACAAAGGTAGTGGCTCTTCCTTAAGTAGACATCTTCTTCAACTAGTTGTTGCTTCTCTTATATCTTGAATTGACTTTGAATCTTTGATTGAGCCAAGTTTATACTATAAATTGGCTGCATTTTCATAGCTACTTATGCATGCGTTGACTGCTTATTGATGATTTTTGTGCTTAAATTGGTTCCTCATACTGAGTTCTTTCAATTCTCAATTTGTCAGTAAATTGTCATGATTTGATACTTATTTTTCCATAATTTTTATTGGGACAATTGATGCTGCAAATTG
>JAOTIZ010000004.1:19983042-20002690 GCA_027123425.1 Erythroxylum panamense
AGTCTTTTATTATACTTTACATTCCATTCCATCCATCTTCCAAACAATATTTCACTACATTACATTATGAACCCTTCCATCCTTCCCAAACAACTTTTTATTATATTACATTCAATTCCATTATAAACTATTCCATTCCGTTCCATTCTATTACATTCCATTCCATTAATTAACATCCAACCAAATAGGGCCTTAGAGAAGTTTGCCAGCCAAACATGGATTTTCTCTTCTAGAAAATAGTAAAGATATCTCTGTGTGCAGGTATAAAAGTCAGTAGTTGTGCCTACATAGTATGTGTTCACTTCATTTGAACCAATCAAAACTTGATATGTTCACTTAGAAGCAAAACTTTTGAAAAGATGGTAATTGATTCAAGTACCAAACGTGTCCCAGCTTTTTTGAGGGGAAGGGTAGAGACCACTCCTCTGGCCAATGTAGTGCCTATGAGTCATCCCATAAAAACCCAAATAATAAGCAATATTGCTGATTATATATTAATTGGATGAAACTCTGAGAGCATTTGCATTGCCTATTGCTGTGAAGGAGTTCTCCATCTAGTTAGCATGCTTGTTATCTTGTTAATCATTGTTGGCTCTGCTTTAGTTGTAAAATATTGTCTCTTATTCTTGTCCAGGATAATCAAGGACTTTTGATTTCTTTGATGATGGCTTACATTTTCACTGCGATGACACATTTGGCAATTGATGTTCGACTGATGGCTTTCAAATTTTTGGATCTCATTCTCCAACAATTTCCATCTTCGTTTTCCATGTATGCTGAAAAGGTAACTTCAATTGAGGCATTCTGTTCTAGCATGAGCACCATAAAAATGCATATATTCACTTGCTAGTTGTGAAGGTCGCGTAATAATTTCATAATGTATTGCTTGTATCGGTCTATTGTCATGATATTGCATGCATCATTCTTGTTTATTTGAAGATACTTATAACCTTAATAGGCTTTTATTATGTTCAAGGTCTGTGTTCATAAAATGACTTATTGATAATCTTTCTTTTAATTGGTTAATTTGTTCATTGATAGATTCTTCAAAATTATGAGGATATTCTACAGAAGAATCAGTCCTATTTGCAAGATAAAGGGAAGCTCAAAAGTGTCCTAGCTGGATTGGCACATTGTTTGTCACTGTTGCCTTCTAATAATAAAGAAGTCGAATCTCCTTTAAAGGTGAAACAACCTCTTTTTTGTGTAGTAAATCTTACTTTTGGAATGAAGTATATAATCTTTCTCTTGTAATTATTATTATGTTGTCGAGTGAAGATTTGAAAACCACTTAACCATGTTTGTTAGGTGGCCATGCAAGTTATATCTCTATCTTTTGTTTGCTCTTCTGTTTTTCATCAAGCAATTTGAGCTGCATGGCATGTTGGACAATTCATGTTCATGTTGAATGGGAAGATGGGACTTACGCTGCATCATTAAATATTATGTAGTTGCAGATGGATCACACATATATGCTTACTAATGTGCAAACACCTGGCAAGTACCTTAAGCTAAATCCAATTTAGATATGAAATTTTACTTTATGATTGGTGGCAGTTTCGATCTAAGGATGAATGCTGGCTCTCTCCTTATATCCATAGCTCATGCAATAGGACAAATACTAGATGCATGGATTATGATTTTTCTTACTAAATGTAGGAATGGTTCTTCTAATGTGGAATGTGTTTCGTTGGGTAGATGATAACTTGGACTTAATAAGCCTCCATCTGACACTGTTGTAATTTGGTAGGATGTTTGTCGGCGAGAAGCATTGCATGCATTTAATCGCGATGTCCAGACACAGTCTGCAGGTATGTCTTACAGCCTATTTAGCCTTTACATCCTCATGTATCACTCATCAGTTACTCCTATGCTAGTTTTAGGTTCATATTTCCATGATCATTCCAATATGAGTAATTTCATTTAGCGTTTAAGATTTTATGATATATTTTGTGTTGTATATTATTTGTTGGTTTAACTTGCAATTATTGAATTACTTTGTCCTTTTCCAAGAGGCTTCTTTGATGTTTGGAAACTGCAGTGGCTGTATGCTTAGTACTACTTTGACTATCTGTTTACTTATGTTACTTCAGTAGTTTAATGACATTTCTCAATATGCCAGAGCTTACATAGTCTCATTTCTTGTGTAGAGTTTCCTGTGGCCATCAAGAAACTGAAGGACCTTGTACCTGTTTTAGTCATTTGCTTCCATGATTTTATTCCATCAGCTCATAATATGCCACCGTTGGATGCACAATCATTTGATTGCATGTGCAATATCCTTCAGAGCATAAACCTTGCTGTTAGGTTTCTTGTTTTCGGGATTGGCTGCATTGATCATGAATCACAACCTCTTAATAAAGGGCATGATACAACCAACTGGGATCAAGTAGTGTCGTTGGTTTTACTCAAAAAGTTAATAGGTTCTTTTCCTCTCAAGCCAATGCATCAGCTTTCACAAAAGGTATGGCCTTAATATTACTTTCAAAAAGGAACTTGTATTGCTGAATATATTTGGTTGATTAGAATGGAGTAGGAGAAAGCCACAAAGTTAAGGTAGTATGATTTGAGGCCTTTGCACATCAGAATCCATTTCCTTCCATTATTACACAATGGATAAAAAAAATAGGCATTGCAAATTTTTTGTACTCTCTTCGTCATTTTACTCCTTAGGCAAACATAACTATTCCATTTTCCATCTTAACCGGCCCTTCTTTGTGGAAAGTTATTTTTATAGTAATTATCTAATTTTTATACCCACAAGCAATGTCTACTATTGTATAAATGATGGCTTTGATAACCGCCAATGCTTTAGCAGCTTTATTTGTCTTGACTTTCTTTTTCTATTACTTTTGTAGGATGATGATCGATGTCTAATGTTGAACATTGCTATCACAGAGATATTTTTACACTTAAGTCAAAGGATCAGCCCTTCTTCTGACTTAATGGAGAAATTTCTATCGTTCATAGAGTATGTGCTACTTGGAAAGGTTTGTTTTTGGCTCCGTTGCAATTATGTAACTTCTAAAAGGAATTTAGTCTGTTAAATTTTGTATCTTAAACATAATTAGTGATAATTCAAAGGTTAAATGACTTTAGAGCTTGAGGTTTACACTATACATCAGATCTTTTTGTTGTTTAGCACTATTATTTATTGACATGATTGAAGGAACTGTGTATTATATCCAATGTTTTAAAACTGGGCTAAAACTTAAACTGGTAAGATAAGAGATTTAAAGTTTAAAAGTTTAATCGTTATTAGATTATCATAAAACTTGTAGACAGTAAAGATTGAACAAAATTAAATAATTTAAAATATGATTAAATAAGGAGATTATTTTTAACTATCAAAGAAGTTAAAGTTTAATTCAAGAAGGATATTGTTAAATAAAAATCTATTGGTTTATTCTGATTAATAACAATTAGTTAATTTATGAAAACTAGCCGATTAGTTAATAAATTGGTCTATTTTTATAATAAGGGTTAAAATAAATCGAACAGGAAAGTTGACTGATTCAAGATTTTTACAATTAAACTGGCCGAGTTGGTTTTGATCTTTTAATCATTGTTTATATTTGTTCATGGAGCCTGATGTATGTATTCATGTTCTTTTCAGATCTGTGAAGGCAAATGGTTTGGAAACGCAGTTCTGGAACAGCAGATACTTACTTTATTGACATTTATCCCAAAGCTTATGTCAGAATTAGTGAGTACTTTGAAGTATCGTCTGCTCCAGGTCTGATCTGGTTTTAAGAATTATATCACTTCCTGCTTTCATCGAATTACTTTTGCTGGTCTTCTCTTATTTACTGGTCTCCATTTGATGGTTTCCACTTCTAACTTGTGTTTCCAAATTTCTGAAGATTTCCAATAGAATTGATGCTGATAGTTTATATCTCTATTGCAGGCATTTACTGAGGCATTCCAGGATTGTAATCCAGATTCATCAGTAAAATTGGCTTGCCTTACTGCTATCGAGGAAATGCTTATTTCTGTAAGTTCAAACCTTTTCATTTACTTCTACCTTCATTTTACTATCTTGATGCAAGTTATTAAAATCTATCAAACACCCCTTACCTCCAAATGCTCTGTGAATGTATAGAAAGAACACATTCAACATCGTGATGTTGGTGATTCAGTTTTAGTGGAACATCAAATTGCTTGGATAAGAGAATTGCCTAGGTTACTAATTTTGCTGGGTGATGAGCATCCATCGTCTTCTCTGGTAGTAATTCAGTTAAGTTGAGAGTTGTTTTCCTGTTATAATGACCCTCTATGCAATGCTTGGCCAACTTTGACAATCTTTTTTGTAGGTTATCTTACGTCTTCTGCTTCACCTGGGTCAATGTTCTCCAGTGAATTCTCTGCTTGCATTTGAATATGATAATACACAATACTCACTACAAGAGTTCTACAGCACATGTCAAGAAGAAGGTAGAACTAAGTGCCAATGGTACTTTAGTTTATCTGCCTCGTGTTTTATGAGCTCAATTGATTGCGTATAGTGTGACCATTTCTTTGTAGCAGGGGGAGTGCAATATGGTCCTTTCATAAGGCTTCCCAGGGAGGCTCAAGAACTCTCTGTCTGTTGTCTTTATTACTTTTCTCACTTGGAGGCACCTTTACTCAGATCGATAGTTTCTTGTTGCTTGTGTAAGTGTTTAATGTCCATTTTGTTGTTATCATTTTTGTTTAGAGCTAACATTTCTTCTAAACTAATAATAAAATTGAGTCTTATTTTTCTGTATTTAGTATGTTATATCAATACAGTTGGATAGTAAAATTTTGTACCACAACACACTTATATTTTTGTACATTTAAGGGGAAATGAGAAAGGTATATTTATCTAAGCTTTAAAAGACGGTGAAGTTCTGAATTGGAGATAATCCATTGATGCATTGGATAAAAGTCGATACTTTTTTTTCAGTCATTAGTCCACTATAGTTTTGAATCTCTATATCTAGGACTAATGCATCTATCTAGAGAATGTTATTCAAATCATATTTCTGGTTCTTTTTTCCAAGTTTTCTAATGTATATTTCATAACTGATAACTAGGATTTTGCAAGATTAATGATAAATGCGATGAAATACTCATCTTTAATTTTATAAAATGGATTAAATCTTTCGAATCATAAATTTTTAACTAAAAGTAATGTTTTTTATTTGTCGTCTTCCCCAAGCTCTTAGTTGTCTACTTTTCAACTAAGGAGGTAGACCTGTATTTCTGCAGCCAAAAATATGGTAGCTGCCCTAATATTTGACACCTACCCAAGGTGATTCTTTTCTGTAAATGGTTTCTGGTTCATTATGCTTAATATTAATGAAAGGGGTTGACGCAAATACTTCCCTTGGAATTTAAGGCCTAGCTGAAGATTCCTTCAACAACTAAGGAGTTTTCCCTTTTTAGTGATTGATATTATATACCTAAAATTTTGTGCATTCCGTTTTTCCTTTGCTATTTATAGTTTGTCTTCTGCTCAAAATAGGGGTTTAATGCTGATAAAATTGGAAATATAACGTTGGTTTTCTTTATGTTACGATCTCCTGTGTACTGCAGATCATGAGTTGGATCCATTTGTGTTATTTCGGATTGTAGAAGTTTTGCATGTTGCTTATGAATCTGGACATATTCAGATTGCTGACCACATCAGCTTCTTCATCACTTTGCTCTCTCGCTTCAAAGTTTTTCCTGGTAAGTTGCAAATGGGTTCTTCCTTGGTGAGCTTCTTTGTGGCATAGTTTCCATCTGAGTAAATCCTTATCTGCAGAAAGTGGTTATCCTCTTGCAGAAAGTAATGCAAAGATCTCAAACCATGAAACTTTCAAGTTGATAACTAGCATGATTTCCTCATGCCTGTCAGGGATCGGTGATAAGTCTCTTGTTTTTCAGATAGTAGAGAGAGCATTAATAGGCCAGATAGTAAGTTTTGTGAGATCTATGCTCGTTGTTTGTCTATACACAATCAAACATATGCGTGTTACATGTGCACACATGCAAGCAAACGCAAACAAACTGAATTCTAAATTATAAAATTTTCATTGTTTTGTTTGCCCTCTTGCTCACTGGGGATGAGGTGCTTACAGTGAATTATCGTTCTTGCTTCCAGTCTTTAAAGCCACTGCTGGATAATGCTTGTGCTATGCTCAGAGTGCTTCTTGTTCTAGACTCTAAACCCACAAGACTTTCTGAACAAAGTATCATCACTTTGAGCAGTTTCCTTTCTGGATATCTGATGGATGTTGTGCTTGTAAGTGTTCAATCTTCTTGTTTATAATCTGCCTGAAGCTTCTTTTGTATTTTTTTTGGGCTTCTTTTTGTCTTGTTTCATTGCTGTTGTTTCTGTCCAACAATTGGAAAATAGAAAGGAACTGTAAAAGACCCTTATGCAGTTTAGGAAGGTCATTAAATGCATTTAAGTATTGATTAATTAATAAAACATGCTATTTTCTTTAAAAGAAAAGTTGGGGAGAGGTCAATGAGTTTTAGCTCATCTGTCTTGTGGATTGCTGTCCTCCACCTTGTGACTTAGGATTTTAGCCTCCTAATTGACCAAGAAAGGAAACAGGAAACTGGAGTGATAGACTTGAATTTGGTCTATATTGTGGAAAAAAGCAACTTTGTCTTTGAGTTTGGACTTCCTCTAAATAGAGATTATATCCATTCTAGAGTGGAAGATTGAGCAGCATCCACCAATACAAGTTCCTGCAGAAAGGTGATGGCACATAACACTATTGATTAATAACGGAATCTTGTCTAGGAACTGCCTCATTCTGGCCTAATCTATCTACTGAGAGCTTTGTATTAAAATTCCTTTTATTCTTCATTTGTTTATGAGTACTTCTTTAGCATATAAAATCCTTAATTGGTACTAAAACAAAGTCAATAAGAAGAATGAATTATAGGATAAAGAGATTCTTTTCAAACTACATAGGTTTTTGATGTAATAATTTGTGAATTGCGTAAAAGAGTTCAAAAGAACTAGATATATTATGTGATTATTTGGTTAGCCAAATTATACAAAAAATCTCAGATAAGCCAGAAAAAAAGATGGTTAAATCAATATAATTCTTTTAAAATTCATTTCATTTAAGAAGCAATGTGAATGTAATATTGTGTTCTATCAACACACTAGAAACCATAAGATGCAAATATTCATATGAATATCAGAAGCTAAAGCTTTGAGTTTTATGTTTATTTTTATGTGCATAGACTCCCTGTTTGATTGGATGTGCTTAGAATGAAAATTGATGAACTCAAACATCTATTGCTTTGACTTTTATGATATTGAGGCCAACAATGCACATAATATCAAGTTTGTCAGTGAGCTTTATGTATGCCTTGTTCTTTTCTTATTAAGTGGAATTTATCGTTTGAACACTCGGCTACCTTGATGTGTGCTGGAAACCCTTGTCGGTATGCATGAGTTTCTATAAATGGTCTTGCTTTCTCCAATCTCATTTAACCTATACAACTCAGCTTATCATAATTGCTTGACAAATTTGTTGCTCACTATGTTGCCATTTATGATGGGTCCTTATTGAGTACTCTGATGTTTATGCAGTGTGGTCCAGAAAGAAATGGTGCAACTACGGCTTGCGCTTGTATGAATACAAGGCGTTATTATATTCTACCTAGCTTTTTCTTTTTTGACAGAAGTAAAAAAATCTTAAGCCAAGTATTGAACATTATGGGATCATTCATAACTGAAAGTATTTCATCACTTTTATCTGGTGATCACAATGGTCTTACCAAACACCATTTGAACAAGATCGATGCTATTGCTTCTGTCCTACAACTAATGCATGAAGATTTTAAGGTTCAGCATATGCTTACATCTATGAGGGCAGAAATTGAGATGATTTCCCATAGTGTACACTCTTTGCAGGTATAGTTTTAAAATCTGTGAAACTTAATGTAGTTGATTCAGAAATGTGTTGAAGTTTTTTTTCTTTTTTTTTGGTTTCCTCTGGATTTTGTTTGAATTTTTGAAGTGGCAAGACATTAATCATCTGGGAAAATCACACTCAAAAAGAAAGAATCCTTTGGCCAAATTCAGTGGAATGTTATGGGAGTGATGATGTAGCAGGCATAATGTTGACTGTGATGTTTCTAGTGTCATGTTTAGATCACTAAGCATTAATATGCATCAAAGATTTTGTACTAATAGGGTTAATTGACATTTGACTCTCTAATGGCATTATTGACTTGGCATGGATGGATATAATCTGTTGACACAAGTTAATAATGTAATCAACGTTATTTCTTGTTTTTGTTTAAACTCCTTGGTGCAATTTAATGTATGAAGTATTTCAACCAGTTTGCCTGATATTACATCCATTATGTTTATGTAGATCTCCAGGGAAATCAATATGCCTTTAGATGAAAGACACAGATTATGCTGTGCATTTGACCAAATCAAGAGTGTGACAAGCTCATTACCTCTACGGACAAATGCATAGAAGATTCTGTCACTCTTGTAAGTTTGTGAGACCCTAACTCAGATATTCTTCAGTTCTAGCATGTTTTGTATCCCTTTTTGAGTTCTTAGTTACATCAGATAAGTGGTGTCAGTGCATTGATTCTGCATTCCACCATGGTGTTATTCGAGGATTTGTTTGCTAGTCAATTGAATTATATGACTTAATTTGAAGGATGTTCAGCATTTTTCTGCCCATAATCCCCCATTTCTAAACTCCCCCCTTTTCAAGCTTTTAATTATATGGGAAAGTGGTGTATATGAATTGATTCTGCACTCTACCATGGTGTTATTCTGGGATTCTTTTTCCAATTATATTAGTTAAATTGAAAGATGTTCAGCTATTCTTCTTCCCATAATCACCCGTGTCTAGTCTTTCTGCCAATTGGCCATTTTCCTTGTGACAGTTTTATAACTTATTTTTAGGTAGATGGAGTATGACAAGTCTTTTTACCAAATGTGTGCCATTGTTTTGCATCTTGCAGGCAGTTGGCAAAGTATCATCTTGCAGGCAGTTGGCAAAGTACGTACATGTCTACGAGTTTGCAATATTGGAAAACCCATGCATTTAAATAGTTTGGAATTATTGTTACACCGATTATCTTATTGGATTTTTGTACAGGAGTTATTTGGTTTATAAAATTTTGGCAGTGGAAAGGAAATCAATAACGGTTATGGTATAACTATGTTCTTCATGTTTCTTGAACCGTGCCCGAAACCCTCGAACAATGTTTTCTGTTTCAATCAATCAATACGACTCCGGAGAGTAAATTATTATTAAATTATACAAGAACCTTGAATAGTCAGACATGCTCTTGTTATTGCTAATAATATGGCTCGGTAAAGCTTAGTAACTTGAGGTTCTTTACCGGTCAGTTTAAAAAAGATTAAAAATTAGATCGAATGATTCAATTTTTTAATAAAATAAAAGACCATATTCGGATATCCAATAATTTGACCCATTCAATCTAATTTTTAATCTTTTTCCCAAATATATTTTGTTTCTTTCATTAATTCCCTCCCATCACCCATTTGTTATGGAGGGGAATATAACATAATATAAAACCATCATCCCTACATAATATAAAACCATCATCCCTAAAAAACAAAAAATATCATCAACTTGATATTAGAAACACGTAAGTCGAAAGAGAAAAGGAGAATGAAATCAGTCAGTAATCTGGTAGAATTTTTAAGTTATTAATGGATCTTTTCTTTGCCAACCTACTTTTTTTTATTTGTGAATTCTTATAAAACCATGCATATGTTTCAACTTTTGGTTGAGAAACTAATCTACAGATTCTTTTATTATCTAATCTTTGTTCAAAATCTCCCCTATATTTCATATAGTAACAAGATCTTTAAATTGTTTTGAACAAATAAATATAAAGATCAATTCCTAACAAATTAATATAAAAAAAAAGATGAGATGATGTTGGAGTCTTTTCAGTTTTTATGCTTTAAGCAAAGTAGGCAATTAATTTGATGCCCCAATTAGTGAAAGAAAAACTATTCACCTTTAAAATCAGCCCATGTTAGTGGACATAGTGAGGATGCGAAATATATGCTTTTGGCTAGCTTAGTAGGTATTTGAGGTCACGTGGTTTGTGAACCATAGGGCACAGTTTGAGGACTTATACCATCAACTTTCATCCTCACTAAATATGAATTACAAGCATATTTTGACTATATATGGAGAGGAGCCTTCGAACCCTAAGGCTTACATTAAATTACATATCACACCTTAAAATTTGAAAGTGTTCAAAGAGGATCTAAATATTTTCAGAACGTCTTGTATTCAACTTCAAACTAATGGAACCTTAACCATGTCAGGATGTTTTCAATTCTTTGATGATATGATTTTTTTTGTAATTTTTACATGTGGTGAAAACCATTACTGTCAGCTTGGAGCCCATCCAATTGGTATTGCTAGCCCCAAAGGAAATACATCAAAGCGAGCAATTATGATAAGAGATGGCAAGAAGGTCTGGAATTTGCCTACCAAAAAGCTTGTTCCTGAGGACATTGAGCTGTGAGTTAGTGATAAGTTTGCATATTATTAGTTTGGTTAGCTCCACGTTGAAAGTTAAGAAGGTTCTTTGAAAATATTAGAATTTGACGTAAATTTTCATGGTCTGACTCACCGCTTCACTTTCTCCTATCATGTGCATATTATCCCATCAAAAACCATTGTTACTCTCAAATATTAGAATTTGACATATTTTAACGTAAACCTTAGGGTTCAAAAAGATCCTTTACCTCAGTTTATATTGCATGGGAAGATAAGTTAGAAGAACTATAATTTTATGAGATTTTTAATCTTCTAATATTTTCTTAACCAAAATAAACTAGAAAATAGGTTAGGAAAATGAGTTCAATGTAAGATATTATAATATATGCTAATTATTAACCTTAAAGCAATAATTGTCATGGGTAATAATAAATTTAAAAATAAATTCATGAATGAGGCAATATAATGACTTGAATTAAATAGTAGAGTCATTTTTATCAAAATTTGAAATATGTATAAATTGTCAATCAAATATTGCACATTAAATATATTATAGGTTTCTAAATTAAAAGAACCCAAGTTAGTATAGATGTAACCATTAGAATTCATCTCCTTTTTATATAAGAAATTTCTTCCATATTAAAGCATCAATTTTGACCATTTTGAAAACTAGGAATCTAACAATAAAGTATTTATTTTGATTATTTCACATAATATTATTTTTCAATTTCACATTCTCCTTTTACTGTCTGCATTATATTCATCATTTTGTTTACAGAATATATTCCTTTATTATGATTGTGTTATAAAAAGTTTCATATTTCTTTCATTTCATATTCCTTGGGCATTTAACTTATTGTTTCTGTGATTACATTACTTTAAATGCTAATCAAAGACATAAAATCAGCCAAATATTTGAATAGAAATTTAATTTAAGATAATCATTTTATTATATTTTTCTGAATAGTTTACACAACTATAATTGTACACATAAAAATTTACAATATATGCAGCCTCGATAATATAATACTTGAAATCTTACTTAATTTCTAGGTTTAAATGCCTCTAATGAAACAACTTATTTTAGAATTATTAACATGTTGAGGTTTTACATTTATTTAATACATAAAATGGAGAAGCGAGATAAAAGCAGAAGTTTTGTATTTTAAATGTTATAGATTAAGTTTCTTTTCCATGCTTGTGTGCAATTAAACCCACTAAGGTAAATACAAATCAAATTTATAAATAAATTAGTTATAAAATTAATTATTACATTGACGTGTATTGAAGAATTTCATCATCTTAATAACATTATTGTGTATAGTACAATAAGTTTCTATTAATAAAATATTTATTTCTCTTTAATGTGTAGGAATAATATTTCTTTTCCTTTTCTAATAAACAAATTTGAGAGTTTGTTGATTAGGGATAAAGATAGGATATCTTTTTATAATTAAGAAATTTGATTTATTCTTCTATTATTTTTACATAATTTGAAGAAAATAAATTTTATTTATTAAAAATTGTATATTTTATAATTAAATTATCTAAATAATAAAAAAATCAATCAATTTAATTTGTTTGTATTTAAAATTGAAATTGAAATTCAAATGTCAACTTTAAAGAATTTTATTAAAGTAGAGGAGTAAAAAAGGACAATTACATTAAGGATGGATACCATTTAGTTTTAATACTTCAATTATAAAAGCTTGGAAATGACTTGCTCAACCTATTTAAGTTTAATAGCTATTGGACTAAAAGATAGTTCTTGGGCTTTGTAGTTTTTGAGCTTTAACTTTCATTGGGGATTTAAGCTATGATCCAATCATTGTTGATCATAATAGCTTTATCTTATTTCCCAATTATTAGCTAGTCCTCTATTGTAATTAGTATGTAGATGATTCAACAGATGAGTTCCCTTGTTCTAACCTTGATAGTTACGAGTGTTTGAGTTAGATAGAAACTGATACTTTTGAAAATTATTATGTTTCTTTCTATACAAATGAGGTAAATCAAACAACCAAGAGCTAGTGTCATTATCAAGTCATCTACTCAATTCCTTATTTCATTGTCAATCATTTAAGAGGCTAGGTCCTTATACTGACAATCCCATTTGCACACTTTTTCTATCTTAGCTAGTATAAAGGATGAATAATTGCATAGGAAGAAGAAGTGAGCAATGGATTTAGAGTCTTTTCCACAAGGGGAAAAAAAGTTGGGTAGATTAGTGAGTTATGGATTATGTCCAAGGTAGAAAGTTTAAGGTATGACCACATAATGAAGGAAATTTGAGGAGATGTTTGCTTAAATCACACCAATATATGCCAAAGGACTTTAGGCTAATTAGGTAAAAGGAAAAGTTTTCAAGACTTAGTAGAGAATCCTTCAAAGGGATTATGAATCCATTAAATGGTATCTGAGCAGGTAGAGTGAGTTAAAAATCTTGGAGCTAAATTCAGAAGATCAATAAGAGTTAAGGGACTAAGCTATTGGTAATTGCCTCTAAATAAATCTCTAATTGATGCATTATCGAGAATGATGTCCTTGAAAAAGAGTATGAGTTATTGTCATATAAGGGCCCAATAGTACTCCAATTATCAAACTAGAAGCTTGTATTCTTTTTATTGGTAATTTTACTTTAAAAGTGTAGCCTAACGTGGCCTTTAAGTTGAAGAATATACAACATGGTCCATGATTTATTGCGGTTAGGTTCTTTTAAAATCAAAGAATGGTAATTGAGGGCTTGATGAAATCTCAAGACCCTTATGGCCTTTATATAGAACCAATTACATAAGGAAAAGATTTAGATATAAAGAGGAAATCATAGGAATTCTAAATTTTCCTAATATAATGTAACTTTCTTAACACTCCCTCTCAAGTTGAAGTATACATATCATAAAATCCAAGCTTGTTACATATAGATTTCAACTAAAACCCCCTTAATTCCTTGGTGTCTAAATCAACAAGTTGATCTTCTAACTTAACATACGGTGTCTCAATCAATCCTTCTTGAAGCTTTTCATAAATAAAGTTACAATCTACCTTAATATGTTTGGTTCTCTTATGAAAGACTAGATTAGAGGCAATATGAATGACTGCTTGATTATCACTCATCAACTTTATCGGAGAGGAATGCTTGAAACCAAGTTTCCCAAGAAAATGGATCAGCATTAGAATGTGTAACATCTGACTACTTTTTGCTTTTCCATAACACCATATTTCTGCCCATAGATACATAGTAGTCTGAAGTAGACCGTCAATTATAAGAGTTTCATAATCTTCATCTGTATATCCTCAAATTTAAGTATATCCATGGTTTTGGTATAAAAGACCACGCCCTAGGGAAAATTTCAAATATCCCAAAATTCTAATAAATACATCCCAATGGTGAGTGCATAGAGACTCCATAAATTCACTCACTACATTTATAACAAATGAGATATCTTGATGAATAACTGTTTGTTTGATTCTTCTAAAACAATATATACCATAAATATATGGGTTGTATCTTTATAATATAAACAATATCATTCCTACATGGATTGCTATTAGACACCTAACAATTTTTATAACACTTTGTTTATCGTAAACAATATAAACATTTAGCTAGAAAAATAAAATAAACTAGAGAAATTTGACAATTGAACTATTAACAAAGTAGTAGTGAACTTGTGATTAATCAATGATAATAACTTAGAAATTACTTCTATCCTTATTTTGTTTTCACCTCACCTTCTTGATTTAATAATAATCGTCCCTAGATATCCAATAGTTAGAATTAACCTTTCTGAAAATCTAACTAAGTAATCCCAATTAAAATAGATAAGAATTGAATTGTGACCTCTCAATCTTTTAAAGCTCTTCCTAATTATACATTTAGATTTGAAGCAATCCTACATGTAACTAACAAACCATTAAGATCTATATTCAGTTGCCTATTAGTCTAATGTTTATATGTCTATTATGATACCAAATTTCACTGTGCAACATAACAAAGATATTTCAACCTAATCTCTCAATTTAGATCAAACATTAAAATAATAACCATCACAAAGTATATTTCTATTAAATCAAGGACATAAAAGTTTAACAAAACAATTCAAGAGTAATTCCTAAAACAAATTTAGCAATTCATAGCTAAAATAAATTTACAATTGTATATAATCAACATTCAAGAACAAGGAAGAAAAGGAAAGTGTAGAAGATTGAATTTTGAATGTATTATTCTTCTTATGCTTGAGTTGAAAAATTCTGCAACTTTGTTCTTTGGGAAATTTTGCCTATTTAATCTCCTTATCAGATATTCTAGTTGCTCTTCTTATAATTTTGTTTGCCTTAAATACTTCTTAATCTTCCCTGGGCTCTTTATAAGGTTTCTTCATTTGTTTATATTCCAAAAATAACTCCAAATTATCAAAAAATATATAAAAACTTGTGACCTAAAAATTCTACCTTCACACGATCATGCATGTGCACTATTGTGCACTATCTCTTGTCTACATACACTTGCACGATTGTGCGCATTTTACATAACCATGATAAAGGCTTCCCAGCTGCTCTAGCTTTAATCTTGCACGATCATGTAGGAAAGTCCTCTTCCTCTAGCTTCTTCTTTAACTTTTTTTTTCAAGTTTGCTATCTAAACTCATCATCCAAACACATTAAACATCCCCCAAAACATGCATTAAGATCAAAGTCTTGCCCTAATCAATAATCATCATATAAAAAACATAAAAATTAATAAAACATAAATCTAAGTCCTAAACACATGATTATCACCTAAGAAAACACCTAATATCACATTTTGCAACCTAGCGAAAACACATACTAGTAATAGTCAAATAATTCAATTTACTAACAAGTATTTAATACCTATATGGATCTTTGAAGTACTTTCCTTTACCATCATTAATTTTAACATTAGGCTCCATAGGCCTATCAATTGGCTTAGTTCCTAACAAACAAATTTCCTTTAGAAGAGATAATTAAATCCTGATCTTTGACCTTGCTATTTTAATACTTAGAAAATATTTTAGTGAATCAAGGTCCTTTGTTTGAAATTTAGTTTGTAGGAATGACTTTAAACTTTATCATCTCCAATTATAACAACATCATAAACATAAATGATCAAAAGAATTCTAACAACTTTGGAGTGATGATAGAACACAGAGGGATCCATACCAAACCAATGCAGACCAAACTCTGTGATTACTATACTGACGCACCTAAACCAAGCTCTGGATGACTGTTTCAACCCATATAGAGATTTACAAAGGTGGCTTATCAGATTATTCTCCCCCTAGGTAACAAACCCTAGGGGTCGCTCCATAAAAATAGCCTCCTCAAGATCATCATAAAGGAAAGCACTTTTTACATAAGTTGATGAAGAGGCCAATTATGTGTAGTTGTCAATGCAGTAAAAACACGAATAGATGTCAATTTGGCTATAGGAGATAAAGTTTCAGTATAATCCATACCATACACCTGTGTATAACCTTTGCATTAAACACCCTATAACAACCTACTATTTTCTGACTATATAGAAGAGTAACTAAGTCCTTTGTATTATTAGCCTAAAAAAGCCAACATCTCTTCTTCCATGGCATGTCTCCATCCTAGATGATCCAAAGCTTTTGAAATAGACTTAGGTACAAGTATAGAAGACAAAGTGAACATAAAAGTAGCATATGATGGTGATAATGAGTCATAAGAAATAAGGTTTGAGCTAGGGTGTGATGTACAACACCTTTTTTCTTTATGGAGGGTAATTGGCCAATCAAGATCATCGTATGGTGGAGTTAAAGACGAAGAAGACAATGATGACGAGCATGAATCTTTCAATTGTACTTCACGATGAGTGCACTGAGTATAAACTTGCAAATCATGATGAGATAAACCTTCTAAATGAGTAGGATTAGTTTCAGGAGCCAAAGTGACATAATTAGGAGTTATTTTAGAAGGAACAAAATGAATTAGTAGATACTGATTAATGTCAATAGAGATATATTGAGTATAAAAAAACTCCAACTTATCTTCAAAGAATGTACCATCAGCAGACACAAAATTTTGATTTAATGAATGGATGAAACATTTGTACCCTTTTTACAAATGAGAGTACTTGAGAAAAATGCACTTTATAGCTTTTGGATTTAATTCATTTATGCCAGGCTGAAGCTAATGAACAAAACAAACATAATCAAATACACAAGGACTAATAGAAAAAGGATCTTAATAGAGAAAGAGGGTAGAGAATGGAGTTTTACCCATTTGTCATAGGATGACATTTGATTGATAAGAAAATATACAGTGAGTATAGAATTAACCTAGAAACATTTAGGTATATTGATGTGGATTAATAGGGTATGAGCTATTTTCTTAATACTTGAATTTTTTAGCTACCTTATTTTTTTGAGGAGTGTATGGGTGGGAAGATTGTTGTTAAATACCTTGTTTCAATTAGATAGAGAATGAACTAGACAAATATTCTTTAGCACTATCAATATGAAGAATATTGGTTTGGGTATTAAACTAATCTTGAATTTTATCACAGAAAGAATAAAAGATAGGCAATAACTTTAATCGATCTTTCATTTGATATAACCAAGTTATTTGAGAGAAATCATTAATAAAAATTACAAAATAATGAATACCAATTTGGACTTGACATGAATCAAACCACAAATATCTGTATAGACTAACATGAAGGTTTATAAACTCTTTTACTAGCTAGAGGGAGAGGGAAAATGAAGTACGATAATGTTTTTCAAGCTAACATAACCCATAATTTAAGGTAGAAATAGACTATGACCTTGGTACTACTTTCTTGAGATTTTTTTAATGAAGGATGGCCTAATCGACTATGAAAATCAATAGGAGAGACTAACGTTAGACATGTGACAAATGACTACAACTTGCCAAAGTAGTACATTCCATTTGATTCATGCGCTTCTTCAATTGTCGTCTTAGACTTCAATTCTTAGATAATCAATTATCAGGGTAGAAACATACAGAGCAATTTAGTTATTCAGTTAATTTTCTTATAGACATAAGAATGAAAGGAAATTTTATCACAAATAATGAAGAGGGTAAAGTGATAGAAGGATATGGTTGAGATGATCTAACACCTTTAATGGTGGTTGTAAATCCATTAACAATGAGAAGTTTATCATTATGAGAGACAAGTAAGGTAATGATACCGTTAAATTCAGTTATTTTTGCCTAAACTATGATTAGTGGCACTATATTCCAATACCCATGATTATTTTCTAAGGATAGATTAATAACAAGCTATTAGGCTACCTCGATAAGCCACAAATGCCATAGAAGAAGTCGATGCTTGATGAGTTGATTGATACTATAAATACTTAGTATACTCATTCTAAGATCAAGTAATAGACAATTATAAAGTTGTAGTCGAAAGCATGCTCTTCAAAAGACTTCATATGAGCTACATGAAAATGGGGATATTTATCCCATCCAAGGTTTTAAAAATTAAACTAAGTCGACAAATCCGAACAAAAAAAGTCTGAACTGACCAGTTATCTGGTTTGGTTCTATATAATAACCTCTGAATATAAACACCGGCTAGTTTATGGGAGAATCGATCGATTTTTCAGCAATTGGTTAAACCAGTTTGTCAAATACTTACCATTTGGATATCTAATGCTACTAAACTTTCAGATTTCATTCAGACTCTCTCACCTCTTCTCCATCTATCACCACCTCCATTCGTGTAGGTAAATATGATAATTGGGGCTAACCTCAGAAGCAAAAATCGATTTATATTCGTCATCTCCTTGGGCGACTATTGTGAAGTTAATCTTTTATTCTCAGATCTCTCGTAGTTGGTCTAAGATAAAGAGCTTGTTGAAGCAACTTTGAACTCCTTCCTTAGCGACTAAAAACTGTGATGGAAGGGATTGTGTCTACATCCATCCCATGTTCCTCACGCTCAAGTTTTGGTTTATTCGACCATGAAATATTTATGTTCTTTCTATTTGGGATTTGTCATTATTATTATGTTTTCTCTTAAATTTGGGCTTTAATTTTTTTATTTCGAAGGCAAACTGCTCTTTTGCTTGTTGTTGTTGAGTTTTTCATACTGGAGAGGAGGACTGGAGAATATGACATATAAAGCTCTAATTTGTATAGAGTTCCAATTTGTATCGTTTTATTCAAGTTTCTATTAATAGATAAGGATAAGGTAGTGATCGTTTCAATATTATGTTTTATTCAAGTTTCATTGTTATTGTGTTTTCTGTAATAGTTAGAATAGAACTTTATCATATACTCTATTAACAGTTGTTATATATACTCTTTCAACTTCAATTTGTTGTGTGTTATTGTTTCAATATGTTAACAAATAAGGAGATAAGGATCCACTACTATTGATTAATTAGTTGTCTGTAATAGTTAGAACTCCATTTCATATCAATATCTGATTTTGATAGATGGGTTATATGTACTCTTTCAAGTATTCAATTTGTTGATCTACTAGCAATATTTCGATGAGCCTATTTGAACTTTAAAGTGGAGCATTTGTTGGAGCAAAGTTTTAATAAGTGAGTAACATATGTTCTATCATCTGTGTATCCATTATGCTATTGTTGATCTTCTTTGTATAACTATATATGTCTATATATGTATGTTCCATTTTCTTATGTTTGCATTTTCCTCTCCTGTTCCTTTCTTTTCTAGTGTTTGAGAAGTAGCTTTGGATGATAGTAGCTTCCCATATCAACTTGATATATTTAAGAATCATATTCCTTGAGGATTCCACATCTAAGGTTGAACCAAACTCAATGTTACGAATACTATACCGGATTGAGTTATGGTATAGTACTATACCGGTACCGGTATCGATACCGGTTAATATCGGGTACCGTTTTGGATAATTTTTTAAGTTTATAAAATAGTACCTATTTTTTTTTAAAATTACAAAGTAGTCCATTGTCATATTGTACAATTGTATTGTATATTTTTAATCCTGTCTCCAAAAATCATAATAATAAATAATAATCATAATTTTAATTTAATATATAAAATTAATTTAATAATTATGAATAAATATAATAAAATTTAAAATATATTTTTTAAAATATATAAATTTCAAATAAATTTTGATTTAATAATTAAAAATATATAAAATAAAAATTAGT
>JAOTIZ010000004.1:20002790-20021408 GCA_027123425.1 Erythroxylum panamense
AAGGAAAATAATCATACTAATAATAATAATAATATTAATAATAATTAGGCTCATAATAATAATAATAATAATAATAATAATAATAATAATAAATTAAATATCCAAAAGGAATTTGTAAATAATAATAATAATAATAATAATAATAATAATGACCAATGTATAATATTAATTATAATTATAACCCATATATAATTTCAAAATTATAACACATCAAAATAATTTTATTTACATAATAATAATAAAACTATAATTTAAAAATAAAATTATATAATTTATTTACTGATAAGTTTATATAATATAAATTTAATTAATTAAAATAATTTATTTTTAAGTTTATATAATTTATTTATATAAAACTACAATCAAAGCCAACCTCGCGAGGAAATGGCCAGCCTCGCGAGGGCGAGGGGCTCGCGATCGTGAACCTGGGCAATTTTGGCTATTATTATTTATTTTTGTCTATTTATTTTTTTATTCGTAATTTATTATTCATTAACTTCGATATTATTATTAAATGCTGTTATTTATGTAATTATTTATTTATGGCTTTATAATAATATTATTATTATTATTATTATTAATTATTAATAATATTATTATTATTATTAATAGTAGTACTCTACCACTGACCCTTCATGTGTTTAGTTCTATCAAATCACCTATTGGGTGAACAAAGATATCATCGTTGAATCTTTGTCTCAAAACTATTAGAAATTCTTCTCACCTTGACGCTTCTCTTCCATTTTTATTCCTTATCATCAATTGATACCACTCCTGCGCTACCACTTCCAGGTGCAAAGACGTTATTTTCATTTTTAGTTTTTTTTTGGTATGTGGTCGATTGCGAAAAATTGTTTAGGTCGATAGATCCACTTTTTACCCCTACCCCATTAAATGTAGGGAAGTCTATTTTGCTAAATCTAGTCGGCTAAGTTACTGGAACATGGACATGATATTGTTGATGTCCTTTCCATTTCTCATTTGTGCTTCCAGTAGATTCTTCTTTCCTTCTTCTAGATGACGCACCTCCATTCCTCTCTTGTTTTCTACCATCGAGTTATTTCCAAGGGTCATCTGCTCTAATACTAGCAATTATGATATTTTTATTCAAGAGATTCTCTCGTTACAGAATTGATAGAATATTTTTCCAGACGATCAAGCGAAGCAGAAGAAACAAAAAAGGGAGAAAATAACTAATTCATTTCGTACTATGGTTATTACAACTGTTACAAATACATCGTTCTTCGTCTCTCTTGTTTGCTATGTACTTCATTGTCATTCTTCTCCTTCTTCTCTCTTGTCTGCTATGTACTTTAATTATTAATCGTAATAATAACTTAGTTAAAAGGCCAAATTGCAGAATAGAAAGAGCAAGAAGGTAAAACTACAAGTAGCTAACAAATAAAGGGATTGGAAGTCCCAGGAAATTGACTTTGAGCAATATCGGTTGAAGTTCATAAAACCCAAAGAGAAAGAAAATGAAGTTCATAGAAAATGAGATTTCCTCTAATCAACAAAAGAGTCCTTGGTTTACAGACTTTAAACTTTTTGTCTTTTTCCAGCTCACCGTTACTAACCCGATAACCTCAGTTCTTATTCATTGTCAAAGATGTCATTCCAACAATCCACTTGAACAAATAGACGCACAACATTATAATACTTCTTAACTCCTAAGAAAGGAAAAAGAACTGGGATGAAATAGACAGCTTTAAAATGGAGGGCATTTATGGCTTATAAAGCAATAATGGCATCATAAGGTTGCTCATTTGGATGCGGATTTTATAGCTTCAATGCGAGCTCTAGCACGAGCGACATGATTCTCTTTGGGAAGAAGACATCCTTTGACCACTTCAATATGGGACAGCTTTTCAATCCAGCTGCAGAGAACTGGGAACTTGTCTACAGTTAAAAATCTTTCCTCTGTAGCTTCCTGCCACACTTGAAACCAATATGTGACAGAAAATGCTACAATATCAACAAGTCCTATAGCCCCACCTCCAAAGAACTCCTTTCCCTTCAGTTCATTCTCGAGACACTTCAACTGGTCACACACTTGTCCCATGATCTGCTCTAGCTCCTCTCCTTTGGCCGTCATAGACTTGTATCCTGTTTGCATAAGCTGCATCAATTAACATAGTCAACACCAACGAAACAGGTTCAGAGACCGTAAAGTGAATGAAAATTAACTGAGATTATTTACCGTATCATCAACGAACTTAGCCCAGAAGCGAGCAACGGCTCTATCGTAAGGGTCTTCAGGCTGGATGGGATTGGCTTTCCAGGTCTCATCAATGTACTGAAGAATAACTTGTGACTCCGCAATTGGCTTTCCATTGTGTACAAGCACAGGAATTTTCTTGTGCACTGGATTATACTCGAGAAGCAAAGAACTCTTATTAGATAGGTTCTCTTCTATGTACTCGTATTGGACCCCTTTCAGTTCGAGGGCCAACTTTACTCTAAAGCTGAAAGGACTAGTCGAAGTGCCCAATAGCTTCACCTCTTCAGTCATTTTTGGATTCTCCGGTGTCTTTGAAACAGTTCCTTCTCTACTCTCTATCTTGTATCATGTGCCTTTGGTGTTAGTTGACTGGTCTTATAGGGAAGTAACGCAGAAATTTCTTGACTGACAAGCTTTGAACAGACCCTTTCGAACTTGACATCATTGATTACATCATCTGAAGTGAAATATTCAATTATCCATTATCCCATTCCACTTGCAAAATGTAAAGCATCCGAATTCCGAAGAGGGCCATTTCTTACGAATTTCGTACCAAATTTAGTAGCGGATTGAGTTTTCTTATATTATTATACCGGTTCTAGTTAATATAAGGTATGATTTGGGGTAATTTTTTAATTTATAAAATAATTTTAAATTTTTAAAAAATTATAAAATAATTTATTGTCATATTATACATTTATAGTATATATTTTTAACCTTACCTTTAAAAATTATAATAATAAATAATAATCACAATTTTAATTTAATTTAATAATTATTAAAAATATAACTAATTTTAAAATATATTTTTAAAATATATAAGTTTCAAATAAATTTTGATTTATTAATTAAAAATATATATAATAAACATTAGTCTGTAAATAATAATTTTTGAATTATTTACTTAAAAATAAAATATTTTATTAATACTTTATTAATAAATCATCACCATCATCACACTCAGTCTGAATTCTCCCATTGAAGTAGGATTTGGGGAAGTCTGATAGTACGCAGCCTTATTATTACATAATAGGGAGACTATTTTCGATAGATCCACATGCAGTTGTGACAAAAAAATAATGATACAGGTTAACAAAATAAATAAGTAAAAGAAAGTAAGAAAAATAAATCACTAATAATAATAATAATAATAATAAATACTTAATACAAATAATAAAGATACAGATACAAAATACTAATAATCAAATAATAATAATGATAATGATAATGATAAAACTGAAACTAATAAGAAACTTAATAAAAGAAAAAAAAGAATAATAATAATAATAAATATTAAATATTAAAAAATTAAATTAAATAATTTATTTTTAATTTTTATTTAATTTATAATTATTATTAGTAATAAAAGTATTTATTATTATTTTAAAAACAAAAATTAAAAATTCACAATAAATATAAAAGTTGAAATAAATAAAATAACTAATTAAAAGAACTTTGAAAAAAAAGAAGGGAAGGAGAGGTAGGAGGGAGGGAGGGAGATTTCAAAAATTTTTGTGCTTAATTGATTATACATTTTTTCATAACACTTAGTGATTAAAGCTATGAAATGCTTAAGATATTCACTTCAGTTCATATTTAGTTTTCAGTACAATTCTGAAGTGAATAAACTAAAGTGAGTCGAAAGCACAATATTTGAATCCTCGTATTGAGATTCACACTCATTTGTCTTCATGGAATAAGAAGAAGAAGGTAAGAAAATGGAAAAAAAAGGGGAAGAGTATATGCTGTAAACATGGCTTACGGTTATGCATCATATTTGTCATAGCCATGATCATCTCTCACAGCCATGACAAATATGTCATAGGTTTGACAATTTGAGTCACCCCTTGACAATTTGAGTCACGCCTATGCAATCCTTACATGGTTGTGACACCTCAGTGAGACCAATCATGACCGTGACACATCATGTCACACCCGTGACTTTTGTGACCTGGCATGAAACCTAAATTTTCACTATAAATACAATGTGTTGCCGTTAAAACAAGATAGATTGGGAATGAAACATTTTAAGGGTTTCGGGAGAATGAAGAGGGGCATAACTCGTAAACCTTAGAGATCCATAGAGGAATAGCTTTTCGATATCGGTTCGGAGGTGATATTGATGCCGAAGAACCCAATTAAACATTCTTTCATTGTTTGTTCTTCTTTCTCTCTTAAGTATTTATTATGTTATCCTATGTTTATTGTGTGGGTGTTGTGTAAGAATGACAGAATTCTCTATTTCATTGTTTTATTTATACCACAATAGTTTTTAATCATTAGGGATAAAATAACATAGGTTAAATGACTAGAGCTTGTATTTGTTATCTTAATTAATATGTTTTCCTAATTCGTAATGCATTTTTCTAATTAAATCTAGAGAGCTTGTTCTAGGTTATTCGATAGGTAGGTTTAAATAATGAGCTCGTCTTAATTAAACATGATTAAAGGAAAATTAGGGTTAACAGAGTTTGTTGTTAACCTACGATTAATAGTTGTTAGGAGAGGTATGAGAATAACAATTCAATGAATTATATTTAATTGTGTGTAGGCCGAGATTGAACCAATGATTGGGTCCTTAATGTATTCATCACTTTTCTCATTTTCATGTTGTTTCATTTAATTTGTTTTTGTTAGTTTAGTTTAATTTTATTTTGTTGTTTGAAAACCAAAACCCCCGTAACTTAAACACCGTTTATTTTCATAACAAAAGCTAACTGAACACTCACTATAGGACCAACCTAGACTTAACACTAGTTATAGTTTTAGGTCTAGTTATTTTGTGTAGTGTTATGATGTGCTATGTCAGGAGACCAATGCTACTTCTATGAACTAGCCTCATGCATGTACTAGCAGCCACTTTCTGAAATGTCGTCAGCTAGTCCTTGCAAGAGGCCGCCGTTAGTGGAGACCAACCCTGTTTTTATGAAACCAACCTCGTTTGCAAGTGATTCCTCATGTTGCCATTGAAAAAGCTTATTCCGAAGCCATTAGTTTATATAGTTACAGTTTTAGCCTTCTCCAAGGCTTATAAATTCATCGCAACCAAGCAACCAAAACATAAAACCCAAATTGCAATCAATTCCCAACTACATAAAAATATGTCTTTAACATAAGTTTTTGGCTTATTCAAATCAAATTTGATTTAGGTGGTTCAATTTTATTGGTTTCGTCCAGTCTTTCTAGATTTTAGATTTTCAAAACCAAAATTCTAGAATTCTTAATTATAAGTTTGTACGATTTGAACTCTTCAAATAATGGTAATTAAAACTAAATATGATTCTTAAGGTTTGTAATGTATTAATCTGAAACTTTTTTAGATTAAATTGAATCTAATTCAATCTTAGATTAGGATTTTATTCCAATTCCTTTTTAAGATCAATAACAATTAAATAATTTAATCAAATATAGAATTAAAGTAAGCTCTAATACTGCTGTTGAGAAATCGAGCCTAGATCTAATCCTGACTGTAGCAGAATAATAATAAAGCTTTTTTGTATTTTGATTTATTAAAAACCAGAATAACTTTAATTCTATAAAATAATTAACAATTAAATCACAATAAAACATCAATCTTAATTTGTTCTTTATTCCAGAGCTTTATCATATTCTTGTTGTCCCTCAAGCCTTTTTCGAAACAAGTTTATTTCAACCACTATAGTCACACAAATGTCTAGCCTCTAATGATATCCATAAAACAAGTTGAGAGAACTCTACAACTATTACATAGAGGGTGATGCAAGGAGTACTAGCTCTATTAGAATTTAAACTTATTTATAACAAGTTCAGAACATTTTAGTAATTTAATTAGAATTAAATTTTAATTTCAGTTAAACTTTATTTAGGATTACAAATAATTTTAATTAAATACCAATTATGCCCAAATAAGATCCAATATCTCATATTGATCCTTACTTATTAAATATCTCATATTTAATCATAAAGTTACTTAAACTTTACAATCAAGTCCAACTTGATTAACATATCTTTGCACTCTTCAACTCGTTCTTTATGTGTGACACATTAGGATCCAAAATATGTTGGTAGTGAATACAAATTATAACCTTAAATCATATTCAGGATTAGATAAATTAAATTCCTTTAATTTATCTTTAATTATCTAGTTAAACAATTTATATCCTTAAATCAAGATTGGGTCTAACAATATATTATGACTATCTAAATATTTAAGAATGTTAAAGTGGTTTTGACTAACTTTTCCATGTATGATTTTTTGTATAATTAAATCCTTTCATCTACAATGTTTCGATTAAACATAAAGCATGAAATTAATGTTTACCCTATCTTGAGGCCGATTATATTAGTTTACCATCATTACTATTTATAAAATTTCATTCCATCTTGGCTAAGGACTTTCCCAAATCAATATTAATTGAGAATAGTAGAACATTCTCTCTAATTACTTTAGGGTGATGAATCTTATCTTGATTACTTAACTACCTCCTTATAGTTCATGCTATATCTAATAATTACCAATTAAGCTATCATTGACTAGAATAGGTCATAAGTAGTTTTAGAACATGGAAATCCTTATATAAGATTTCTTTGGAGATCTTAAGTCAAAGATCACTTATACAATTATTACAATGAGAATTTTTATAGAAATAACCATAATACTTAGTGATTATGATTGTGAAATGCTTAAGATACTCATTTTAGTTCAGGATATTAGGTACAAGTTTGAAGAAAAAAAGAAAAAGTGAGTTAAAAACAAATTCTTTGAGCCATCCTTTTGATGTTTACACTCAATTATCTTTGTGGAATAAGAAGAAGACAGATTGGAGTGAAGATGGGACAAGAAAATGAAGTTTTCAAGATGACCTGAAAGATACAGGTTCATGTATTTACTTACATGACCATGTATATATAAGAAGGATGCACTTTTAACATACACGTTTGGATGCATGTTCATGTACTATGTATCTTTATGAAACTTTCATTTTTTGGTTTTCACGGTTGGATGGACGACTATGCAGCCGACTTTGTATCTTTCTAGAACCCTATTTTTTTTTATATAAAGTGACATTTGAGCAGCTTAGAGGGGTATGGATTGTTTTTGGAACAAGAGGGGTGACATAACTCCTACTTCTTAGGCATCTATGAAGGGCTAATTTTCCTTTTTTTTGGTTCGGAAGGAAAATTGAAGACGAGAATGACATTTGAGCATATCTCCATTTGTGTATTATTAAATCTCTCTCTTTAGGGATTGTTTATGTTATTCTATGTCTATTGTTTTGGGTATTTGTGTAAAGATTATCTGATGTATTCATTAGATTGATTTTTATGTAAAAACATTGCTAAAATCTCAAATGCGATGCATAATAGTTATTTTTTGGATTCATTGGTGGTAACTAATGATGTTGAATCATTAGGGATAACGTAAAATATGTTAAATGACCCGAGCTTCTGTAGTAGTTATTACTTTGATAGATCTATTTTTTATTCGTAAAGCAATTGTCTTACTAAATGTAGTGAGCTTGTTCTAAGTTATTTGATAGCTAGGTTTAGTTAAAGAGCTTATTTTAATTAAATAAGACCTAAGGAAAAATTGGGATTAACAAAGATTGATGTTAACTTACAATTAATGGATTTTAAGAGAGATGTTAAAAAACAATTCAATGAAATATGTTCAATTATATGTAGATTGAGATTGATATGAGAACTGGATTCTAAACTCATTCATCAATTTTATCATTGTCTCACTGTTTAATTTGAATTACTTTTGTTAATCCAATTTTACTTTATTTTGTCTTTTGATTCCAACCAAAACCCCCCATATCCTAAGCATTGATTCCTTTCATTATAAAAGCTTTACACTATAGATATGATCCCTACTCACCATTGCTATAAAATTAGTTGTAGTGCATTCAACACGTAACAACAATTTTGACACTGTTGCTGGAGAGTGTGGTGTTTTAGTTTTAGTTTTAATTTTTGATTTCAATTGGTGTTTTGTAAATCTATGTTTATGATTAGTATTTTCGGTTATTTCTTGATCTTTTCACTTTTTTTTTGTGATTGTGTATAAAAAAGACAAAGTGGAAGGGAGTATGTCATTATTGAATATTGTCAATGATATTGGTAGAAAATTTTTCCTTAACTCATATTCCCAATCTTATTACTAACTTTAGAGTGATTATACAAACTTTAGTTATGGAGGGGATAGCTAACAAAACTACCAAGATAGGTTGCAGGACGCATAACAATTCCCGCATAGACAAAATGTCTCTTATTCCAACTCAGGTACATCTTTGGAAGACTTAGTTATGTCTCTTGCTACTAATACTTTGCAATTTCAATAGGATGTGATACAATTCCAGTAAGATACAAGGTCTAGAATCCAGAACTTGACAAGCCAGATGGGTCAATTGATGGTAGCTATCAATCGTCTAGAATCACAAAGCGGAGAGATGCAACCATCTCAGCCCGAGGTGAATCTAAGGAACGCTAGTACAGAAACCTTTTAGTGTGGAAAGGAGTTTAAGAATCTTGAGAAGACTACTCAAGGGACTACTAGTGAAGAAGTGGAGAATCTTGAAGATTCAGTCATTAATTTGATCAAACTTGAAATTTCAAGTCAAAGATTCAAATGCAATACAAATGTATAACTTGCTAGCATTAAAGTAATTGCGATTCTTCATTCATAGAACAAATGGCGAACTCGTAAAATTGTCGTATGCTCTTTTCATTTGGTCTTCCATCGGAACCCCTCAACATTACTTGTCCTTAGACGCTCCAAAACATGCTTTTCCCCAGTAAGAAGCTCTACCAATCCTACAAATTAGCATTGCCGTGTTGAACACAGCTCATATTAGCTTGCAGTCAGAACAACAATCAAAAGCAGCATCTGAAAACACGATTCAGGCAATTTTGTGTACCCTCAGCATAGTCACGACAATCGTGATAGCCAACCCTCAAATCCATGTCCCATCGCTCGCTAAATTTAGTTGCAAGATTAACAGAATGCAGACTGGAGGATCCAACAAACCAGCACCTGCTTTTTGGCAATTTAGTTAACTGTTTCACAAGAACAACACCTGAAAGAAGTGGACATCTCATCATAAAAAGAATGAAATACAAATTTCTGTTTCTTTTGATTATTCCTATTTTAAAAGTTCATACATTTTCCTTTTCTTTTTAAACTAAAACAAAGATAGTAATTGAAACCATCAAGGAAGAGCACATGTACCTACTTGAAAATGAAAAGAATTACCGACTCAAGTGGATGTCAAGTAACCACAAGGTCCACAATATAAGCATCTTGAGCTAAAATTCAACAAAATCTTCTTGAGATGAACATATACCCCTTTTTTAATGGTGACCCGTCCAAACCACTGACATTTCCAGTATAACAGCATACCAAAAATGAAAATCCAAGAGCGAAAATAAAAGAAAAGCACTACTTGCCAAATTCTATGTTTCATAATATAGTATCTAAGTAGTAACAGCAGCGACAATACTTGTTGATATGGGTAGAAATACATATACCGCAAGTCACAGGTTTAAGGACCTTAAAGAGAACAAACAAGATAGAAGCAAAACAAGTCATATCAGCAATTTGCTTAGCCTCACCAGGAGTTGCTCTGCCAGATATAACAGCAAGTGCCGTGTATATATTCTCAGGATCTTTCGGCTGAAACCCGAAAACAACAGGCTATCACATAACACCAATTTTTGTTAGAGAATGCCTCTGAAAGCACACGTTGCATTTTATAGTTCAAAGTAGGCCCAGTGGCTTAATTAAATGAATAATATATAATGGGATTCGAGTCTGTATATCTTTAACTGAATAACAGAGGAAGGAATCCATTAAAATTTTTGCTAGAAAAAGCAGCCATTCATAGGACTAGATATTGAAGTACTAAGAACGAAAATCAAAGTGAATTGGAGAATTCTGAGAGAGACGAAAAACAAAATCTGAAACAAGATAAACGGGTAGATTATAGAGGAAACATTAGAGATGATCGAGAAGGAAGAGAAAAGAACCTTAGAATTGGGAGAAGGTGAATTGGGTTTAATGATGACCATGAAATGCTGCAAGTCCCAGATATTGAGAGAGTAAGCAGTAGACATAAATAGCTGACCTAGTCCTTTTGTGGCTCTCAGCGGCACTGCTGCAACATACACCTCATCCTTGCCCCTCGTCAGTACTGACTTTGACGAAAGCAGAGCAGCCATTGTTTCCCCTTTTCTCCAACGAACATCAACGGTTAAATTAGTTGATGAATATGTTCTTCGTTCAACCTCTTTTGGTCTTAGTGTGCATTGACAATATTATTGGTTGACCCCACACTTCTCAAAACAGTCGGGTTCTCGTCTATTGGTTGCAGGCAATGTAGCAGGTCGCGGTGAAGTCAGGTTAGATTCAACCTCAACCATTCATTTCTTTTATCCCAAAAGATTTAAGTTAGTGGTCTTCTACGATTAGACTTATCAATTATTAACTACTTTTTTATTTATTTATAATTAATTTTATAATCTTTTGTTGATTATTTTTGCAATGAAGCAAGAGTACTAGGCTACAATGTTGTTTGGCAGACTTGATCATCCTCACTCTCGCAAGCATTGTCCTGCTCTATTATGTAGAATCATACTACATGATCTTTGCGAATGGATGACAATTCGTAGATCAACTTTGCATTCACGACTAAATAACCCATTTTCCTTAAATTCTCAACTCCAATTTGCCATTCTTTCCAACTTTCCTCTGCTAGTTAGGGATATAGCGTCATCTTTATAACATATGATCGGTTAAGATACCCATACTTAAGTATTCATTCCTTATTTTGAATAAGCATTCCATATCCCTCGGCAATATCACTTTATCTTTGGAGCATTTTAACACCACTTTTTAAAGTTTGGGTCAATATTGCAAAATTGAGTAAAGTTTTAGGTTTTTTTACAATTAACCATTTTATTTATTAAAAATAAAATAAAATAGAATTAAATTAAATTATTTATTTATATAAAGTGAAATTATAAATAAAAGTAAAAAATTGATCATCTTATTTATTAGTGATATTATATAATAAAATAAAATTATAATAAAACAATTAATTTACTATCATGTTAAAATAATTATTTCTTTTTGAAAAAAGATAAAGTTATATTCAAGAATGTGAGGAAAACAAGGTCTAAAGACTATACAAAGTGACTACAACGAAAAAGGCCTCACTAGTACTCTGGCTATTGTACTAAAATTACAAAGTGTTACATGGCTAATTTTCATGGTTTGCATGGAAGTTCAATTACATTTCTAAGTAAACTCTAGATGCCAATTAGCTCATATGCTAGAGCTACATTTGAGATGAATTTTGTGGATTAGAATCTGCACCCTAATTTTTTGGTTAATGTTCCACAGAGTGATGGTCCCATTGAACTTTATATTCGAGAATTGCATGTTCTTAAACAGAAAAATATGGTAAATGGTATTACTCAGTGTTAACAGAAAAACCAACCAATTTCTTTATTTCCTTTGGCATACCATGTAAGATTATTCTATCAACTCATCCCATCTATTAATGGGAGAAGGATTCCAGATATAAAAAGTGATAGGACACTCGAAGAATAAATGCTATATAGTTCACTTTGAGATTTGTATAAAGGGCAGATATTTAAGATGCTTTTAAATTTCTTTACTCTATTAAGAGTAGTAGGTTTACCTTTCAAAGTTATCTGCATGATTGCTGAGGCTTTAGGGAAAGCTTGGCAAAACCATAACAACTTGTTCCAATTGATCTTGGGAGCTCAAGGTATTAGAAATTTCTTACATGAAGAGCTAAATAAATGACTAGATTGCTCTAAGGTCTACTAGGGATGATCCACTTCATCTAGTCTTAACCTAGTGTCAAGGTTTAATCTAGAAAGGTATAATGAGTAATTCTGTAAGGCTTCCTTTATTGTTAGTTCAAGAGGGATTATATCCCGTAGGTATATGGAATTTTTAGAGAGAATCATAGGAGCTGATACATTCCAGGTATCATACTAGAAAGTTGTAGAGGCCCCATTCCTAATAATCCTTTATGAAGGGTTAAATTTTGTCTCCAATTTTCAGTATATGGATTATGATCCAAGGTATCGAGGTTCTAAGCTTAATGCACTAGAAATTAGAGGCTTTGATATGAAAAGTGTGTGAGTCCATTTCACTTGTAAGGACTATTTATCCCCCATAATTCTCCAGAGTCTCTAGTCTAATTATGTCTTGTTTATAACTTTTGTTGGAATGACACCCAGCCACCTTTCATCCTTATATAGACAAAGATCCCCTAACTTAACCATGGTTGTAATTGCATCACTAACAATCTGTATCAAATTCCTCAATATGCTATCAATGGTCTTAATGGTCACTCGAAGGAAACAAATGTGGGAAAGCTAGAAATTTTAAAGATTGTTAAGAATAGAAATCACAAGCTATACTCTTCCTGACATTGAAAACCATCTATTACACATACTAGAAATTATGGCTTTTAGTTTATTAATGAATGACCTAAATTCATTGCATAAGGGTCTCTTACTAGAAATTGGGACTCCCAGGTACTTGATTGGCACAATGATAACTCTTATATCTGTAATGCATTCTAGTAAGCTTATTTTACCCCTAGCTTCCTTAGCCATTAGTAAAAGACTCTTTTAAAAGTTTTATTGATGGTCTAAATAGGTGCTTAAAAAATATTAGTAGAGCCATGAAGGTGCTAACTAAGTTTGGGTAAATTCTAGAAAAAGTGTCCAATCATTAGCAAAGGTAAAGGTTAATAATCTTCAATTCCCTACATTTTGAGTGATGTATGAATTTCTTATCAGCTTCCACTCCTTTCTTGATCAAGCATAAGAGAACTTCTATATATAGGATGGAAAGGTAAGGAGATAGTGGATCTCCCTGCCTTAATCCCCTAGCTCTAAATAATGATTTAATGAGAATACCATTAATCAGGATTGAAAAAGAGGTGGTTTTGATGCATTTGGATAACTAGCAGACAAACTTTTTGGGAGATTAGTTTATCATTATACCATAAATAAATTAAGATTACTTATTAAAATTTCATTTATATTTTATATATAAGTAATGAGATTTAAATATAGCAAATTAATAAAATAACGATAAATTTTTCTATTTTATTTATATTAGAAAAATAAATCAAACTAATTATTAATTTCTCGTAGAATATAGAATGAAAATTAAAATAACAAATTATTTATCTTATTTATTAATATTAATGCATAATTAATAAAGATGAAATGAAAGACTTAATTTACTATCATATTAAATAATCAAATATTAACAAATAAAATATAATTTTTTAGTAAAATTAATTAATATTATATATTAAATATTATTATATTTTTAATATAAACAATGATACATCAATATGATAAATTAATATAATTAATAAATCAAATTGTTTGATATATAATAGCTAGTTGGTTTGTTAATTCTTAGTCACCTCTTATGACTTTTTTTATATAAAAAAATTATATATAGAAAACCTTCCAAAGAAGGTACAAAAATGTTTTGCATATATTAGATGACATTCTTACCAATTAAAATTACCCAATCTAATACCCTAAATTAGGATTATAGGAGGTGATTAGGGCTTTCAGGTCACTAGTATTTGTTGGTCGATTACATGATTTATAATGTTTTGCATATATTAGAAAACATTCTTATCAATTAAAGTTACCTAATCTAATACCCTAAATTAGGATTATAGGAGGTGATTAGGGCTTTCAGGTCACTAGTATTTGTTGGTCGATTGCATGATTTATAATGTTTTGCATATATTAGAAGACATTCTTATCAATTAAAGTTACCCAATCTAATACCCTAAATTAGGATTATAGGAGGTGATTAGGGCTTTCAAGTCACTAGTATTTGTTGGTCGATTACATGATTTATACTTGAAACTACATTTTGATCTTCCCATGTAAGTTCCATACGATTTTTTTCTTATGATTTAAACCATCTGTAGTTTCTATCAGTCTAAATTTTATAAATGCATAAGCTTAGGGTAATAAAGATGATATACCTAGATTCATACTATAGGGATATGTCTTTTATAAGCCAGTTGATTATCGCATGAAATTCATAGGTATTGCTACGTATATCAATCCATTCTTTCAAGTTTCTCCAAATCCAATTAGTATAGTTATAATCAAAGAAGAGGTGACTAATTTTTTCCCTTTCTGATTTACATAAGACACATATGTCTTGAATATTTAAAAGGTTAAGTTCATCCTTAGTATCTAGGACTTCTTTATCACCAACCGTATTAGGAATGAAGCCTTTAGGTTTAGAGTTTTATTCCATGTAACGTTATATGAGTTAAACCTCTCTCCTCTAGCTTTGAACAACTTTTTATATGAGTTGTTTATGAATTTCCCTAAGGAGTGATTGAGTAGAGTTATTTATCTTCATCCCCCTATAGGGGATTATAGTTAGGGATTAATTGTGAGAACGCTCTAAGTGGTAGTTCCTCAAGTTGATTCCTTGTATCCATGCCTTAACCTTAGTATTAGTTAGGAACTCAAATCTTACTTTTGCACTATGGTTGGCATAATAAAGAGGTCTAGTTTTACTCTAGTTGCCAAAAAATAGGGATGCCTACTCCTCTTCTCCTATTTTGCATAGCTTGATTAACTGTGTTAGAAAAGGGTCTCTAAGTTTGAGTAAATGTATCATATATTAGGTGCATTTGGAGGCAGAATTTTTATCCAATAAATTGCTATTTTGTAGCGCAATGAACTTAATCCACTTAGACCATAATGTGTCCTTGCTTCCGACAATATCCATAATCTTTTGGCTAATATGATTCTATTGGTGACGCTAATTTTAGTTATACCTCCTTCTTGAGTGGTTGGCTTACAAACTTCATTCCATCTTACTTTGGCCTTGACTCTTCCTATCTTTCTTCCTCTGTATAGGAATGCTTTCATAATTTTCTCATTTGTCTTTATGGTAGCTGTGGAGAGTAAAATATGAGCTGATCATTAATCATGGATGGGGTTTAGCACTGATTTGATCAACATCAGTCTTAAGGCATATAAGAGGTCCTTGTGACCTGAGTGACATAGTTTTTTTTAATTTTTTCCATAAAGGGGATGCAATCCCTATACATTATTCTTCTAATAGATATTAGTACCCCCCAAGACTAATAGATAGATTTCTAACTTTGAAACCATTAAGTGTAGCTAGCCAAATATCTTCCAAATATTGCACTTTTGTACAAAATTAATTGGCTCTTGTTATAGTTTGCTTGTAGCCCTGATTTAAGTCTTTAAACATTTGCAAGGTTATGTGATTGTGAATAGGGATCTATCATTAGCCTTCTAGAATAGTAGAAGGTCATCTGCAAAAGATAAATTTGTTAACTTAAGATCTAAACATTTAGTGTGGTAGTCAAAACTAGGGTTAAAGGAAATATTGTAACTAAGAAGTTTGAAGAGGGCTTTTATGTACAGTATGAAGAGGTAAGGGGAGAGGGGATCTCCTTACCTTAGCCCCTTGCTTCCTTTAAAGAGTTTGTTTGGTTCTCCATTTACTAAGAAACTAAAGGAGGGGGTTGAGATGCATTCCTAGATCCATTTTTCCAATTTATTACAGGTAAAGTCCCAACTAATAATGTCAAAAGCCTTATTGAAATTCAATTTCAAGGGACAATGCTTTGGGGAGTTTTTCTTAGCATAGTCTTTGAATAGTTCTTGGGCTAAAAGTGGATTATCCCCTATCAATCTTCTTCAAAGAAATCACCTTATAGTTCACCAATTAAACTGCATAGGCTTTTTCCAATCTAGCAGCCAATAACTTAAAGACTTGTAGAGTAAGTTACAATAGGCAATGTCTTTGAAATTGTTAGGAAATCTGTATTTGGTTCTTAAGGATTGGATATATGTGTGTCTTGCTGATTTTGAACAAACCATAGGAAGGAAGAGATGAGGGCAATTAGAGCAGTGATGGAGAAGGTCTGTAGGAGGCAAGGGCTTGAATTGAGAGATAAGATGAAGGAAGAGGACGATAGGGAGAGGTGGTATGATTTTCTCTATCTAATCCAATGTCCATAATGAAAATTTTAAGAGCTTTTATGACTGATGAGTCTTAAATTTATCACATCAATGAAAATTAATAACAAAATTTAATAAAAAGTTTGATTTTGATCATTTATAAAACACGTGATTTCTTCGCGAGATTTTTAAAATATAAGAAATTTTGTGAAATTGATAAAACTATAAGAGGGGTTTAATGTCTTTTAACTTAAAATTTTTAATTTATACATATAGATATAGAAAAATACAAAAGTATTCAATTATATTTTTTTAGTAAATGAATATATTCATTTTATCATCTAATACTAACCATCCATCCTCTACATATAACCTTCCAGTAAGAACCATTTAGTCACCTTGATTGGTAGTTTAACTTAAGGAATTAAGAAAATGTTCCATGAGATTCAAAGACAACATGGTGAACAAAAAGTGTTCTTAAACCGTCCAATATCGTATACGAGTTATGGATAAAATCTAGGTTTTTCTTCCCTTAAACAGCCACATCTAAAAAGGGCTACCTCAGTGTACAAGGCTCCCCACTTTGTAAAGTCGAGGGAGGCTCATCAATTGTACGCAACATTTCTTTTGTATTATAGAAAGAGGCTACTTCTAGGACTCAAATCTATGACCTTCCAATTGTAAAGTCTAATTTCATTTCATTTTACTAGCTTTTACATTCTGATTTTGGTTAAAAATTCTTGTCTTTTAATTCAATTTCAAAGAAATCAAGTTCTGTGGAGTTGTTTTTAAATATTGCAAGAAAAAAAGAAGTAGAGAGAAATTGGGCCAAAAGTCACTCGAGTGAGAGGATGAGTCACTCAAGTGAGAGGAGGTGTCACCTGGGTGTAAGGAGTTGACACTCCCATGCAAAAAATTTCAAGTCTTGCAAATTACACTGAGAAAATCACACGAATCATGCAAGATTACAACTAAAAGAAAAAGAAAAAAAAAAGAAAGATCAGATTAAACCCTAGTCTCTCTCTCCATAAATAGAGGAAGTTTATAGAAAGAAGGTGACATCAGCATGAGCAACAATTTCTAAGCAGAATAGAATATAGCAAAGGCAGAAAGTGTGAGCTGAAGCCAGGGAGCATGAGCAAAGCTAGTGGGGTAAAAACAAAGGACAAATATATTGGGCAGGAGATTCACTGCCAACTCTTCTCCGTTTAAGAGTTTTTCAATTCTGTTTGTTAAAATTATTTCTTCTATTTATCAAAGTTATTTCTCTATTTACCATTAAACATGTGATTGAATTTAATGAATATGATAAACAATTTTTATTCCATTATGGGTTGATTGTTTATTCTTGAGAATTAATGGGTTGGATTTAATCAATTATGCATGATTAAACTACTGTTTGATTCTCTAGTTATTTTATTTTATATAATTTTTGAACTTATTTGATGTAATAGTGTGGCCAGCTTTTGCATTGTTTTGATATTAAATGAAGAATCGAGAGAAGAAGTTTAATATTAGATCAAGAAATTTAGACTCTTAAGTTATGAATTATAAATATATTAACTTAAGTGGGTAATCAGTTAGGTTTAAATAATTGATTTAGATAATAGACTTGTCGAATACAAAAATTAGATCTAGTTTATTACTTGAATTGATTTTAAAACCTGATTTTTAATTTTAGTAAGACAATTTTTCAGTTAATTTGCCTTAGTCATGCAAAGGAGATTAAATTAGTGCAATTAATTTCTTAAGAGCTCACATCATTGATTGATCAAACTATTCTTTGCCTGTAATTAAATTATTTATTTTTATTTTATTTTATTTAAATTCTTTTCTTAACAAATTGGGTTAGAGTGTTTAGGATTGCATTTATTTTTATTCAAAGTTAATTTGAGTGGACTAATTTCATCTTCTTGAGAGATGACCCTAGGTTTTCGACTATAATTACCTCGTATATTTACGAGTGGGATAACCTAGGTTTTTAAAATTTATTTTGGCACAACAAGTTTTTGATGTCGTTGCTGGAGAGGTGTTTAGTGTTTAAACTTAAATTAATTATGATCTTTTTGTTTTTTATGCATGTTTTACTTAAATTAATTTTGATCTTTTTGTCTTTTTATGCATGTATTTTTGTCGTGTTATTTCGTTAATTTATTTTATCGAATGAGGCCCAAATTCAAAGAAGCATAAATCGAATAAGGCATCACATTAATAGAAGCACCCAAATCCAACATTGCTCTACTGATCACAGTATTACCAATTTTGCAAGCAATAGTGAACATACCTGGATCCCGACATTTTGGGGGCATCTTCTTTCTGAATACTGCCGACACATTCTCACCCATCATCACTTTCTCATCACCCCTCAATTTCCTCTTTTG
>JAOTIZ010000004.1:20021508-20041546 GCA_027123425.1 Erythroxylum panamense
ATTGACTACTCAATTACACTTATCGCTTAATTCTCAATAATTCATATCTCACACAATTTCACAATTAAATGCTGGAAAAATCATGAATGCATGCCACTATATAAATGCATGTGCAATTAACTCATGTCACTGGTGCAAAATCACTATATGTGCAATTCAATTATGAATGCACTCACTGCTCACTCATCCAAATTACCGATATGCCCTCACACCGGTAACGGGATGTTACATCCTCGCCTTTGTTCTTCGTTTACTCCTCTGCGCTGGCACTGTTCCTGTAGCAATGATGTGACAATTTAAAACCTCTCCTCACTTAAAAACCCTCTGCGTTGCCTATCTCTAGCGTTTTTATAAAAATGTTGTGCAGGTTAAATGCAGCGTTAACGCAGCAGCGTTGCTGCGTTCAGTGCATAGGAATTTTTTTTAATTTGTGCCTTTAACTAAATAAACAATTGTGCTCCAATTTGCTTTTAGAAAATTTTGTCTTTTTGGTCTCAAAAATATATCAATAAATCCAACCCAGCAGTCAACTCAAATTGAACATAAATTGAGCATTTTATCAAAAAAATAGGATTGAAATCATAAGTAAATACAGAAGAAAATATAAGAAAATTCAATCTTATCAATAACCTAGGTTTTTAAAACTTATTTTGGCACAACAAGTTTTTGATGTCGTTGCCTAAGAGGTGTTTAGTGTTTAAACTTAAATTAATTATAATCTTTTTGTTTTTTTATGTATGATGTACTTAAATTAATTTTGATCTTTTTGTCTTTTTATGCATGTATTTTTGTCGTGTTATTTCGTTGATTTATTTTATCAAATTTTGTTATTAATTCATTGTTTTCCTTATTTTGTTTAAGCTAGGAAGGAGGTCTTTAGAAGGTAAACTCATTCCTTTTGTTGATAACCTGCATCAAATAAGAGGACCTCAAGAGAACTTTGAAGACAATCTCAAGGAAACCAAGCCTAAAGTTCGAGTTAATAACCAAAAGATGGGTGAAAGGCAATTAGTAATGAAGGAGTATGCCAAACCAGTGATTGGTACGACCACTTCATGCATACGTTTAGGAGAGGCAACTAAAACATATGAATTGAAGAGCATTCACTACAACATGCTACCATCGTTCTATAGAATTCTTAATGAAGATCCTTTAAACTTTATTAGGGAAGTCTATACCACTCTTCAGACGTTTCCTTTGGATGGCTTAAATGAAGATTAACTCAGAATGAGATGTTTCCCATACAAATTGAAAAATTAAGCCAATACATGGTTGATGACCCTTCTATCCCTTTCATTGACTATATAGGAGGAGGTATACAACAAATTCATGGTAAGATTCTATTCCCATTAAAAGACCTCTGAGTTGTGAACAAAAATTGCTACCTTTACTCAGATGGAGGGAGAGCTATTTCATGAGGTATAGGAAGACTTCAAACTCTTGCTAATATAATGTCAACACTATCACTTTCCACTTCATATGTAAAATCAATTCTTTTATGATGGATTGACTCAACATTGTCGGTATATAGTTGCAGCGAGAGGAGCTATGGGAGAGGAGACTGTTGAAGAGATAAACGAATTCTTTGAAATGTTGGGAGCCAATTCTCAATAAAAGAGTGTGAGGGGGATAAGAGTTTGAGTTCATGAAGTGACTTCAAACTAAGAAATGGTCATGCAATTTTCTAAGTTAACAGAGCATGTAAAAATGTTAACTATGAGACCACTATAAAAATACTCCAAATCAAGATGTATGTGATATATGTGGAACTTATGACCATAGGGCTAATGTTTGTTTGTATTCTTTTGAATCTTTTGTAGCTGAGCAAGAATAAGCGAACTCACTTAATGGTTTTAACCAAGGGTGCGAAATGATCCATATTTGAACATTTACAACCTTAGTTAGAGAAACCACCCTAACTTTGCTTGAAAGACCAACAATCTAGCAGTGTAACCCCAACCACATCACTAAAATTTTCAGAGGTAAAACCAGCCCAAAGGCAACCTTCAAATCTGAACCTATCAAAGAAGCATTCTTTGGAGGAAGTTTGAATGTATTTATTCAGACAACAGTTAGAAATAAAAAAAAGAGAGAGTTGACTCCTTGGAAGCTTCTGTAAAGAGGGTTGAGACTTAAATAGGGCAACTCGCTACTCAAATGAAAGATAATTAAAAGGGAAAGTTGCCCAGCCAACTTAAACAAGACAAAACAATTAATATTCTAAGATGTGGTAAGGTGGTTGATAATCATGTTGACATTCCTTCTAATCTGTCTGATGTAGGTAATCAAGAGGAGGAGAGCCTCATCCAAGAAAAGATGAACAGAATGAGGTAAGCAATGGGCACGACTCTTTAAGTCACATTTAGAACAGTGAAAAACTTGAGCATGCAACCCAAAGCAATAAAGGACCAAGGCTTCATAAGGCGACCGATCCTTATAGACTACCAATTCCATATCTAAGTCACCTTAAGGACTTAAAACAAGATGAGTAGTTATCTAATCTATATAACATGCTTTCTAAAGTTAATATTAATATGGCTTTGTTGGATGTGATTAGGAACAATCCAATTTATGTGAAGTTTTTCAAGGAACTAAGCACTAAAAAATGGAAGTTTGAGTCAAACTAGAAGGTGATAGTTTTTAAAGTAGCAAATGCATTTCTTTAGTAACAGTTACCCCTTAAATTGAAAGATCTAGGGAGTTTTATTATGAAAGTATCAATGGGTAAAGGTGATGAGGTTAAGGTTACACTTGACCTTGGAGCAAGTTTAAACCTTATGGCTCACTCTATTTATATAAAATTGGATCTAGGATAGTTAAGACCTACAAATATATGTTTACAATTAGTTGATAGGTCAATCTGTTATCCAAAAAGAATATGGAAGATGTGTTAGTAAAGGTTGGGGGATTGATTGTCCCCACAGAATTTGTTGTCTTAGAAATGGGAGAAGTACATGAGCAAGAAAAGTAGCTCAGTATACTCTTAGGGAGGCCTTTTATGGCCACCACTAATACATTGATTGATGTGAAGAACTAAAAACTGATCATGACCATTCTAGGAGAAACATTAATATTTTCAATCTTTAATGTTTAACCTATTCCTACTACTGTTGTTTATGAAAAATGTTCTCTTGTTGATCAAATTAATACTGCAGATCTTGATTTTGCCTTATAGGAAGAAGAAGAAAAGGAGTTGTTTTAAATCATGGATAAACATTATTATTGTTATTGATCTTATACAGGGTCATTCCTAATGTTTTATATGCCCGAGACAAAGTAAAAAGAAAGACTCCAATTAATCGGCAATATGCAAATATGTATTGTCTAAAAAAACATAAAATTTAATTTTTTAAAGTCTTTTTTCAACTAAAATGTCTCTTATTTTATTGTCAAAATTATCCTAATTTCTAGGATCATAAAGATCTAATAGAGGAATTGATTGTTCATCTACTCTTAAATTTTCTAAATTGGATGCATTTGGTACAGATCATGCTTACTTAAATTACTAGTATCTTCATGAATATCATCTCATCACTTAAATTTTTATTAGGTTGTTCAAAACTACCTTCACCTAATTACTTAGGTTTCTCATTAGAGGAGCTCACTTTTTTAATAAATTTATCGATAGCTCTTTCTTGGGATTCTATTTACTTTTCTACTCGTTCCCTTTTTTCCTGCTTTTTTCACTTCTAGACAAATGCATTTTAAACAATATCATACCAAACAGTTATAACACAATTGGGTTAGAAAAAGAACAAAAGCACATGTATAAAACTGGAAGAGGTAGGCAGGCATAATAGAACAACAATAGCTTAACCATATATCACAAAAACACATCAATGCAATAATATATCTGCAACAAAGGAAAAAAAGTAAATTTTAATATTCTATATTAAAAATAGAAAAACAAATAGCAAACTTTTATGATAAAAGCTATCATACTCATAATCTAATTTCGATTTTCATGTAATTCTAAAATATAGAAAACTAATAGTGATCTACTTTTGACCGAAGAGAATAAATATTAACAATAATAACCACATTATAATAAATATTAACAACAATGTCCACATTATATAAATATTGAAACTAGATTTCATCAATCATCTACAAAGTTAAATTTATACATACAAAATCAATCGAACTAATAAATCAGAAAATGCTAATTATAACTTCATAAATAAAAGAGAGATAAATTGCAATTGAAGAAGGAAATAAGGGATAAAAACTATTAACTACGATATTTGCAAAATGAAAGAGAGATAAGCTACTTGGATAAATTCCTGGTAAATTGATCTTTGTCGATTTGATTATGGGTAATATTTATTAATTGCATTTTTTAGTATAATTTCAATTTGAATTGAAATTTAGTTGGGTAACTTATCTCTCTTTCATTTTGTAGATATCATAATTAATAGCTTTTATCCCTTATTTCCTTCTTCAATGGTAAATTGCAAATGAAGAAGAAAATAAAATAGGGATAAATTATAACCAAAATTTAATTTGAGTTTCACTTGAAAATAGAAAATTCTACCTAAATTGAAAAAGTTATCGTATTCATAATCAGATTTCAATTTTTACCTAATCTCGACATTAAAAAAAACTACGAAGAAAATCCATAATTTAAAGAAAAAATAAAAACAAATTGAAACTTAAGAGAGCGAATGAGATGCATTTCTTACCTAGATGGGAATGGTGTTGATGGAGGCAAGACCAAGGCAAAATTTTGGAATTTAAAGCCTTCTCCTATTAGATGTCAATTAGAAAAATGTGAATTTCGAAATCCAGCGGGAATAATTTTATTTCAAAATGCTCACTTTCACTGTTGTTTTACTTCTCAAAAAGAAATCTTCAATTGTCTTTTAACGGATCAAGTTGTCTTTTTTTGTTAATCAAAATAGGAATGATGTTTGCTCCCTGAATAAATTATTTTTATATCTTTATAGAAAAAGAATCCTTTCCTTGCATGCTTATTAGCTTAAGTGGAAGGTTTCTGTGTTACAAATTAGCTTGCATTTAGTGGGCCGTAAGCGAGGGCCTTCTCGCCGGCGCTTCATAAGCTATAAACGGAGAACTACAAAGGAAACAATTGATTATATGGATGGGATGAAAGCCGTCTCTATTCAACCATTTGTCCCATTGCATCATACGATTTCTTGACTGTATTAATCACAATCATGGAATTCCTTGGTGTCGGTATCACCACTAGGTACATGCTTTTGGATGCGCACACACACTAGTGTGAAGATTCTTGCTCTCTGGATCACAGGCACGTCAATGCATAGAATAAAAACCACCCATCACCTACGCGACTTAAGTTCTCGGGAAATTACAAACGTCTTTTTTGGTTACTTATTCGCTAGAGAGAGAAAAGTGTAAATAAATGATAAAATCTAAACTTCAATTGTTTCCTACCATGATTTTTCTTAAGACTGCAACCTCCATGACCATAACCGCTTTCGATCACTGAAACTTCCATGTTGCCCTTGTCCGCCCACCTACCTGTTATAAGCTTCAAGAAATTGAACTGCTTCGAACTTAGCTTAGCTGTCGCTCCTCCAGGAACTTCACTCGAACAAATTCCGACACATATTCCACAATTGCTTTAACATTAAAGAAAAAAAAAAAAGAGGAACACTATATGGATTGTGCTCCACGAAGAGTATCATTCTTTTTCAACTTTTAAATAATATAATATGGTGACAACAAAACTTCTGGCCCTTAAATTACAATGCACTTGGGACACTAAAATTGCTTTGGTTAAGCACTGGTGAGGATATGACTAAAATATACACAGCCCTCTTCTGAAGCGCCTTTCTTATTAACACTCAAAACCGCAAATTCTGATTGAAACTGATTATGCTACTAAGCTTGCACTACTCTAAAACCCACAAACGATTACAATAACGTGTGCAAGTTGAAATATCCAATGCTCCAAAAAACTGAGGAAGAAAAAAATGTATCAACGTTTTGACTATCACTCGCAATTATATCAGACCATTGTTATAATACAAAGTTCATTCTAGCATATCTTACCCTCATCCACATATCTTTTTGTTAGGTTAATTCACCGTCGTCGCATTTTCAGTCAGTTTTAGAACCTGCTCTCCACACAAAAAAGACAGTGTCAGAGTGTTATCGAAAATAATTAAGGAGCATCAATGATAACAGATCAGGTGACAATATTCTATTTGATCAAAATCCACAGGAGACGCGCGATTCATTAAGAAATATTATAGGTTTAGAATGATAACTGAGAATTGCTAAGAAACTGGATAAGTTAGGCCCGGGATGTAATGCAGTTTCAACAAGACCTCAAAAGAAGCCTGCACCGTCGCTAGATGGCTTCAATAGATGACAAACAGATCTTCACTAAGCAGATCTAGAACAAACACAAAAATAAGATGGACAAGAACAATCTCTAGGTAGATCCATGTACAGAATGTCATAAGGTAAAGAAAGACATAATCACCCAGACTCAAACACCGACACTAACCAAACAACCAGGAGAATTTTGATAATGCACCCAACAAATCAAGTTGGCTGCGACGCATCAGAAAGCAATAAAATAATTTTTACAGCCGAAGCCTACTTTCCTTATTTTCTTTTAAAAAAAAAAAGATGACATTTTTCCATCCAGATGAAAGTGTTCCATGACTTCCAAAAAGATCAAGCAGACTAATAGAAACGGGGTTTACCTCAAAGTCTCTTGACAACTAGAAGTAATAAATCTCCAAACCCTTTAACATAACCATTGCAGACTACAACCAATAACAGTACGCCAAATATTTTAGCCTGCTACCTTTATTGCACCAATTTTATCAACTTTTCATTTCTTATGCTGCAAAAAAAAAAAAAAATCTCTATACAAGCAAAATACTTCTTGAAATAATAAACATAACACATGTAAAATAATAGCCCTCCAAAGTCTTTTAACATAAAAATTTGATAAGAAACAGCGAACAATCACCCAAATAAAAAAAAACTGATACTCTATTACCTCACTTTTTTTGTGCCTGTGGATGTCATTTAGATCTTCATTCCCATCGTGCTTCCTTTTCTGGAAAAAAAGTATAAATCTCCACATCAACAACACATTGATAATGCAATAATATTTACTTAATAAAAATGTAAAAATATTTCACCATTTTTTTCTCTTATCTAAGTTTACAATGCACTCAAACAATGTCTCAAATAGAGTGATTTTCAACCTTTTCATGATGTTTTTTTGAGTAATCACCACCAGAATCATGGTGCCCATTTCTATCCTTCTTCCTATCTTTGTCTTTATTCCGGTCCTTGTCTTTATGACGATGTTTGTGCTTCTTATGCTCTTTATCCTTCTCCTTACCTCTATCCTTGCACTTTTTGTGCTTTCTCGCCTTTTCCTTGGATTCACTATTTGAATTTCCAGCAACTGTAGGTGTCCCCATCTCTGCCTACAGAAAATGAAGACCAAAGGTGGCATGATATGCATCAATCTAATGGGAAAAGTTGAATAAGGAATGGTTAGCTCAAAATCAAAGTGACAAGCTAAAGAAAACATCATCAAGAACAAATTCCCAGCAATACTTGTCTTACAAGTGGCAAATCTATGGCCTTTGTTTCCTTCAGTTGGAAGGCCTCTCTAAGTACTTCTACGGCAAATGACTTTATTCTCGTACTACTATCTTGAGAAGTGTTCTGAATAATTTGATCCAATTGCATTCCTTCTCCTTTTCTGATTTCAGTGCTTCCCACAACATTGCAAAGATATTGCGAGTCCGAAATAGACATAGGAAGTGAGCGCTTGCAGAAAAACTCATGGTGAGGTAACAACTTGAAGTGACTTATAAGATCAACAGCACCAGTTAGCTCTCTTGCTCCTAAGTTTTAAGAGCACAGCAACTTGTCAGTGAACACAGTAAAAAGTTGGCATAGCTCATTTCAAATACTCGGTTACAAAACATAACAGTTATAATTACTCAGTAAATTATGCAAGGCACGTAGAACATTAAAACTCTCTATCAGAGTTCTATTATGAGTATATTTCTAAACTGGAGATGGGGGCATAAAGAACACTCCATTGTGTTTGTTGAATCACTGAAGACTCTCTAAACTTGGAATTTGTCCACCCAATCAAGGCTCTAAATCCTGTTTAGGAATAAATTAGGGAACAAGAAAGTATGCCTAGATACCAATAATCTAATCCACGGATAAATATAATCAACAGCTACCCTGTGATCATAAATGGGACCAACATTCTACAAAAAAATAATTAACCTATTGGAAGGAATTTCCTATCATAACTAAGGGTTCTAATGCAAAAGAATTTAAAGTATATAGAAGAAATAAAAGAGGAAAAATGAGTCAACCACAAGCCTTAATTTGGTGGTATAAAGATTAAGAATTGAGTTGACAACAAAAAATAAGGGTTGAAATTTAGATTATGTTAGGATTCCTAATTAGATAGGAAGTAGTAATACATTAAATATGTTATTCTATTTTACATATGTTATCCTAATGATTTAGAACTTATAAATTTTTTATTAGAATAGGATTTAAGGAATCTTTTCCTACTAGAATAAGGGTTCTAAGAACTTTATATATCTGTGTACTCAACCTTCCAATAATAACAAGCAATCTGAATTTTTTTACAAACTTGAGTTTTCAACTACAAGGTATGATGCTTTCTTCTAAGAGTGATTCTTAAGACCCTAGGAGTGATTCCTAGTTTCCTACTATCCATCCTTTGTATTTTTCACTAGATTCCAACAAACCTAACCTAAATTTCAGGCATCTCAAACCTAAATTCTAGACATATTAAACCCTAATATCCTAAGCCTAAATTTCCAGCAATCAAACCCTAAAATTTCAGCTATGCAAAATCTAAAAATTCAGCATTCTTAGCCAAAATTCAACCCTGAAAATTGATATTCTAGCAGCCTAATATAAGCCATATTTTCTAATTTTGTTCTTTTAGCTACTAATTAATGATTTTTCTGTTTGTCCTACAACAATTTGCTATCAGAGTTTTGGTTAATGATGGCAACATGTAGCGGAAGGGCATATAGAGAAATATTCAGCGAGCAGGAGCGAGATGAAAAACTTCTACGAGTTATAGAAAAATTGAACCTTAATTATCCTCAATCACAAGGTGCTCCAAGAACTAGTCCAGAAAACAATATCAGAAAATAAACTACAATGGATGGTGAGGCCGAAGAAAGTGAAATCCAAGCCAAAGAGGCTGACACTAATCAACAACTAAAGGGGTTAGGATATCAATGCTTACTGAGAGATCCAAGACAAAAAAAACCAACCAGCAGCACATGAAGAGCATATGGGAGCTTTAGAGGCCATGATAGAGTTGAAACACACAATGAACTCGATGACATTACCGAGAAAGTTCGTGTTGAAACCACTGATTTTGTAGGAAAGATGGATCCACACCTATTCTTAGACTGAACAACAACAATGGAAGATTTCTTTGATTAGTATCACATGTTAGAAGATCAAAAAGTTTGATTCGCAAAGACAAAACTAGTTGGACATGCAAAATTTTGGTAGAGATCAGTGAAGGATAGAATTTGAAAAATAGGCCAGCCACCAATTGTTGATTGGGAAGAGGTAAAGCTAAAGTTATAAAAAAAATACTTACCATTTTATTATCAGAAAGATCTCCAAGATCAACTCACAATCCTTAGAAAAGGGATTATGTTCGTAATTGAGTACATGGATATATTTGATGAACTTTTCACCAAATGTGAAGGAATGGAGCCAGAATGATAACTTATATCTCACTACAAAAATGACTTAAAGGGAAAAAATTTGCAAGGAGCTAATAATGCAAAGGATTTACAACTTTGAAGATGCATTTCAATTGGCTTTAAGAGTAGAACAATACTTAGGACAACAAGTAACTAAAGGTTTCAAAGTCAAGCCAGGAAGTTTGGCATGAAGAGAACTACAACGATGCAAAAATCTAGATCAACACCCAATGCATCAAAATCTACACCAAAAAACAACTACAAAACTTCTCAAGGAGCTGAATTTAAAGGCAAAGTTGTAGCTGAGACTGGGACGAAAGTAGGCAACAGTGACAAGAAGTGCTTCCGATGCAATTGGAGGGGCCACTTTTCTTATGAATTTCTAATAAATGTTTTCATATGAGAAGAAAAGGAAGAATTTGATGAGTACGTGTGTGAGAACAAAGCTGGAGAGGAGTTGGAAGGAGATTCTAGTGATGAACTAGCTAGTCCTACAAATCTTAATGTAGTGAGATGCATATTCAGAGACAAAGTATGCAAGCTTATCATTGATGGAGGTAAACGTAGTATTGGAGAACATGGTGAAGTGATTGAATGTACTCATAGAGAAACATCCATATCCCTACAAAATTGCTTGGTAGATGATATCACTATACTAGTTGCTCGAAGGTGCTTGGTGTCTTTCAAATTAGGAATGTATGAGGACTCTATTTGGCATAATGTCAATCCTATGAAGGTATCTCACATTTACTTGAGTGACCATAGCTTTACAAGTGAGATGTGCAGCACTTCGAAAAAGCAAACACTTACTAGTTTATATTTCATGGATGAAAGTAGACAAGGTAGAAAAACAAAGAGGAAGTATTAAGACAACCATAAATGCAAAGAAAAAACCTGTTAATACTCTTAAGGAGAGACAATTTGAAGCTGTTAGCAAGGAAAAAGGGATTGTTTTTGCAATGGTAATAACGGAATTAACAGAAACAGCACATGAAACACCATTTATCTTACCAAAAGAAGTGGTAGAATTGTTAGCTAATTTTTAAGACCTTGCACCGGATGATCTACTAGGTGAACCACCTCCTCTACGAGATATTCAGCATGCTATTGACTTGGTACTTGGATCCACTCTACCAAATCTTCCAACCTATTGCTTGAATCCTATTGAGAATGAAGAGTTGAAGCGACAATTTAAAAAAAAGGATTTATTCAAGAAACTCTTACTCCGTATGCATCCAGTAATTTTGACTCATGGAAAAGATGAAAGTTGGAGAATGTGTATTGATTGTTGGGGGATAAATAAGATCACAATAAGGTATAGATTTCCAATACCTCATCTTGATGACATGTTAAATATGTTGACTGGAGCTACAATCTTTACCAAGGTAGATTTATGAAGTGGGTACCATCAAATTAGAATCAAACTTGGAGATGACTGGAAAACGACTTTCACGACTAGAAAGGGACTTTATGAATAGTTGGTGATGCCATTTGGAGTCTCTAATGCACCTAGCACTTTTATGAGAGTGATGAATCAAGTGTTTCAACGTGGGTAGATTTTTTGTGGTATATTTTGATGATTTATTAATATACAACACGAATAAAGAAGATCATCTATTACATCTACAAAAAGTCTTGAGATTTTTTAGGCAGGAGAAACTTTATATCAACTTAAAGAAGTGTTCTTTCATGCAATCAATTTTATTTTTGGGTTTTATTATATCCTACTGTACAGCTGAGATGGATCACGAGAAAATTAGGGCCATTCTTGACTGGCCTGTTTCAAAAGAAGTGCACAAGACAAGGAGTTTCCATAGCCTAGCAACATTCTATAGGTGATTTATTCAACACCATAATGACACCTATTATTGATTGTATGAAAAAAGGATAGTCTGCCTGGTCAAAGGCAACAACTAAAGCATTTGAAGAAGTTAACAAAAAGATGACCAAATCTCCTATTTTACAACATCCAAATTTTTCTACGATATTTGAAGTTGCTTATGATGCATCTCATGTGGGAATTGGAGGTATACTGAGCAAAAAGGGCCAATTACTTACTTCAGTAAGAAATTAGGTGAAGAGAAGCAACGATATTTGACCTATGACAAAGAATTTTATGCAGTAGTACGTTCTCTTTACAATTGGCGTCATTATCTCTGATACAAGGAGTATATTCTATATTCAGATCATGAATCTCTTAAACACTTCAAGTCCCAAAAGAACTTAAACAAAAGGCACACATTATGGAGTGAATTTATGGAGCAATTTAACTTTGTTATTAAACATCATACTAGAGTTGAGAATAAGGCCACAGATGCATTGAGTAGGAAGAATCATTTGCTTAACACTTTAGCAGTGAAGGTCGTGGGGTTCGAAAAATAAAAAGAGAATATGCTTCAAATGAAGATTTTCAAATAAGCTATTCAGAAATTACAGCTGGGGAAAAAGACCAATACTTTCCTTTCGTGATCCATGATGATTATCTTTTCAAAGGAAATCGACTTTGCCTACCTAATACTTCTATACGGGAGTATGTGATTTGGGGATCACATGGAGGAGGAGTAGTAGGACACTTTGGAAGAGATAACGCCATCGCAATGTCAAACATGTCTTATGGCAATTTCAAACATGTCAATTAGCTAAAGGAAGGAAACAAAATTCTGGATTATACACACCACGACCCGTGCCTCATGAACCATGGCAAGACATAAGCATGGATTTTGTCTTGGGAATTCCTAAAACTATAAGAGGTTATGACTCTATTTTTTGGTGGTGGATAGGTCTTCCAAAATGAGTCATTTCATTCCATGTTCCAAGACTTATGATGCTGTCCATATAGCTAAACTCTTCTTCAAAGAGGTTGTATTTCTCCATGGATTATCTTTAACCATTATCTCTAATCATGACATAAAGTTTATGAGTTATTTTTGGAGAACTCTACGGAAAACATTGAACACTAAGCTTCAATTTTCAATTTCTTTCCATCCAGAAACTAATGGATAGACAAAGGTGATGAGTAGAAGCTTGGGAGACTTGTTAAGGTGTTTGGTTAGAGACAATGTGAAAAATTAAGACCTAATTCTTCCTATGGTAGAATTTTCATATAATAGTTCTATAAATAAGTCTACTGGTAAGAGCCCTTTTGAGTTTTGGGGGTTCAACCAAGGAAGCCCATTAATCTGGTTCCTTTATCACAAACAACACGAGTTAGTGTTGAAGCTGAAGGTTTTGCACAACACATGAGGGATATCTTTGACGAGATATGATGAAAGATAATAACCAACAATTTGTCTTATAAAGAACATGCCGATTAACATCAACAAGTGGTAGAACTCCATAAAGGAGATTTGGCGATGGTTAGGATTCGTCTAGAGCATTTTCAAAAAGGAAAATATAAGAAACTTTATTCACGGAGTGCTACACCTTATAAGATCATCAAGAAGATAAATGCTAATGCTTATGGTTTGGAATTACAAGTGACATGAGAATAAGTCCTATCTTTAATGTTGCAAACTCAACAATTAGTCACAGACAAGATGAGCAATCTCCTACTATAGTTGTAGGACTTTCGGCCACTCCTTATATTAAAGAGGAAATAGAGGATGTTCTTGATGAATAAATTTTAGCCACAAGACATGGAGGATATTGACAATATCTTGTCAAGTGGAACGGAAGACCGATTTCTGACAGTACTTGGATTCTAGAATTAGAACATCAAAAGTTGAAGACTTATATGAATAGTATTTGTCACATTCTACGTCAAGGACGACCCTAGACAAGTCGGGGAGAATTGATGCAAAAGAATTTAAAATATACAGAAGAAATAAAAGAGAAAAATTGAGACAACCACAAGCCTTAATTTGGTGAGATGAAGATTGGAAATTGAGTTGACAACAAAAGATAAAGGTTGAAATTTAGATTATGTTAGGATTTCTTATTAGATAGGAAGTAGTAGTAAGTTAAATATGTTATTCTATTTTACATATGTTATCTTAGTTGTTTAGGACTTGTAGAATTTTTATTAGAATAAGATTTAAATTTGTTAGGAACCTTTTTCTACTAGAATAAGGGTTCTAAGAACTCTATATATATGTGTACTCAACCCTTCAATAATGACAAGCAATCTCGAATTTTTTTTACAAACTTGATTTTTCAACTAGAAGATGTGATGTTGGCTTCTAAGAGTGATTATTAGACCCTAGAAATGATCCCTAGTTTCCTACTATCCATTCTTTATATTCTTCACTAAATTCCAGAAAACCTAACCTAAAATCTAGCTATCTCAAACCTAAAATCTAGCCATATTAGACCTTGAAATCTCAAGCCTAAATTTATAGCAATCAACCTTAAATTTCAGCTATACAAAATCTGAAAATTCAGCATTCTTAGCCAAAACCTAAAACTTGATATTATAGCAGCCTAATATTAGCCATATTTCCTAATTTTGTGCTTTTAGCTACTAGTTAATAATTCTTCTATTTGTCCTACATCATATTCTCTCCATACTATGATGCAACAAATGATCTATGATGCTCTCTGAGTAGCAGATCCAAGTTCCATAATCAAAACAAAGTGGAAGTGAGAAAAAAGGCAACAAAGACTAAGTATCCAACTAGAACTTCTTACCACTTCCAAACTTCTTGCTTTCAGGATCCATGTATCAATTTTTCATTAGATAATGAATCATCAACTGCAATTCCACGTCTGCATCATGACCATCAAACATATTTTAGATAACTGGTAACACAAAAAAGATGTTAATTCTTGCCAACCAATAGCGTTCCTAGATGAAAATGGATAGGTAAGATAATGCAAAATGTACACCAAGAGCATCTAAATTTCTTATTCATTGAGTTTGACACAAGTTATTTTCCCATGTTTATAGTCTCTAGCTACCACAACACGTTAATGAATATTGAAGGTCAACATTCCTAAGCAAAAAATTGAACTAAGATTCAGATCTGCAGATCCACTTCATTTATATCTTTGTTACTGCATCCAATGACTAATGCAAATAATATACAAACCAATGCAGCAAAGCAGGTTAGAAAAAGAAATAACATACACCAACTTTGCCACATGATGTTTTTGACTTATCTGTAATAAGCTAGTTATCTCATTCACTCACAAACTTCAATCCACTATTTATTAGGGCACAATATTGTCCTTCATATTTTCACAGGAGGGATGGTGAAAAATTATGAGGATATCAACATGTAAGACAATGAAACCTGAAAACTAGACACATGAGTTAAGCAGCAGTAGAAAAAATTTCAGTCTAAATAAGAACTGCAAATATCCCTCCGTACACTTAATCCGCTTACATATAACCATTATTGGCATATGCATCAATACAGACAGTTTCCTTAGGTTTATATATGACGTAGTGAAATAGCAATTACAATGAAAACCCTATAGTAACATTATCATTTTGGCATACTAAAGTGCATCTCTTCATAGAATGACAGTAAAGATAGAAATGAACCAATAGTACATAGAAAAAAGTAAGAAATGCTATGAATTTAACCCCTTTGCCTTCCTTCCTACCCCCAAAAAACAAATGAAAAAAAGGATATTCTTCTTTGACTAAGAAAGATGCTAAAGATTCAAAAGCATAATAACAATTAGGACAGTTTGAAATGCGAATCATTGGGATGAAGCAAATCCATCAGGAAGTTGAACCAAAGACTCATTCATAAGAACGCACATCAGAGAAGATAAGACTCAATGATGACGCAAGTATGCATGTTCTTCATTGAGCCTGTATCATTTAATTAAATAATCTAACCGGTCAAAGTAGTAGTAAGAAGAAGATCGCTATTTACTTTGATCCATCAATTAGTTAGAAAATCCCCATGGACCCGTTCATTCTAAAATCGTTCAGTAACCAAGAGTTAAAGTTCAATGAAAGATTTCGTTATAGCTCAGTTTCCACGTAAAAGAATCTAATATAAACATTCGCGGTTAACTTGGGACCACGAAAGATATTCTAAGATCTTTGCCTACCTATTATAGGTGACCAAATTAACACGATTACCATATGGAGAGACAAAAACCGGCCCGTGTGGAGTAACTCTATATCCTCTTTCGCCATTTCATTACCTAATCTAGGAATCCCAAAATTGACAGAGACTTGGGACGAGAATGAAGTTGTAAAGCATACCTCTTACATGGATCCCCGAGATTCTTCCGACTACACAATTCTATTGGTCTTCACGAGGAAAAAGTGGTAAATTCAGCAACCACACGTGGTTCTCCCACCGACGAAGTTACAAGAATCAATCCAGAAGCCACAACTTCCCAATCAACCACAATAGTTTGATCGTATGCTAATGTAAGGTCTGACGAGACAGTCAATCCAAAAGATGGCTTAAAGAGTGGGAGCCTATAAATTTTACGCGAGCTTCTTTATTACCGACCAATTAAACCGTAACATTAACATTTTACGGCGCTTTCTAACTTAATTACCTAGATGAGCTTATATTAAACAAATTTTTGATAGTAGAATTTTTATGAATAGAGCCGTTTTTTACAAGAATTTTTTTATAAGAGTTTTTTTAAGAAATCAGTTGACTATTTGATAGTCATTTAAAATTTTTTTAAAAAAGAGTTTCATACAGTAGACTTTTTGATAATATAAAAATAAAAAGTACTTTTATTAATTTTAATTATATTTTATTTTGTAATAAAATATATTTATGTATATAAATATTATTTAAAGTATATTAAACAATATGCAAAACACAATATATTAATTATTATATAATTTTAAACTATATGAAATATAAACAAAAATTTATTTGACCAAATCTTTTATATGGATTATAACATAAATAAACTAATATCAAAAATAAATATTAAAACATATAAAAAGTCAAATAATATTATATAAATTCTAAAATAAATATTCTAAGTTGAGTAAATAGTTAAATATATAATAAACGGGAAGATGAGTTTGTAGATATTGTGGGAATCATGTGTAACATATAACGATAAAACGGACTAAAAATAGATTCATTAATTGATATGAAAAATCTATCCGAAAAAATTATTTGAGAGTTTTTTTTAGAAGATCTAAGTTTAAGTTTCTTAAAAAGCTGTATTTTAGGTCCCAAAAAAAGTAATATCTATTAAAGAAGTATTTTTTATTTTGCAGTCAAACACTTATTTTTCTTAAAAATAGTTTTTGTGGTAGAGAAAAGTACTTATTTATCTTCTAAAAGCCAATCCAAATAAACACTAAGACTAATTTGTTATCTCTAATCTTTGTTTTCACATCTGGTTGGCTAAAATCGAACCTGAGTTACAAAGATATGAAACTTTTAATATCACCGAAACTTCCATTTCTTCTTGATTAAGCTTAAACAACTTTTTGTTTCCCTTAACTTTTTTTTAACACTTTTCTTCTTTCCCTGAAACTGAAACACTTGCCACTTCTTCATCTAAAGACCATCTCTAGACTACTTTATCCCCAAAGTAAGCTCCTGTTACCATTATATCGACACTTTGACGCAGTCGATATCAATCAGAGCTTAAGAGTCTTTGCAAGAAGTTTAAAAACTGTCCCAAGTAAAGAAAAAGAACTAAAGATTAGTGGGCAAGTGGCAGAATTTGGCCTCAAGATTCCATTTTTTCTCCCCATTATGGGCAACCAAAAGTAATGCTCCTAATTTACGTAACTAAGCTTAGCTTAAGTGGTCTTCTCCTTGTGATATCTTGTAAACCATTGACTTTAAAAGCTTCATATATATATAAAAATAAGATTATAGTAAAGGTTAGATCTTAATACTTTATTCATGTTTCTACCAAAAGTTGAGGATTATTAAGTTGAATGATTGGATTATAAAGCTAAAGAAGAATGCATTTATGATAATTAAGAAAAGCAAGTGGAATTTGATGCTTATCCATTCTTAAGAAAATCAATTAGTCACTACAATGGAACCAAAAACAATAACAAAGTGAACAAATCTAGGATTGAATAGGATTGTCTCCCTAGTGGGCACATAATCGTCTAAACAAACTACAAACAACAATATCTAATAAGAGTCCCGCAGAAATACGAAATTTAGAGAGATCCAATAGTACATAGTCTTAATCCTACTAGATAAAAAGACTGCTTTTGATAATTATCAAAGCAAACTGAGGTAGTTAAATTTTGGTGAAAGGTTTATAATTATGATTTTTTAGGTATAAATTGAATCAACGTTGTCGAAAATTTTCATTTTAAAAATTTTTGCTAATTAGATTTTCACCAAGTTTACGAATTAAAAGCTTCAGCATATATTTTAAAAAAATTCGTTATTCACTACAAGGAGAAAAAAATGAACAAATATGTTTTTATATTATTTCATAAGTCAAAATTTAAAATGAGATGCATAAAAACAATAATAAATAAAGCTCTTTTTCGGTTTTTCAAAATTTATCTCAAATAAATTAATATAAAGGAGAGATTACCAATTACTGTAAATATAAAGGAGAGGTTACCAATTACTAGAGTACTACTCCCTCAATATCAAACTTTGTATATTTTTAATTATTAAATTCGAATTTATTCAATATGAATAAAAGAATTAGTACTCTTATTGCCCCTTAGGAGGTGATCGAATTGATGAAGTGGAGAGGCATAGCCCCAAAATGTCATATGTTCAAATCCTTCTATCTACGCTCTCTCGATCAAGCCTGTTGTATAAGACTTATTTAGTGCGAAGTACCCAATTGGCGTGATTTACAGGCTCTTGCGTCAATTTAGAGGTTTACTCAGTGCGCATCCAAAGGATAGCGGTTGCGGTTCCTCCATTTTAGGGGGAAAAAAAAAGGAAGAAGAATTAGTTGGAGTCCTTAGCATTTGAACTTAAAACATCAATTTAATCTCATTTATTAAATTGATTTTAAACCTAAAATTCTAAAAGAAATAGAGGAAAAATCTTTTTCAAAAGTTTTAAAAAACTTGATCTTCATCTACACTGCATAAATATTGTTTGTTTATTATTATTTTATGATTATTTTACTATTTTCTTTTTCTTTTTCTTTATTATTATTACTATTATTTTTTTAAATTATTTGAAAATAATCTCTGTATTAATTAGAAGTAAAACTGTGTACTATTAAACTTAGATAATACATTTTAGTTAAATTTTTTCCTAAATTATTATTGTTGTTGTTTGTTAGTCAGCATGTGATTACTTGTACCCATTCTTAACATGTTCTTATTTTGTTTTTTTTCGAGAAATCATGCTCACTCCTAAAAAGTAAAAAGAAGCATAATCTCTACTACTTTTTTTGACTTTAGGTCTATAAAACATTATAACCGTACACCAGAAGAAGGTTACTATCTGCTTCAACTCCACGACTTTTTACCAGCAATTCAAAGAATCCTGAATTGTTAAACTACATAAAGATTCAATGTTTTTCATTTTAAAGGCTGCAGTATCCAACCACGCTGGGACACGTAACAGTTCGATGATGATGTGGCAGGATCAGCTTCTTAGTGGGATGTTCCTGTATGCTTGGAACTCCACGTGGTACCTATCACCGTGTGCCACGTTCTTTGGAGAAACTAGGGTTTGCATTATTATTGGTTAGCTTTATCTATTCTTTAAAAGAATTTACTTTAGCTTTGTGTTGGAGACTTGTTTTCCCACTAACTTTCGCTGGAAAGTTTACTTAGCCAAGAAAGGTTTTCTCTTTTCATCCCCTTCCATAAAGAGAGGTTAGTTAATTTTCCTATGCAAGTCTCTTGGAATATGTTACTTCCAAAATATGATAAAAAAGCAATATTATAACTATAATAAGTTGTCGTCGTCGTCGTCATCATACTCAGCTCAAAATTTCGCAATAAAACGGAGTCTAGAAAGATCTAATAATACACAGCATTACTCTTACATAATAGAGAAGCTGTTTCCGATAGACTCGCATACAGATGTGAGAAGAAAATAATGATAAGTTACGAGACTAAAATTTTATTTCAATTTTTATTGGTTAGAGTTGGTGTCAGCCAAAAAAAACGAACTCTATATTGATTAACGAGAACCACTATAATTCTTAAAAGTAATTTTTGATTCATTCAAAAGTAATTTTTAAAATTCACTACAAGAAAATCTTGGTTTAGCGACGGAAATATACCGACGGACTATATGACGTCTGTTAATTGCGACGGAAACACACATCCGTCGGTTATAATAAGATAATTTCCGACGGTCAAGAAGTCCGTTGCCAAAGTTGGAGGGAAATTTGCGCGGGGCCTTTTAACGACGGTCATATATCGATGGAAACCATTCCGTCGGTAAATAGGG
>JAOTIZ010000004.1:20041646-20053652 GCA_027123425.1 Erythroxylum panamense
AAAATTGCCAAATGAACAGTAACTGAACTAGGTCTAATCCCCATAACTTTTTACTCCTAACTCGAAATAAGGCATAGTATACCTCAATAGAAAGAAGAAAGGATTATCTACAAGTTTCATGAAGGGAGAAAAAGTCAATTCAATCATTTAGAGAGGTAAAAACACTCTCAAAGTTACTGCCTGCAAAAATTCAATAAAACAGTAACTCAATTTGAATGAATAGTAACTGTCAACTTCTCAACCTCATAACTTCTTCATCCTAAGTCCGAATTTGACCAATTATACATCGTTGGAAAGCTCTAAACAAGTACTACATTCTTCAAGAAGACCACCCAAACTAATTCAAGCTCTAAAATGTTCTAAAACCTAAGTGAAGTTGCTGCCCAATTTTTGGAAAAATTGGACAGCACCTCCCCTATTATGCAACTAACCAAATCTTCAATCCAACTTAACAACCTGCATAAAAACTCAATCTTCCAACTTCCATAGCGCATCTCAAACCAAATATACTTCAAAGGCAGTAACACACTCTTAGGCATCTATCCATTTCCAAACTATAAAGAAACACAATCTCACTTTCTAATCATGCTTAAAACATACAACAATACTTTTTGAACAATATACACAAAAGATACATTAAAACCCAATTCTTTTGCATTTACAAGGAAAGTAGAAATGATACAAAGCTTTAGAGGGCATTTTAGCCCAATTACAACGGAAGTATCAAAAGTTAAATACAATCCAAAATGCGACCTAAAGCTTTGTTTTCTCAAAAGTGACTTCAAAAGCAAAATGCATCGGAGTATTGCCTCAATCCCGATGCGATGACTCGGTTTCTCGCTCGACACCTGTAGAGGGGAAATGGGGGGTGAGCTCGACGGCTCAGTGGGTAATAACTTAATAAATGAGAATATAAGCAAAAATCATTATTCATTCTTTCATTTCCAAAACAACATCACATTAAGGAAAACATTGACAATTTTCAAATCTTTTTGTAGAATTTATCACATCAAACAATTTACAAATATAACATATCACAAAACAATCTAACTTTTCACAAAATCACAAACAAGATGGTTCGGGTGGATCCGAAACAGAACGTACTACACATTTCCGCGAAGCGGTCATGTGTAGCCGTGACGGATAGGAGTCCTTGAGAGGAACTCCACGGCCACTAGCGGGCAGGCGGGAGAAGCCTATGGGTAGACAGGTGCACCTGACTCAGACTGGACCACCACAAACCCAAAGAAAACATGCATATCACCTAATTCACACAATTTACATACATTAACCACAAATAGCTTTTACTAAATTCACTTTCACTTGATTTTCACAATTTGCCAAAAATCACATATCCAAACCTATTCACTTAACAAATCATTTAACAAACACTTTCAACATAAACTTACATATAAAAGATACTTTATACAAATTATAATCAACACAAAGGGTAATTCATTTAAAATTCTTAAATCATTGGAAAGCATAATTAACTTTTATTATAAAACTTTTATTTAGCCTACAACTCAATTATTAAGCAATCACCCACCTTAATTCCTTTAGCTTTAGGATTGATCAAATGGCCTTGCTTCTTCCTCCACTAGCCTCACTTCACCTTCATTAAACATGATTATCCCATAAGCATAAAAGATAGCAAAATTTAACTTTCTAAGGAATGGGAAAACATGAATTAACAACTACCTAACCTTACCCATACCTTAACTAAGCTATTTAAACCCAAAACCCATCAAGAAACTTCAAAACTTTTGAAATTTTCCTTACCTATATGAAACCCACGAAATTCTCTTTTTGCTTCCAAGGAAAGATTAAACTCTTCCTCTTCCTCTTTCTTCTTAAAGATCACTCTAGTTCCCTTTTCTAAAGCAAAAACCTAAGCTCCTTCTCTTCTTCTTCTTCTTCTTCTTCTTCTTCTTCTCCTTATCTCATGGCCGAAACCTCCTCTTTGCTTTCTCCTTTGAGAGTTTCGTAAGTCTCTTCTAAAGACTTAGGGAAAATCTTGTGTTTTAACTAAAAACCCATGACCAAACGATGTAGTTTCACCAAAATCTCTTCTTTTCCTTATCATTTTCATCCCCTTCTCACATTCATACGACCCCATCAATTTGCTTTCCTTTATTTTTCTTTCATTTTAATTCTTTCCTTCTTTATTTAAGAACATTTAAAAGGGCTAAAAGCCCATCTCCTAATCTTTAAGCCTTAAAACCTAAGCAAACTTCCTAATTTACCCTAACTCCATCTTATTCTTTTTAATTCTACCAATTTATTAAAAAAAATTTAACTAAATCCTTTCAATTTATAAACATTAACTAAACACTAAAATCCCCAAATAATTCTAACTAAAAGGAATTTATCAATTTAAACCTCAAAATAAAGAAAACAAGCTTAATGCGAATCGAGGCCCAACATCGGATCTGGAAACTTTGAAGCAACTGGGTTATCCACTTTAGCTCCCAGGTGGTCGAGGCTAAGCTTCTATATTTTGATTCGGCCGAAGAGCGACTCACCGTTGTTTGTTTCTTTGTTTTCCAGGAGATTGGTGATCTGCCGAGGAACACACAGAAGCCTGGTAGAGAGCGTCTGGAGAAGACACAACTCCCCCAATCGGAGTCAGAGTATGCTAAAAGTTGAAGGTTTTCTTCTGTTGCATAAAAAATCCCCAAATTTTGGGTCCCTTTTAGGTATTTCAAGACCCGTTTAGCTGCCTCCCAGTGTGGTAATCTAGGGTTACCCATAAATTGGCTGAGCTGTTGTGTGACGTATGTAATGTCGGGTCTTTTAAACCCTAGGTACTGTAATCTTCCTATTAACCTTCGGTATTCTTCGGGTTTCTCAAGCAGCTCACCTTCTTCAATGCTCAATTTTGTGCCAGGGACTATGGGCGTCGCACAAGGGGAACAGTTCAGTAAATTGGTTTCCTGTAGTATGTCTCGAATATACTTACCCTGGGTAAGTATCATTCCATTGTTTCCTCTTGCTATCTCAATTACTAAAAAGAATTTTGCATATCCCAAGTCCTTGATAGTGAATTTTGCATTCAATGTTTCCTTTACTGCTTCCATCTGTGCTTCATTTGCCCCTGTTAATAAGATGTCATCCACATAAATAATTACTGCCATGAAGTCATCCTTTGTGCCCCTAGTGAATAGACAATGGTCTGCTTCTGACTTAGTAAAACCCATTGAGGAAAGCTTGGAGGTTAGCTCCTTATTCCATTGTCTTCCAGCTTGTTTTAACCCATAGATTGACTTGATTAATTTGCATACTTGTCCTGCTTTAGCTTTGACATAGCCTTGAGGGGGTAGCATGTATAGTTCTTCTTCTAGGTAGCCAAGGAGAAAAGCATCGTTGATGTCACATTGATGTATTGGCCATTGCTTAGAGGCTGCTATAGCGAGGAACATTCTAATTGTTACCACCTTTGCCACTGAGGAGAAAACTTCTGAATAGTCAGCTCCCTCTCTTTGGCAAAATCCCTTGGCTACAAGTCTAGATTTTAACTTATCCACTGTCCCATCAGAATTGTATTTTACCTTATAAACCCACTTTGAGACTATAGCCCTCTTCCCCTTAGGTAGTTCGCTGAGCTTCCAAGTTCCATTCCTTTCGAGGGCAGTCAATTGCTCATGCATAGAACGCATCCATCACGTGTCTTTACTGGCAGTTTCATAAGACAGAGGCTCAAATATTTTAGAAACATTACCTATGTAGCTTCTGTAGCTTGTGTTGTGCTTGATGTCCAATGTTCTTAATCCTTCTTTGCTTGTTCCTGCAGGACAACAAACCTGTAATGCTAGATTGCAATCATCAAGGGAGTGAATGGGCTCAAGCGTTGTGGTTTGGAGGACATAGTCTTGCAGGTATCTTGGGATTGTGTGTGTTCTGCTGCTCTTTCTTTGTGGTGCAACTATAGGTAGGGTATTTTGGTCTAGGGAATCATCTGGTTGTATGTAGTCAGGGGTTTCATACTCAGACGATTGGGAGTCTTATTCTAGGTGATCAGTCATGGTAGGCATGATTGTAGGGTATTCTACATGTTCATTGGTCAAGGTATTTGTAAACAAGGGTTTAGGTTCTTTGGTGGCTTTTGTAACACTTTCTGTAAATGGGAAAACTGTTTCATGGAATATTACATCTCTTGACACAAATACTGCCTTAGTATCTAAATCCATAACCCTATAGGCCTTGTAATCTGGCATGTATCCAAGGAAAATGCACCTCTTAGATCTAGGATCCAATTTGGTTCTATTGGGGGTTTTGTCTAGGGCAAAGCAAAGGCAACCAAAAATTTTAAAGTGTTCATAACTCGGTTTTCTTTTGTGCAGCCTTTCAAAAGGACTTATCCACCCCAAGACCTTGGAAGGGATTCGGTTTATGAGGTAAGTAGCTGTTAACAATGCTTCCCCCCAATACCCCTTAGGTAGTTTGGCTTGGAAAAGTAGGGCTCTAGTAATTTGGAGAAGATGCTTGTGTTTGACTTCTACCACACCATTTTGTTGTGGGGTGTAGAGACTGCTTTTCTGGTGTTGAATTCCCATTTCCTTGAAGGTGTTAGAGCATTCCTGATTTATAAATTCCCTTCCATTGTCAGTCTGTATCTTTAAAACTCTGGTATCAAATTGTCTTTCAATGTTTTTAAGGAAATGTAGGATGGTTTGTTGTGTTTGGTGCTTATGTTTTAGTATAAAGGTCCATGTGGCTCTAGTAAAGTCATCCACAATGGTGAGAAAGTAGTGTGACCCACCCATAGTAGAGATAGCATAAGGTCCCCATAGATCCATGTGGATAATTTCAAAAGGTCTGCTTGTGTGTATTTTATGCTTGGGGAAGGGTTTTCTATGCTGTTTAGCTAAGGGGCACACTTGACATTCATGTTTGCATGGAATAGAAATCGTCATTTCATTGATGTGTTGTAATCTTTCTTTGGATGCATGCCCTAGTCTAGAATGCCATAAATCAAAACTAGCTGAAACATTGAAGGCAACATTCTTAACTTTGTAAAACTCTAGAGAGGGACCTTTCAGGCTATTGGAAGGTAGGAAATTTTCTGGATGTAGTTCATAGAGTCCATTTACTGCCTTGATGATTGCCACCACATTATTAGTCCGAAGGTCCTGCAAAAACAACTTGTTAGCTAGAAAAACAGCTGCAATCTCATTCTGTGTTGTCAGTTTATTGACTGATAGTAAGTTCTTGAAGAATTTAGGCACATGTAAGATTTCTTTGAGGGCAATTTTATCCCCAATTTGTGTCTGTCCAATGTGAGCTACTGCATTTTTAGTACCATCAGAAAGAGTCACATGATCATAGGTATTTTCATTTGTCACATAATTAGTGCAAATATTTAGGTTTGCTATCATGTGTGTGGAGGCTCCAGAGTCAATGAGCCAAGAATCATTATGATCAAAGACTGTGTTCACAGAATGTGGTACATAACCTGCATAATGTTGATATCCTGAATAGTTTACCTCCCCTGTAGCTTTTCCTTTGATGGCTTTACTTATCTCCTGTTGAATAAAGTCAGCAAGACCCGATGAAATATGTCCATTCCAAGATTTTTCTTCACTCTGCTCTTGTGTGATATCTGCAGGACTATCGGTTGTGTGAGCCATGTTTGCCTTTCCTTTCTCCTTCTGTGCAGTGAGCTCTTTGTGCCAGTCAGGGACCCCGTGGATTTTAAAACAAGTCTCCAAGGTATGCCCATTTTTTTTGCACCTTTCGCAGTATTTATCCTCCTTCTTGAGATAGGGTCCTTTGCTAGTGTTGATATTATTTCTACCTCCCTTCTTCCAACCACTTGACTGCTTAGCTAGCATTGCCATGTTAGGGGTACCATCCATGTTAGCATTGACCACCTTTTGTCTCTCCACGGTTTGAAGCATAGAGAAGGCTTTGTTCACTGTAGGTAGTGGCTCCATTAACATAATTTGATTGACAACATGTTCAAATTCTTCGTTGAGTCCCATCAGAAACTGCACAAGTTTGTGAGCATTTTCTTTGCTAGTGATAGATTTTGCAGCATCACAAGTGCACATAGGGGTAGGGCTTAAGCTGGACAAATCATCCCACAGTTTTTTTAGTTTAGTGTAATAAGCAGAGACTGTCAAAGTACCTTGTTTTTGGGAACTTATTTCCCTCTCTATCTGATACAATAGTGGGCCATTAGCTTCACCGAACTGCTATTGTAATTCCACCCATAGTTCTCTAGCTGTGGGAAAGGATAGGAATGCGTCACCTAGATCTTTGACCATTGCATTGAGGATCCATGACTTTACCATACTATCTGCTCTTCTCCATTTTACTTGTAACACTACATCTTCTGTAGGCATTGTGCAGGACCCATCGATGAAGGGCAGTTTATCCTTTGCACACAAGGCTATGGACATGGATTTACTCTAGGTAATATAATTATTACCATTGAAGGGAGTGGTGACAAGCACAGCTCCTGGATTTTCAGTGTTGGTGACTGAATAGGGTTCATTTTCGTTTACTGTAGATGTGTTTCTAGTGCTAGATCCACTAATATCCATTGTATTGGATATGGTGAATCAAGGTAAAGGAATCAAAGTAGGCTCTGATACCATGCAAAATTAGGTAGAGAAAAGACGTAGGCGAGGAAAGATATTCTTTCACTTCTTGTATTGAATGCTTAAGGCAATTATTTATACACCCTACTACTCATTTCTGTTGGTGGGTGACCTAGAATCAAGGAAGGAGTAACAAACTAACAACCAAATCTGTACAGAGGGGCCACTCTCTTTGCTATACACCGTGTCAGAGAGTGGAGAATAAAAAAGGACAAACGAAATGAAAAAGGGAAAAGGACAAAAAGAAAGAAAGGCATAAGTAATGGGCCAATAACTTGTATCCGTAACTTTATGTCTAGTTTGTGTCTAGTCCAGTGTAGTGGAATTATTTTGGGTCTTTATCAATAGTTGACCCTTACACGTACAAGGTACTATCCTAGCCCTTAAAGATGGAGCTACTGTCAGTTACGGTCCAGATAAAGAAGCATGAGTGCCAAAATTTGTCAACTTATTTGCAAGACTCGCACTGTTGATTTTTACCATGGCACCTTTACTCTCATGAAATGTTACGGTATTTTAGATTCACAGACGACTCTCGCCAACGGCCAAAATTACCCAACGTCACAATCACTCAAGAAGGGGAAACACACAGAGAGAGAAAGGAATCAGAAGTTGCTCATTTCATATTTCATAAAATTGCCTGTTAGACTCTTCTGTTACAACGGTATATATCTATTACAAGGGAATATTCTAGAAGCAGTCACGTGCGTTCATGTATGCCTGTAACCTCTACGCTGCGTTTTCTCTTATTAGTTTCATGCCTTCCCGACGTCGTCCTCCTCTTCTTCCCCAGAGATTTATGCAACTCCAATTGCCGTAACATCCCCCCCGTCTTCAAGAAGCAACTTATCCAACAGATTTACGTCCGAAAATCTCTTTTGTAACTCATAAAACCATTCCCATGTCGCTTCCTCCTTGGTTCTTCCTTGCCACTGTACCAGCACCTGTGTAGCTGCCCTGTTGTTTCTTTTCACCATCCTTCTCCCCCATATCGCCACGGGCATTTTTACCTTCTCCTCCCAAGTCGCGGGAAGCTGACTGGAAGTAGGAGTTCCTTCTGAAACAAAACTCCGTAACTGAGAAACATGAAAAGTGGGATGAATGGTTGTTCCTTCCGGTAGTCCCAATGTGTAAGCCACCTTATTTATCTTTGCAATAATAGGAAAGGGTCCATAATACAGGGGTGCTAACTTCTGATTGGATCTCCACTGCAAGGACTGTTGCCTGTGAGGCTGTAGCTTTACATATACCAAGTCCCCTTCCTCGAATTCTCTGTCAGAACGCTTTTTATCCGCCTGAAATTTCATCCTCTGCTTTGCTCTGTTCAGGTGGAATTTGACTATCTGCAGTGCAGCTTCCCTGTCCTGACATATTTGGTCCATCCCTGCGTCACTAGAATCACCTGCTATATAGGGCACATATATAGGAGGTGGGTATCCGTATAGCAATTCGAATGGCGTAGTGTCGATCGCTGAATGATGGGTGGTATTATACCACCATTCGGCCATAGTTAACCAGCTCAACCATTTTTGCGGAATATCACAACAGAAACACCGTAAATAAGTTTCGAGTGTCTTGTTCACTGCTTCTGACTGCCCGTCCGTCTGTGGATGATAGGCAGTAGACGTATTCAGCCTTACGTCTTGTAACCTAGATATCTCTCGCCAGAACTTACTCATGAAGATGGGATCTCTCTCTGAACTGATCCGTTCGGGCATTCCGTGTAATTTAATGACGTGATCCATAAATACCTGCGCCACCTCTTGTACTGTGTACGGGTGTTTGATGGCCGTGAAATGAGCGTATTTGCTGAATCTATCGACAACAACGAAGATGGCAGACTTACCATGGGATGGTGGTAACCCCTCTATGAAATCCATGGTGATTTCCCTCCAACATCCGCTAGGAACTTGCAGTGGCTGTAGCAACCCAGGATAAGCCGCATGGTCATATTTGCTTATTTGACATGTGATGCAGCTCTTCACATGGTTCCGCACGTCCTTGGCAATATGTTTCCAGTGGAATAAACTCTGGATTCTCTTAATTGTTGCTGTCACCCCTGAGTGACCCCCTTGCGGACTATCGTGTGCCATGACAATTATTCTTTTCCGGAGTTCTTTATTACAGTTTACCACGATCCTTCCCTTCCATCTCAGTATTCCCTGCCGCCATTCGTAATTTCCCTTAGGATTGTCCGTCATTTTAAGCTTTTCAATGAGATCCTTAATAGTCTTATCCTCCTCCCATCCTGCCTTGATTTCATCCATCAGAGTAGTGTGAACCTGTGATACTGCCATCGTGAGCAATTGTTGACTTGAGATTCTAGACAGTGCGTCAGCCACCAAATTTTCCTTGCCACTCCTGTATGTCACCTCAAAATCATATCCGATCAGCTTGGGAATCCAGTTTTGTTGGAAGGGTGTGGAGATCCTCTGCTCCAATAAGTATTTTAAACTTCGGTGGTCGGTTTGCACTTGAAAGAACCTCCCATTCAAGTAGTGGTGCCACTGCTTTATTGCTTTGATAATGGCGAGGAACTCCTTTTCATAGGTAGAGAGTCCCTGGTGCTTGGGAGCTAAAGCTTTGCTCAAGAAGGCAAGCGGGCGACCCTCTTGCTGAAGCACCGCTCCTATTCCTTTGTCACTTGCATCCGCCTCAATTACAAATAATTTTGTAAAGTCTGGAAGTGCTAACACCGGTGCCGCCATCATCCTTTCCTTCAGCTGGTCAAAAGCTTCCTGCTGTGGTTCCTTCCAATCAAAACTCCCTACCTCCGGTTTCTTCAGCAAATTGTTGAGGGGTTTGGCTAGGATGTCATAGTGCTTGATAAATCTTCGATAGTAGCCAGTCAGGCCCAAAAACCCCCCGAGCTCCTTCAGTGTACGCGGCTGTGGCCATTGCCGAATTGTTTCTACTTTCTTCTCATCGGTGGAGACTCCCCTTTCTGATATCGAATGGCCCAAGTAGTCAATCTTCCTGGCCCCGAATATACACTTACTTCCCCGCACGTATAATTGTTGCTGTCTTAGGACTCCTAAAACCATGCGAAGGTGATTCAAGTGTTGGGAAAAATCTGCACTGTAAATTAGCAAGTCATCAAAGAAAACCAATAAGAATTTCTGAAGGAATGGTTGGAATATTTCATTCATAAGACTTTGAAATGTAGAAGGAGTGTTCGTGAGACCGAATGGCATCACGAGAAATTCAAAGTGGCCTTCGTGCATTCGGAATGCGGTCTTCGGAATGTCCTCTTCCTTCATCCTAATCTGGTGATACCTCGAACACAAATTAAGTTTGGAGTACCAACTGGATCCCTGTAATTCTTCCAATAGCTCCTCGATCAATGGAATCAGAAACTTGCTTTTTACCGTGTGTTTGTTCAGCTCCCAATAGTTGACGCACATCCTCCAGGAGTTGTCCTTCTTCCTCACCAAGATGACTGGAGACGCGTATGGACTGACGCTCTTTCGTATAAATCCTTGCTCCGACAGCTCCTGCACCGCTGCTTCAATGGTGTCCTTCTGTTCCCCAGAGTAGCGGTAGGGTCTTATATTAATGGAATCCACTCCCGGCTTTAAATGAATTGCGTGATCAAAGGCATGTTTTGGCGGAAAACCCTTAGGTTCTGAGAAGATTTCACCGTAATCCGATAGCGATCCTTCAATCTCATCTCTGCTCTGGACGTCGTCATTGAGACTTAGGTTTTGCATCTGAAGTTCAATTGGGTCGGACAAGCGTAACATAAACAACGCACCTTGGTTTGAGTCATTGATCATTTTATGAAGGCTCTTACTGGATACCTCTCGGGTGGGCATCTCGAGTTGACCCGATAACATCACTATTCTCCCTTCCCACTGGAACTCCATGGTGCGTCTCTTGAAATTACACAGTATGTCATCAAGTGTAGCTAGCCATTGTACCCCCAATACCATATCACATCCCCCTAGCTTGATAACCAAAGCTTCTGTAGCAAAAGTGGCTCCCTGCATGTGCCATACAAAATGCCTACATACCTGTTTACAGACTAGTTTTAAGCCACCACCCACGGTGATGCTTATAGGATCGATATCGCTTACCTCCACCATTGCTTTTCTTACCACCTTCTCATCCAAGAAATTGTGTGGGCTACCGCTATCCACCAAAATATACAGAGGTCTCTGTTTGTAGTTTCCCACCACTCGAAGTTGCTTGTAATCCGATTGATCTCGTAAACCCCACATAGCCTCTAGCGAGATATTAGGATTGAGGGGAGCTTCATTATCTAACTCCTCACTTCCAGATTCCTCTGCTTCCTGGTCGTCGTCTTCCACCATGTATAACTGGAATTGTTTCTTCCTACACTTGTGCCCCGGTGAATACTTCTCATCGCACCAGAAACATAGGCCTCTCGCCCTTTTCTCATCAAACTCCCTGCTGCTAGTGGTTCTACTGTTCCGCTGGTTCCTGACATTCATGTTCTTGCTTCCCTGGATTCCCGGTGTAGGCAACAACCCACTTTCTGTCTATGGCCTGGAAACAGTGGTTGTGTAGTTATTTCCCTTGTACAAGGAAGGTCCCCCGCTTACGGAGCTACTGACCCTACTGCCTTTTCCTAAGTAAACTGGTACATTGGTTGCTAGGATTGCTTCTTGTTTCCTTGCCCATGTATATGCTTGATGCAGAGTGGATGGGTCCATCATTTTCACTCTCAGCCCCAACTCTGGTTTAAGACCTTTTAAGAAAAACCCTACCAAATATTCTTCTGGCAGAGTGAGCTTGTTCGAGTATCTATCGAACAATGCGCAGTACTCTAGCACCGACCCCTCCTGTCTTAGCTCCTTTAGATCTCCTATGGGATCTTCAAAAATATTTTCATTGAACCGTTGTCGTAAGAGAGTCACGAATTCCTCCCACTTTATCTCATGCATCTCCTTCCGATTCCTAATGGTAAGTTGATACCATTCGAGCGCATCCCCTTCCATATGAATTGCCGCCAGCCTTATTTTCAACTCATCCGGTGTTTGATTCATAGTAAAAAACTGTTCGCATTTGTAACTCCAATTTCGAACTCCTGTTCCATCGAACGTTGGAAAATCTATTTTATGGGCCTTTATTACTCCCAATCCTCGTCCTCTTTCTCCCGAACTCTGCACTAATGATTCTGTCTCTTCCTTGTCCATTTTCTGCATGAGTTGCTGAAACATGGACTTAATGTCACTAATTTCTTTTTCATGCCGTGACTGAGCTTCGAGCATGCTTCTAATGCTTTCTTCCAAACGGCGGACCTCAGCTCCTCTTATACCTTCAGCCATTCTTCTCCGAGGAACGTCTGCTTTGATACCAACTGTTACGATATTTTAGATTCACTGACGATTCTCGCCAACGGCCACAATTACCCAACGTCACAACCACTCAAGAAGGA
>JAOTIZ010000004.1:20056572-20066952 GCA_027123425.1 Erythroxylum panamense
AAGGATTTTGAACTAAGTGGACCCACTCGTTTATTGAATTGTGCACTTGCGATTGGTTCTAAAATATTTTAAAAATTATATACTGAGTTTTGTACCGGATTTTAGTGTCGTAGCTTACCGATCTTGTGTGGTGCGGACTCGGATATCACCCACGATATCAGGTTCGGGTCCTGCAGGATTGGGGTGCTACATGAAGAGCTAGATGCCAAAAGAAATGGAAAAAATAATGATGGAAGATAGATATTATAGGGAGCAACGAGCTTTTGTGAACCATAATAAGACAAAGTATGATTGGAAAAGTAACGATCCTTATTCGAACATGTACACTTTAGGGTGGTAGAACCACCAAAATTTCTATGGGTCCAACAATGTAAGGACTCACTTAGGGCATCAAGACCTATTAGGATTTCAGCAAGATGAGTCCAGTTCATGGGATTATAAATTGGATAAGATCCTTGATAAGCTCATGGACATGGAAGAGGGTCAGAGGAGATTAGCAGAGCAAATTGAGCAAGTAACGAAAAATTATGCCTCGTCTATTCACAACCTAGAGATTCGAGTGACAACTTTCCCATGAATTTTGTAAGAGAAGTGTAGAAGACTCTCTAAGTAATATGGAAATACATCAAAGAGAGCAATATGATGTTATCGTACCTAAGAATGTCAGAGAGCTAGAAGGATAAGTGGAAAATCAAACTGAACCCCACCTTATTGAAAACCAAGAGATGAAGAAAGAGGATGAAGAAAATGATGAAAACCCCTCATATTATCCACTAGATCTTAGTATACCATGCTTAAACATTGAAAAATCATAAGTAGATGTCCATGAAAGGAGTCTATCCTTCTGCTTAGTGATGACCAAGTGACATTCAATATGGATGATGTATTAAAGAATCTGGAGGAGGGGATGCATTCAGAAAGAATGATGTGTTCAAATATGTACATGAATGAGAGGACAAAGAATAGATGACAATGGGCATCAAGTTTGAAGAAGCTATGAAAGTCTCTGTTCGAGAAGCTAAAGAAGAAGAGGAGATGAGAGCGAATGAGGAAGACCTAAAAAGAGAATAGCTCACCCTCTTACCGGTAAAATTGCTGGATTCTATGGAAGATTCAGGGAGTTTTGTCATTCCCTGTTTTGTTGATAGTTTGCTCGAAAAAAAGGACATTACTGAGCTTAATTGGTTTTCATAATTTTATCAATATTATCTTTCTGATCATTTTGCAATTTGTAGCTTACTTACAACCTACAAAACTGATGTTGAACCAAAAGGGTGGAAGCAAGCCACTCATAATTGATCCTGGCTAAGCTTCCAAAGATGCAAGGTCAAGTTAATGACCCTAAATTAGCACGTTTAGTAGTTAGATTCAAATTGTTGTGTAGTTAGGTTTGTTTTAAATTCTAAAATAAGCTTGTAATGATGTGGAATGGTTGGATCGCTAACTCTCTTATTCTCTTTGAATCAATTATAAGAAAGGGAACCCAGATCGATGTCAAGCGCATTGGGTCTCCATCTTCGACACCAGCCTCACCTCCATCACCATAAGTTCATGTTCTAACCCCTTTAGTTCCTGCTGTTGTTTTCTCTTTTCATACATTATTTTTGAATTCCCCCTTTTATGTGTTTATTTGCCTCCTTCTCACATTAAGGACAATGTGTTGTTTAAGTGTGAGGAGGGTTATGCGTTTTGCTTTAAGCTTGAATGTTGCATATTGTATGATAGTTTGTTAGGTTGTATATTGTGAATTGTGTGAATGTGTCAATGGCTTAGATTAATTAAAATTGATTTAATTTTGAACATAATCTATTAGGATGTGAAGAGTCATTAGCTCACAAAATTATAATCTAGGTTCTTTGGCTAAATATGTAAGTTAATTAGAATTTAGTGTTAGTTTGTCACCCTCTAAATTGTCACATTCATTCATAACTTTAGGTATTTCGACTAAAGTAGCTTTTCTAGTATTTTTCATGAAAACAAGTAAACAAAACAACAATGTAGATAATCAAAAAAATGTGTTTGTTAATTTTAAATAAATAACTATTTTGCTGGCCTTCAGGTTATGAATAGAACTAGTAGCCAGTTGAGAATGTGATGTAGTTGAGTAACTGGATTGACATGCATCACAAATGTGTTCCTTCGTGTCAAAAGGCTATAATGACATTTCAACCAAGCAGCTTAATAAAAACATGACTTAGTCGAGTAACCAGACCGACATTTATCACTAATGTTTATCTCCGAGTAAAATATTAGGTCCACGTCCATAAAAAAAATTAAATAAAAAGTAAATAAAAAATATTTTATAATAAAACCTACTGAACATGTAAATAACTTGACTTTTCATGAAAACATACTTAAGAGTAGTTACAAAGTTTGAATGACCAAAAAATTATTAATGTGTGTGTACAATTAAAAAGTATTCACTTGACATTTGAGTTTTTGATTAATATGTATGTTTAATCCAGACCTCCTAGACACAGATTTTGCATGTTAATGATTTGAAACAACTTGAATGATGATGTTTAAAGTTAATTTTATTTCACGAAGTTGAAGTCATTATCTCATTATTGCACTGTGTGCTTTGTGATTTTTTATGTTTGTTGTTTTGTTAGCTTAAGGACGAGCAAATGTTTAAGTGTGGGGATATTGATAAGTGTAAATGACATCATGTTTTAGGGCTTAGTTTGATATGTGTTCAGCTATTAATTCAATCATTTAGTATGCGTTTAGGTTATAATTGTGCTAGTTTGTTAATTATTTGTGTTTAAGTGTTTTTATAGGTTAGTTCAAGTCTTTGAGCTTAAATATTATGTTTTTTGAGATACCTTGATATGTTTGTTAGTGTTTCAAGGTCAACATTGAAGAACGGAGAAGAATTAGAGATATTAGGGCCGAAATAACAACCCATGATCATGGCATAATAGGCCATAATTAAGACAGAAGCATCAAAGTTGGCCCATAATTGTGGCATCATACAAAACCCAATATATGGCCCACGATCATGGTCTGTATGCCACAATCATGACAAAAGGCTCAGATGTGGCCCACAATCATGACCTGTATTGGGCAAATGCACAACCACTAAAAAACGTCAAGTTTTGAAAAAAATTTCGGACCTTTTAGACCCAAAAAAATCCTAGGGCTACTTAGAACACAAAGGATGTTTAAAGAACAAGACAAAGAGGCAGAAGGGAGCTTTTGCATCAGCCACCTTAAAAAAAAGCCTAGAGAGAATTCATCGAGAGATTGAGGAAGATAAGAGGAGAAGAAGCTAACTCGATGTACTTCTTAGATCATGAGGTTTCCCAATGTCATTGCCTCCTGTCCTCCATTTCGATTGTATTTTCTATTTATTTTCAGTTTTATCATTGTATAGAATTATATTGAATAGTTGATGATTGGATCTAAAGAATGTTCTAAACTCACCTTCATATTTTTATTTTTGAATTAATAAAATTTGATTGTTTATATATTAATTGGATTTATTGTAATTTAATTATGCAATTACATAATTCGATAATAAACTGAGAGGGTAAATCGGATGAAAAACTATTAAATTGAGCTAACGAGAGTTAGGTGATTTAATAGAATTAGAATTAAATCAAATCGGTAAATTGTGCAAAGAGAGATACTGCATAGGTTTTTAGTAGTTTATTAAAGAACTTCAGAGCTAATTAAGGTTGTGGATAAGTTGTAAATTAAGAGATTGCGACCTCCATAATCTAATTAGGGTATGATTTAAGGTTAATGGTTATAACTCGAAATAGAGTAATCAACCCTAGGATCATTTAGAACTAATAATCTAGTAATTCATAATCAGTTAGGTTAGCATTAAGGATAGGTAAAATTTCTTTTCTCTCAATTGGTAATTTCTTTATGTTGATTCTTGGGTGTGTTGCAATTGCTTAGTAATGAGTATTTTTGTGATTGATTCTTAATTTGATTTGATTGATTAAATTAATTTCTTGATTTTAGTTTTGTGCAATTTGAATTTTTGTATTATTTTCTAGCCTTAAATTTGAGGATTAGATTATCCCTCCTCGTGGGATCGACACCTTAAGTACTACACTAACGAACCGTGCGCTTGCAGATTATCGAGGGTTATTTATTAAAACTTACACACATCAAACACCCGATCAATGTGTTTGGTGATGAGTGGATACAGGAAAAAGAGAAGAAAAGGTGAACAAAAAGCTAGAGAATTAAGTCTAGTATGATAGTACAATCCTATGCGTGATAATGCAATATGGAGCAGAAGGCTAGATGTTGATTTCATTCTCTTCTTTTCTTTTAATTTATTGCCTTACATGTCAAATATGAATAGTTATGTTTTGAACATGATTATAGATTGCTAAATCTATTTTTTTGTGTAAAATTTTCCTTAATAAATTCAATATGTTACTGCTTGTGATATTTGTTATATTCATGCTTGATTTAAATCGAGAGATTGAATTAAGATATTTATGGTAAGCTACAAAATGAGAGTTTTTATCTTAATAGACTTATAAATATCAGGTTAATGGAGAGATCTTACTAGTGACTTAATTATCTTTAGAATTGTTTCAAATCCAATTGAGTAGTTAGGAGTAGTTTTGAGAAATTGAGAGACTGCGAAGTAAGTTTTATCTATTTCAATTAGGGTTACTTGATTAAATCTTGAGAGAAGGTAATCAAAACTTTTGGATATCTAGGATTATGTATAGTTGAATTCATGAGGTGAAGGGAAGATAAAACAAGGATAGAATAATCCCTAAGTTGTGAGCTCCAATGTGTTTGCAGATTGTTCAACAATGAAATTAGGAGCTGAACTCTTCTAGCTGATGAAAGTGCTCTATTCGCCAAGCTTTGATCAATCCAGATGTTTCAAACAATCTAGGTGGCTAAACAAATTTGGAGGCTTTTCAATGATAATTACTCCTTATGGAGAAAATGGATGAATGAGTTATATCTAAAGGATTCCAGCTTATGGCCGATTATAGAAAAGAAAAAGCACTCTTAACGTCTCATACAAATTCTAAGAAAAAGACAAGTTATGTATTCTCTCATTAAAATACAAGTGGGGAATCGTAACAATACTTGGTTTTAGTTTAACAATTAGACCTCTCTGAGCCCTCTTTGCCTAAGAGAAGATATTTCTGCTCTCACATCTAGTATTCCAACTTAAGCTAGAGTAAAAAATATCATAATTCATAATACTTGGCAATTTGGCAATTTCCAAGTAGGGACGTTGAAAGACTTTTGGGTTATTTTCCTAACTACTTGCCTAACCTCTGCTTAACAGATAAACCTATTTGGTGCATCAACAACAAGGGAGACTTCTTTAACTCATCATTCCTTAAAGCTCTCAGGCCATTCATTCCACTCATTCCTTGGTTCAATATTGTTTGGAGAGGTTATTTGAAGCCTAAAGCTTCCTTTATTACTTAGTAGCAGTTAGAAGAAGATTGAAAATCAAAGATAGGATTATTGGATCTAATGATGTCCTATATGAGTTGTGATGTCTAGAAGTCAAAACCATTGATCATCTTTACTTCAAATGCAATTACACGACCTCCGTTTGGGCTTCAATCCAGTACAATATGAATTTTTTTTTACCCAATGACTAATTGGGATAATATATTGGTGTGGGCTAAAAACAAGTATCACACTTTGGGGCTTAAAGTAGGAAACAAAATTTCTTTTATCTTATTAACTTGGTTTTTTTAGCAGATTTTTTTCTTAAAACCTCAAACTATGAAGTTGTATTTTGGTTTTTCAGATACCTCCAAACTTTTGTTCCCACCTTTAGAAGTTCTCCTTTTCTTTTTAATATAATTCTTTTGTCCAAAAGAAGTCTTATCTATTTAAATTCATAAAATTATTTCAAGAGTCTTAAAATCTAATTACAAGAATTTTATATTATTTGAAATGAAAACAAGCATAATGAAGCTTCATATTGGCATAATTTAATCAGAAAGTAAAATAAAAGGTATAATTGAAAATTTCAAAAGTTGCAACAACTAGAGAAGTCTATGTAATTTGAGAGGACTAAAATGGCACAAATTTAAAAGGTATATACTCAATTGAAGAGAAAAAGAAAAGACTAAAATAATATAAACCAATGATTGAAAAATCAAAATGATTTAATCAGTTCAATTGTAAAAACTTTGAACTAACCAACTTTTCAGTAAAATTTTTAATTTTTTTGTTCGATTTACTAAAACTCTTATTGTTAAAAGTCTATTCATTTATTAATTAATTAGTTGATTCTTGTAAACTAATCAATTGATTTATTTAAAAATCTCTTTTTTTCAATTAAACTTAAAATTTTTAATGAGTAAGGAAAATCTACTATAACCGTATTTCAAATTCTTTATTTTAGTTAATCTTTAACTGATTATATGATAGTCTAATATCAGTTGAACGTTTTAAACCCCAAACTTCTTATCTTACCGATTTATCTTCCGGTATGATTTTTAAAATATTTGTGCAAACTACAAAAGTAGTGAAAACGTAATTTAATTCATTAATTAAGCATATACCAATTATGTGAGAGCTAGTATGGCGATTAATATATAGTCATTTTTAGGGAAAATTGATCTTCCCATTGTTTTTTTTTTTTTTTTGACAATATCTTCTCATTGTATTATTCGACCTTTTCTGCTGAATTATTGATTTGTTTGAAGGATCCCTACCTCATGTCCTATGTAATCCCGCCTTTCGTCAATAGCAAAAGTTGTCAGCAGACGGGCTGCCGCACAAAACGGGAACATTGTATCTAATCTTTAATTTTCCAGTATCTTAGCAACTTTCTCTGACTATCAAAGCCGGGAAACTCTGGATTACAGTGCGCCCGTCATAGTCATGATTGGTTAACCAGAAATCTTTCTCGCATGGAGGTGACACCCCCATTTGAATCTGCGAAGCTCTATAGAACTTAGGCATGTCATCTTCCGCAAAATATTAGCGGCCATATGGGGATATTTCTTGTGAGCGAAACGAACTACGCGGCAAAAATCTTTAGCTGTTTCTAAGTATCATAAATTGGATGGTTCATGTTCAACCACTGTTTGAATGGGCCTTTATCTTTACATCAATTCCAGCTTCTTTTTTAGCTTCTAGGTTGGGTTTTTGTGATCATTGATTTTGATACTCTTTCACCTATTACAACGCTTTTCAGTATTCAAACACAATAAAAGTGCAATTCTCCAATTTTTTGTTGACCCATAAGCATCATGTATTAGCAGGGCAGAAGATGATCTAAATGGGAAAACAGAATATTATCTTATTTAACTAGCAGACTGAGTTTTGCAGGCTGGACGAAATTATAACTGCAAACCGAATCCACAATGAATAATTTAATAACTGAGGGGGAAAGAACTATCATGTGAGATATTATTTTTAGCAAATTTTAGAGAATTGAAATTTGTTGCAATAAAAAACAAATGCCGTCATTGATTTTATTGATGTAATTCAACCAGTAGAAGGCAATTTGAGAATATTTAAACCATACATCAAGCCTTTTTCAACTAGCAATCTATTCACACGTAAATCAGTTTGAATACCAAGACAATTTGGGAGATTTGACTTGGTAGGTCCGTTAAAGACTAGGGGAACAAAAAGGCACAGCGCAATGAAGCAAAAAAAGAAAAGGGACATTTTGTCAGAACATGTTCAATTTGATCTTGTGTGATAATAGATTACAGAAGTAGAAGGCAGCGCAATAAACTCACACCTCCAAAGGAGGAAGAACAGAATGGTTGGGGAAATAATGCTCCTTTAGGATATTACAAATGCCTGCTAGAAATAACTCGGGGGGCATAATCTCATCATCCATGAAAACTAAAATTTTTAGTGCAATTCATATCAAGTTATCAAGCAAGTACTGACAAGTATCCTTAGCAACAGTACTACAGGAAGGGAAGAAAAAAACATACACATTCCTAACTGAACTGAAGGTAACGAACCCAGGTCAAAAGAAAAGGCATCACGAAGATCAATTAGATACATAGGTAGTTCCTCCTCATAAAGAACACTGCTTTTTACCAAGGAAGATTCGAATCTTAACTTACAGATGGTGATCTAGAACTCAAGCTGCTATACCTTCCAAGCCGTGAAACACTCCTTACACTCTTGGGAGTGCCAACCCCAGGACTAGCTCCTCTGTAACTTGCTCGAAGTGTTTCATCAAAAGAAGATGAAGATTTAAAAATTGCATTCCTGACAAACTTCTGAGCAGCAGGAGATAGTGTCCGCACAGCTGGACTAGCACTGCCTCCTCTAGCTGGAGATGGCAATGGCGGCTTCTGAAACATCCTAGATCTCTCCCTCAGCTTCCGTGCAGCTTCCCTTGACAAAGAGTGGGCTTTTACATCACGAGCAGGCGGATTTGGGATTTTGAAATGAGGTCCATCGCCACTTCCACCAATATCAATAGGCGTGTCTTCAGGATCCAATCTCAAAGGGGTCCCTTCAATCTCACCCCATGTAATAAATGGGGACTGATCAACTCCAGGAGCTGGAGAAGGTGTCCTAACAAAACTATATCCATTATCTGCCTTCTTCCCCGAGTCTACATAGAACGCATTAGGTGTTTTCCTCAAGTCCTCCAAATCGTACTTGTTGTTGTTGCCTTTTTCTCCATCTCTACCGGACCATGAAGGTAGCGGTGTAGCTCCCACAACAGGAGTGTAGAGCACATCGACAGAGCCATCATGTTTTGGCCCAGAATCCAACATTTTTCCATGGAAACGAGTATTGGACCTGCTAATTTCTTTGGTCAAACCCTTCAACCTATTGGCACGTTCCTCATCAGTCAATGGAGCCTCGGCATGGGGGTGGTACATCAAAAGATTGTTTGGAGTGTAACGCCAACCCTCCAAAGTGCTAGGAGGTTGATCAGAAGTGCCATAACCATCAGTAATTACCCCACGTCTCTTAGCACCATCCTCAATCGATTCCTTTTCAAAATCTTGTAAGTAGAGATGGGCATATCTCTCTTTCCTCTTCTTATTGACTTTGTCTAATACTTTGGAAAAGCTTTCATTATCTTCACTGGTATACTTTTTAAAAAACTCATCTAAATTCAAAGAATTGTCCACAATCCCATCATCCGTATCAACGGAGTAGGACAGATCTCCTCCTCTATGTGTACCATTATTATTACTATTATTATCGAAATCATCAAAAGAAGTGAAACTGCTGGAAAGAGTAGAACCTCGGGCGTCGGTTGTATCGGAAGAATTTACCCTTTTTCCAAAGCGGCGCTCTATGATCTTCAACTGGGCATCGCGGATTTGAATTGGATCACCGGATTTAATGGCTTGAAGCCAATCAAGGCGGTCTCGAAGCTTGGAGATGTCAGGAAAGAAGTCGCGCTCGACAATCTTCTCGATGGCGGCGACGTAGGTATCTTCGTCAAGAACCCGTTTCGTGGAGGAAGAGGCATTTCTGGAGATATGAGGCGCCGCAGTTTGGGAGGGCGATGGAGGAGAGAGGTTTCGGGGCGAGTGACCTGGAGATAGAAGCATCGTTAAGGGTGGTAGGGGAGAAGGAATTCGCTAATCGGAATCGAACTCGGAGATGAAAAGCGTGTATAAGTTGGGGTTCTAAAACGAACGAATGGCTATGTTTAAAGATTTCCAACTTGGGATGGTTTGGTGCTTTATTTTCAAGTCGGTGATTGTTAGTATGCAGAAAAAGAACTATTCCCTTTTTTCTTGAAGCCTCTTCACAAAGGCAATCAACATTAAGAAATACTAAATTTACAAGTTTACTTTAGGACGGCTTTTCTCTACTTATTTTATAATTGTTTAAGTTAAGTTTTTGGTTTTTGGTTTTTTATTTTAAATTATTCCAGTTTTTAAAATTTATAAAAGCTAAAAAAAAGTTGTTTTGATTTTCTGATTTTTCATAATCCAATTTATTATCAACTAAATATATATTATTTAATTATTTAATTGCTAATAAGAATTATAAATAATTTATTTTATATTATATTTAAGTAATTAAAAGTGTTAGTAATTTATTTTAATTACAAAATTAGTTTAAATAAATTTAATTTAATAATTATTAATAAATATAATTAGATTAAAATATCTTCAAAATATATAAAATTTTAAATAAAATTTTGATTATAATTAAAATATTTTTTAAAAAAATTAAAATCATTTATTTTAATATAATAAAATAATTTTTATTAATACTTTATTAATAAAATTATATCAGAGATTAAAATCAATTTAATTAATTAAAAATAATTTATTTTTAAGTTTTATCTAATATATAAAAATCACTTCTATTTTTTGTTGTGATTTTTATTTTTTGTTTTTTGTTTTTTGTTTTTCTTTCAAACAAAAGCAAAAACTTTTTTCGTTATTAATGTCAATGCAGTTATATTTT
>JAOTIZ010000004.1:20102830-20113262 GCA_027123425.1 Erythroxylum panamense
GAGCTTAGGTAGAGGACGTAGGTCTTAGCACCGAACCTCTATAAAAACAGTGTTTGATCTTCTTCCCTACACTTTTCTTTTAAGTTTATCAAAATTGTTTCTGTGTGTTTTAACTTCTGATTTTCTTGTAGAAAATTATAAAAAGCTTAAAGATCTATTCAACCCCCCTTCTAGATCTCTTACATTCCTTTCAACAGTTTAAGTTGAACTATGAGCTCAACTACAAGGATTACACCTTGAGTGAGTTGATGAATACCCTCCAGAGTATGGAGGAGATATTAAATATCAAGGCTCATAGGCCGGAAGACAATGTAGCATCTTCTTCTAAGCTCAAGGGTAAGGGCAAGAAAAAGGAGAAGGGTCCAATGAAAAAGAAGACCCAAACAGGGGTGAAGGCTTAACCCTTGAAAAAGAAGGCCAAAGAGAACATCAAAGGAAAGTGTTTTCACTGTAATAAGATGGGCCACTGGAAAAGAAACTGTCCGGTCTACCTTGAGTCCCTCAAAAGCAAACAAGTTATGAGTTTCCTAAGTTTATTAAGAACTAGAAATGTGGTAGATTTATTTGATTCTTGGATATTAGATTTAGAAGCCACTAACCATGTTTGCAATTCTTTGCAGGAGTTCCAGCAAAGGCCAGTTTTAAGTCAAGATAGCAGATGAATCCTATGTTTCAGCAGAATCAGTAGGAGTAGTTATCTTAGACTTTCCTAGTGGTTATAGGTTACATTTGGAGGATATTTATTACATGCTAATGATTGTAAGGAACATGATTTCTGTTTTTTTGTGTAATAAAATCTGGTTATTCGTTATATTTTGAAAATATTATTTCAATATATGAGAATAAGAATTTTATTTGTGATGTGATAATTAAATAGGGATTGTTCATTATAGAACCTATGAAAGGCTCACCAAACACCACAGAATTAATAAAACCAAGACATTCCAATGACTTTAGCATTACTTCTAAATATCTGTGGCACTTAAGATTGGGACATATCAATCAGAAAGGACTTGATAGGTTAGTAAAGGATGGGATCCTTACGGGCTTGGATAAAAATCCATTACCCACTTGTCAATCTTGTATTGAAGGAAAAATGACCAAGACCTCATTTCCTTATAAAAGAAACAGATCTGAATTCATGTTGGACCTAGTATATACTGATGTATGTAGGCCCATGAACGTACAAGCTAAAGGAGGTTATGAATACTTCATAACCTTTATAGATGATTACTCAAGACGTGGCTATTTGTATTTGATGCATAAAAAGAGCGAATCTTTTGAAAAGCTCAAAGAATTCAAAGCTGAAGCTAAGAAGCAGCTAGGCAAGCCATTAAAGTAGCCTCAATTAGATCGAGGTGGTGAGTACTTACTTGGTAATAAATCAAGAGAGTTAATCAAGTTATATGTGCTAAGATGTGCAACGAGAATTAGTAGCTTAATAGACCTCAATTATTAGATTAATAATAATTAAAGAGAGATCTTAATTGTGAATTAATTATCCTTAGGATTACTTCAAATCTAACTGAATAGTTAGAAGTAGATTTGTGAATCGAGGGATTACAATTATATTATTATCAAATTCAATTAGAATTACTTGATTAGATCTTAAGAAAAGGTAATCAAAACCTTAAGATATCTAGAATTGAGCATACTTGGAATAACAAGATAAAGGGAAAACAAAACAAGTATAGAATAATTCATGAGTCTCTAACTTTGATCAACCTTATTTTATTGGCAACTCAATTATTTACATGTTTTGTTTTATTAGTTATTTCAATTTCAATAATTTATTTTAATTTAAATCAATCTTTAATACCTTAGACAATGTTTTATTTAGGTTGTTAGGTTTCTAATTAGTCCTTATGAAAACAATACCTTTTGTATTACAAGTTACGATCTGTATACTTACGGTATTGAAAGTTTTATTATAAAACTTATCAATTGTAAGCCCTTTACCACTATCTAATTCCAATTCAAAAGCCAACAGGTTGATAAACCATGTCCGAGAATTAGTATTCTTTACCAACATAATAGCCCAAGCCAATGGATACATTCCTTCATTGCCATCCCTCCCAACTGCACTTAGTAGTTGGCCTTAGAATTCTATCTTTAAAAAGCAACTATCAATACCAAAAATTGACCTCAAATGCTTCCATCCTCTTTTCATGACATCAAAGAAAATGTACAATCTTTTGAACTACAAAAAAGAGATAAAGAACAATGAATAAATGAATAATTGTCTTAAATATAATTGTCGATGATTTGTATAAATTTAACTTTACTTACCTGTAACAAACAAGTTTTTCATTCCTTGTCAACTGTAACTCTACTATTGATCCTGGATTACTAATCCTCAAATCATGTACGTTTCTTTGCAGCTTGACTTATTCATTCACATTATCAGTTGCCCTTTCTTTTCTCAATATACTCTTTGTTGCTCTACACATGCTTAAGTTAACAAATATATTAAGTTTTTCTCTGCATTCTTCAACCATCTTCCTCATCAAGATACTAGGTTTCTCAAGTATTCTTTTCCAAAATTTCTCATAAGGAACTTAACTGAAACTAATTTAGGCTTGTTGGTAATAGAAAATTTATGCTCAGGATTGTATGTCTTCACTTTAAAGCATTGTGCATTCTTACCACCAACATACATGTAATGCCCCAACATATACCCTGGAAGTATTATAGCATGTTTAGGGTGTATTAAGAAGTGACCATAATGAATTAAGTACATCTAATTATTGTAAGAGATATAATGGTACTTAATATAAAAGACAAGGGTAAATGGATAATTTGTTCGCTTCAGCATGGACATACATACTTAGACGTGAAATATGTATGGAAATTTTTGATATGTTTGTTTGGATTTATGAATGTAATGTGAGAGGAATAGATCAAAGAAGTATTCCATAAGTAAATGAGATGTTTTTGGTTAAATTGGATGTATTTTTGTGTTGCTCTTACATGATAAGACTCAAGATAGTTTATTTAGGACATGTACCTCGCTAAATGGATAGGTTCCACTAAACATAATTCTGTAATTTTACCATATTTTTTCCTGTAGACCTCCAAATTGTATAATTTCAATTAGATATTAAAATAGAGACATAGGTCTAAAACTTTTATGAAGGAACTGAAATCTGATTCTGCCTCTAAGTGTTTTGAATTATGTTTTAAAGTTGAGTTCTGGCTACTATCCTTGCTTTCAAACATCCTGTAGTTTTTTGGGTATAACTCTTGATATAATTAACCAAATTGCATGAAATTTATGACATTAGAAACTTAATACATAGGGGAATGAAATATATTTATATGATTATAGGCCAATGTGGGAATTAAAGGAAGAAGGGCCAATACGCAATTTTCATAAATTCAACTCGTGGACCAATAAGATTAAAACATATGTCTCCAATAGAATTGTAACACATGGTCCAATAGAATTGTAACATGTGATCTAATGGGATTGTAACACATGGTCCAATAGGATTATGACATATGGTCCAATGGGATTGAAACATGTGTCTAAGACTAGAAATTTCATGAAAAGGCATATAGAGAGGGAAGATAGACGACACTTTGATGGCTTAACTTCAGATATTTCTCCTCTCCATTTCACCTTCTCCATCCCATCATATTTCAAGTGGTGATTCAAGCAAAGTCAATGAGGAAGGGAAGGAAAAGCATTAGAAGAACTACTTTGCCAATTTTAAGGTTTAGGACTTCACTTAGTTACTTTCTATATTTGTGTATATTTGTATGTATAAAAAGATTCATTTGGATGTGGAATGTTTAATGGGATGATGCTTTGGTGTTATTTTGGTGTTATCATGCATAGAATTGGTTGAATATAACAAGAGAGTATTGTGTAGTGGAATTATGTCTAGGGTTTATTGAACTAGTAATATTGTTTGGGTTATAACTCAGCCTAAAGTCCTCCAAATTGTGTGATTTTAGTTGCATATGAAACCTAGGACATAGAACTAAAAATCTCTAGAAGAGAATCTAACTCAATTATAGCTTTATGACATTGGAAATTGGGATATAAAATGGTGACCTAATGCTGCCCCTAATTTGGAGCAGTGTGTGATATTTGGTCTATAACTTATGTGTTAGAAGTCCAAATGGCCTGATCTTTGGTGTTTTGGAAAATAGATACATATATGGATAAAGGTCTAGTAGACCATGAAACCTAGTTTTGACTTTTTCTGTACGAATATTAAGAAACAACTAGACTTCGTCATGTAATTTGTTTCTGGACTGATAGTTTGCCTATTTTTAGACCACTTTGGGGTTTAGCTCAAATTGCACTGTTTTGAGCTTATTTTCATTTCTGATTTTTATCGAATCTTATCTGGACCTTTTGAACATGTATGAAAATTTTTGAACACCTAGAAATAAATGAAATAGGAGTTACCACATGTAAATTGGGAGACTAAACATTGGAATATAAGATTGGGTACAATACATTCCAAAGAAAATTTACATTTACATTAATAATTTGTATGCATATTCATTACTCATATGCGTATAGTATGATTATACATGTGTGATTTTGATACCCTTCTAATGGTGGTAAGTCATGAATTTCATGTATGAATGCAAATATATATTTTATGACTTAAATGTATATAATATGATTTGTTAATATATGAATTGTGAAATTTGCAAATGGAGGAAATGTTATAGTACCTGCTTTATTGTCTTGGTTGTGGATAGACATGTATGATTGTAGGGTTATAAGTTTGATACCTTTAGGTATCTACAGTTTGATATCTTTGAATATCTATAGCTCCTGTTATCCACACCCACAGAAAATGTGCAAGCTTAATACAGAAAGGAAACTTAACAATTATAAATAAGAAATACAGCATGACAACATACATAACTGGTATTGATGAGCATTTGTATTGGTTGTGATGATGAATTATAATAATGTGCAATTATATTGATAATTTGTATTAATGAGCATTGAATATCAATATTTGGCTTATAAATGTGCATTTTCGATATATGGATAATATGTTGAAGCATATTTGCATTATGTACTTTGCTTAAGTATGTCATCACTGTTTACATGAGCATTGAATATCATGTTTGGTTTATGAATGTTAATTTATTATATATAAGTTGTGATATTTCTAAATGTGTGTGCTTAGCGGATGACTACTGTTAAACGATAATGTAAGCATTGGCGAGTTTTGTAATGTATATATGAATAGCACTTAATAGAATTGTATACCTTAAATGCATGTACAAGAATTTGGCTGCTATGTGTGTGGATGGTTATAGGTTCCGTATAGGGGGAATTACAATACAACTCCCATAGGAATCCCTCGATACTTTGAACTATGATCTTATGACTTTCTCTTCTTTTAAAACTTGACATTGTATCATGTTCGTACTATGTAAATCCACAACTAAATCTTTAAATTCTTTATCTAATTCAAACTCCATCCCCAATCTCCAATGTTCTATCACATTAGATGGATTATGCCTAATACTAGTAATAGCTCTTCACAATGGTTCACCAGGCTTTTCTCTGCTTAGATATTCATCACTATCAATAAAACTATCATAATTAGTCGATTCAATTTCAATTGGTTGGTTATCATCAAGAATGTCAACTTGTATAAAAAACACTTGTCCTGGTCTCTATCATAATCATCCAGCTATCCATCAATTCATCCATCAACTCCTACACTAAATCCTTCATTAACTCCTACACCAACTCCTTCATTAACTCCTACACCAACTCCTTCATCAACTCCTTCAATAACTCCTACACCAACTCCTTCCTGTACTCCTTCACTAACTCCTTCAATAACTCCGTCACTAGCTCCACAACTTACCCCTTAACTGTCACTATCTGTAGCCTCTCTTCCTTTTATGGGAAATTTCTTATATGCATGGATTAGGGCGTCTAACAAATAAGTTACATAAGCATCAATCATTTGGTGGATTTTCATAAGGTTAATAAGCCTTAGACAACTTTGATTTGATTTAATCAATCTCAATAACTCCCTAAGTTGAAAACAAGGTATACTATAGTAGGCCTTATGCACTTGAAGGTATCCTAACTTCTTTCCCATGTCACCTATTTACCTATAGCTAATATAATCAAGGTCTACTTTATCAACAAAAAAACACTTGTTTATCTGTCAACATATTTCAACTCTAGTTCTACTATAAACTTTCCACCATAAAAAAAACTTATACTACTAAATTAGGCCATCATACACTTGTTCACAATAAAGGGGAAATAAGTTATAACTAAATTGAAAGGAACATTCACATAAACATAGTCAAATCATTAACACCATAGAATAAAGTTAAAAGAAAGTATATTACTTAGCTGTTATCAATTTCTTATAAGTCACGCATCTAAATTACACCAAAAAACAAACATTTTGAGAGGTTGATTAAATATATTACTAGGTTTATCTTTTGTCTTATAGTAAATCATTTGAATATCACTTTATTCTACTAATTCCCACAACAAGTGACATTTCCATTAATGTGCTTATTTCTACTATAGAAAACTAAATTTTTGTATGTCTTGATTATAGAACAACTACCATATAATATTTTCTTAAGTCTATAGAAATTATGTTTTTCATCTAACTTAATAAATCTAAAGGGGTTGTTTAATAAATACCTGTTTTAGTAGTTCACCATGATGGAAGTTGATTTTACATCTAACCGATGCATAAGCCATGTATTTTAGGCTGTTAAAGTTATCACCATTCAATGATTCTCATTCTATCAAGCCTAGCTACCAACACAAATAATTCCGTATAATTTACTTATATTTTACTTGTAACCCTTAACAATAAGTCTAGCATTGTATTTACCTACTTTGGTTTTATAAACGTGTTCACTCTAACGAACTTTCTTCTCTAGGCAAATTATTAAGATTTTATGTATTTTTCTTTATAGATTTTTTCTCTAATCTATAATTTTGTAGTCGTAATTAACTTTGTAAATTAGTAATAATTAGTCAATTAGTTCTTAATTTAATGATCAAAGGAAATTCAATTTCCTATAACTCTATTACTTTTATCTTTACCAACACATTCATTGACAACAAGAAATCTTCGCAACTAAATCAAGGAATAAAGGACCACAACATACATAGAACAACTCAACAAACATTTTAGGCATAGGTCAAAAATAGGGGACCACAACATATAATAAACATAAACAAACAACCAGATCAAAGAATCATCAAATCAAATAAGAAATAGGGGACCTCAACATATAATAAACATAAATTAAAAGCTTGACAAAACAATGGACCTACCACAATGTATTGCCCTTATCATATTTCCCAGAAGACCTCAACATATAATAAACATAAATTAAAAGCTTGACAAAAAAATGGACCTACCACAATGTATTGCCCTTATCATATTTCCCAGAAATCTGACATAATTTTTTAAAAGGCCACGTCATATATGATGTGACAATTAACTAACGAAGGATAACCTCGGTTGGATTTTCCATCCTCCTAGGGTTTGCTTTGAACTTTTTGTAAAATGTTGGAGTTCAAATTGATCACTCCAAAACGTTAAGGTTCAACTTATATTTTGCTGCAAATGTTAGAATTTAAATTATACTTTTGGCCTTAGTATTTTTCATTAAAGATGATATACAATTTAAGTATGAGGGAGTGATTATTTTGAGTCATATGTGACCTTAGTAAATTGATCCAAAGATGATTCAGAGGACCCATTAGAAGTTAGGATATATTGTGATTAGACTAGTTTAGGTCAATAAAGCATTGATGAGTATATTAGTTTCAATTTGGTTTAATAGAGTATATTAGATTTAATTTGGTTTACTGGTAAGATTTTTCTAAGAGTAAAAGTTAATGATTTTTGTATGTAACCCTTAATTGAAGCATAAATTATATAATAGGTTTAAAACTAAATTAGATAATATAAATTAGCTATAATCTTATAATCCCATTGAAAAATGTTGTTTTAATGCATACTTATAGGAGAATTGTTCTCAAGATAAGTAATATGAATAAGATGAAGTTTAAAAATTTTCAATATAATTGTATATATAAATAGAATTGGATTCTTTGTCGATATATTTGATATATCGTCGAAAGGTTATAAGAAATTAAAAGATTCACTTTTATGATGAATTTAAAGAAATTATTTTAAACATGATTGTGAATTTATCATATATATAAGAAGGCTAATAGGGGTGTAATTGTATTCTTCAGCGGGAGTCTATAGAGAAATACTATTCATAGAGAACAATTATTTGTACTTTCAATAGTTGAAGATGTGATAGTCCAAGAACAAATCTTATTGGATATGAAAAGGTGAGAATTTAATTATGAGAACTTGAATCTATAAAGATAAATACATAAGTTGTTTGCTCATTAGAGTCTAAGTATATAAATAATGTACTAAAGGTGTTCAGTATTTGAACTATCTGATACTTATGAAGTATTAAAGATATCAATTATTCTACATATGAGTTAATATTGAATATAACTTTAGTTTAACATAAATAAGTTCTAATTAAGATATATTTTACTTGGAATAATATTATTTGAATTAGAAATGTTTTAATGTAGCATTAACTACCAATTTAACCATAATGCATTTTCCATCCAGTGGCTTTAGATCAAGAAGTTTTTCAAGCTAGGTACAATTCCTTGTATTATTGAAATAGTATTGTACTGTAGAATATATAGTCTTTCAGCCTGCAAAAGGAACTAAGATCTCATTAAAAATTTAAGTATGTATTTTGATAGTTTCTTTTAATTATGATGACAATTATGATGAAAGTTATAAGATTTAAGTAAGTGCTCATTATAAAAAATCTTGTAGAATTTTCTCCTTATTGTTTTAGTAATAGTATGATTGTCATATGAAAATATGGTATAAATACTTAGGGGATTGACTTTGTGAAAGAGAAAGTGAAAGGTTATTGGTTTATGCCCTAATACTAATAAGTTCGTTGTAGTTTCGTGAAATGATTATTTAAAGGCATTTGTATATTATGCATATTTGTTTAATTAACTGAAATGTAATATAAATTATATGAGATGAATGTACATTACGAATAAAATTATGATGAGATTATAATTATGATATTTATATTGTATTTATGAATCATTCCTAAATTCCTAATCATTATTCTATAAATATTGGGCTTTAATAAAGTGTAAGATTAGCATACATTATATTTCTTCCTTATGAAAGAAACAGTCGATCTCATAAACTAAAATATGAGATAATCAAATGTGTAGATATTTATAAGAGAACAAATTTGTTTAACTAACTTGATATAAGAATTCTATTTAGAACATTACGTATGTTAATAGAAATGCTCATTGTGATTATTGCATAAGTGATTCTTTAGCTTGAGATCTCTAAAGTATTAAATATAAGAACTGTTGTATTTTGATATTACTTAGACCTATTGTAGTCATAGTTAGCTTAATAGGTAATCATTAGACATAACATGAAATATCTAGAGGTAGTTGAAAAATCAATATACAATATATTATCTTAAAATGATTAATATTGATTCGTGAAATCTTTTACAATAGTTTTCAAATGTTATTAATAAAATCAATTACTAATTAGGGAACTAATATAATTGGACTAAAATAAATAGATATTAATTTATACTCTCTATCTAATTAGGACATTATATGATTAAAAAAATAACCCTTAAAAGTTTTTCAAAATTTTATCTACCTTTTATTTGAAACTAGAAAAATATTGCTTTTAATGTGTACTCATAAAAACATCATGCTTTCAACTTTATTTGGATACTCGGTCAATTTTATATTATAGCTTAAGTATATTTGAGTTGATTTGCAAATCACTTATTAAGAAAATTGTATTAAAATAATTAAACTTTAATTATTTTAACCTCTAAACTATACTAGTGTTCTCAAAACAGGTGGAATGGCAAATAAATTCTATAAATTTCATGAATATACTTTCGTTCCATTAAGATCTTACTAATTTTGTATCGCATAACAAAGAATGCCTATTCATTGGATTTTAAGTTGACCAATACTTGACATTAGAAGAAACTGCTTTTAATTCAACAAGGGAATTGAATTGACAACCCATATGATAATTTAGAAATAAAACACCAGAGAGTATTCGGTACTATGCACTACATAATTGATTTTAGTATTGATTCTATTGCTTCAAAAAAACTCGTAACATCAAATCTAAACTTTCCTATAATTGTTCGTGGAGTTGGCGAAAGATATTATCAGTGAGGGACCAATTGGGCCATCAATTCAGATTTAGGATTGGAAATGGCATGTCTACTCTTTTTTGGCAGGATCCTTGGCACCCATGTGATATTTTGTGGCCCTTGTCTACCTCGAGAGAGATTAATAGATCAGAGCTGCCACTTCCAGCACGGGTCTCTGAAGTTA
>JAOTIZ010000004.1:20116181-20126520 GCA_027123425.1 Erythroxylum panamense
GTTATTCAACTTTCAGTTATCGTAAACCATGAACATTACTTCGTTATTCTTCTTCAGTTGCATGACGAATCCAAAGAACAAAAAATGTGATTTGTTATTACAAAGATTGCCATATTGGATTAAGCAAGGGGTGAATAGATGTCAAAGCAGGCAATTCTTTCACGACTATTCATAAGCTAAGGAAAGATAAATATTTTCGGCAAAAAGTCCCACAAGAGAGATGAGATTATACATACTGCAAAAGGCTCAGCTTCTCTCCAAATTTCTTGGACACTTGTCTCCTGCAATGGTTCAAGAGCAAGTCGAGATAATCCAGAATAGCAGAAGTTCTTGAATAGTAAACATTTGTTGGCAGAAGCAGTTCTTCCAGTTCTAGTACTCCCATTGCAAGGCATTTCATGCAAATCAGAATCATAGCCTGGAAAACGAAAAGAATAATCAGTTACCAAGTGGCTTACACAAACCTGTCACCTCTTTCCTTGTCAAGCTCAATTTTAAGGGAAGTCATAGTTTAGTCAACTACTATTGTTTCTCAATTCTAAAAAGATATATTTAGTTTAGACAGGCATTTGCTTGTGTCATCATTTTCAATGCTTTTCTCTACCGGAGGAATACATAATTAAGGACAACTTCAAGGCTATAAAGCATTCCAGAATATGATGATTCCATTTTCTGAGGCAAGAATGAGTATTTGAATTCTTCACCATGGAGAGAAGACTTCAAAATATTCCTTTGTTGTTGGCGACGTAAAGCCTTTCCTTGACGCCCAATTGATGGACTTGTTCTAATGAGCTCAGGATAATATTTTAGAAGAACCTTCGTAACAAGGAAAAATTTACAAAAATTAAATTCTACAAAATAGAAAAACAGGATTACTTTTCTATAAGAGAAAGGAAGAAAGGTTGTCTTTGGCAAAGAGTTCACACAACAAAAACATAAATGTTCCTCATATCATTGTCTATACCAGGCAATCCAAAAGTTTCCTCAATCTGTACTGTTAAATTGAATGATTGTAAGAGTAAATATTTCTATAATCCAAAAATAATTGCTCAAATATCTCTTGAGAAGAAAAATAAAGGACAAATAACTCATGGCCTCCAATACTAAGGGTGCTACCCTTCTGTATATATTACTCATTATAAAGGCTTTGGAAATTAAAGATATTGGAAATTGACTTCAAGAGATACATTTTAAAACAATATTTTAAACAAGCTAAGTTCAAATTTACCAACCAAAAAAGCTAATCAATACCTGAACTTTTTGATTAAGTACTAATTAGCACCAAAAACATGTTGCACCCCTTTTTTTAAAAAACTTCAAACAATTTAGTTAACCCAACTTTCATAGGAAATAAAATTATTATCAAAATTCACTAGTGTTTCCTAACAACCATATACAAATTTAAATTCCCAGGAAATCAGTTTCAAATATCAGCAATTTTAATCATAGTTGCAAACTAAGTCATAAACAGATGAAAAGCAATTTATAATAATAGAAAACCATATTAAATCAATCAAATGCATTACAAAATTTGCAGAAGGATAATTATGGTGACACAAACAATATGTAAGTCCAGCTACGCATAAAGCGAAATATTTCTTGCAAAAATCACAAAACTAGCAAAGGTTTCAAAACTTAAAGATGACAAGCTATTCTATTGCAAATCACAATCATATACCATCTGAAAAGCAGCTCGGAAAGCATGCATATCGAAATTATGAAGAGCAGCATCATTTTCAAGATAACTCCATCTCTCCGCACTCTGAAACAATACCCATAGAAGAAGAAGTCAAAGAAAGTATTCTTTCACTGTAACAACTTGAGCAAAAAGTTAACAAAAATGAATTTCTCAACAGTATGGCACTCTCATTGTCTGAATCTCTATAGAAACAATACTGGTATATATTATCTTATCAGTACTAGAAATATTCAGACCAATGAAACAAATTTAACTTTTAACGACAAGGTCAATGTTCATAGAATTTGTTCAGAAAAACTTAGAACTATTTATTATAGCAGATTGTATATTTATTTTATTACACCAGATTGCATAGGACCTTATCCCTTATCAGTTTGTATATTTATTTTATTACACCATATTGCATAGGACCTTATCCCTTATCAGTTACCTTCCTATTTTATAGGGGTCATTCGGTTTGTATTCTCCCTTAAATACTGATGTAATTATTTTTGAGAACAGAAGAAAATATTATCAGGAAAACTTCAAGATCCCAATTGGCCCCCATATATTGATTGTTGAGATACAAAATTCTATTACAAATGATACCTTTTACTAGCAATAGATTTCCCACATCATTCATCTACCCTTGCACATTATGAAAGGAAAAGAGACCAAAAATTTGCTCATTAACCAAAAAAATTTCAATATATTCAATTATAAAGGTGCACTTGTTAAGAAAAAGGCATATTATATTGAGTCCATCCTTTAATTACATTGAGCTAATTCCTTGCCTGTAACGTCTGAAAATAAATCTCAACTAATTATCACAAGCAAAAATAGGATATGTGCAATTACAAACCAAGATCATTAAGCACTACAAATGTGAACAATGGGTTATCTAGACTTGCAAATAAAAAGAGCAATAAACTTAAAACATATAATTCACTGAACAGCTAAAAGGATAATAAGCATTTTTTAAAAGGTACACAGGATAAAAAGTAATTTTCTTTCAAAGATAATGTTATTGGTAAAATGATTCCCAAGATAAAGAGAATTTGAAGTTATAAGTTCCTAAGAAATTTATATAAAAGATTCATCTAGTACACAAGAAAAGGTGTTTCATAGTTCCAGATTGTTTCACATTGGACTTCGTAACTTATTATGTATGTTTGCATACTTTCTAGTCCAATACCATGAGAAATTACTATTTTGCAAAGGAACCCTTATACCAACTTACAAAAATTTAGCATCTCTATATTACAGTCCCTATTAATCAAACAACAAACACCCATTTCAACAATCATCAGACATAAATACAAATAAGTAACTGAACAAAAGATCTATTTAGTTGCAGCAATTTGGCTGTGTGCTGATTATCTTGGCCATTGGATGACCAAATGCACTAACCTTGTCACTTTATTTAATGACTATGCTGAAGAAATTTAGTCAGCAACCATGTATAACTTCCATACAGATTGGATATTACCATGATACTGCTTCCATGAAGCTTAAGCAATAAATGAGACTATGATATTCACACACCTGGCATGCAAGGTCACGAGAATTTTTCCCAAGTGAAACTCCAACAGATTTAATACCATGACTCATTGGGAAGCCATAGCCAGACACACCGCTATGAGAACATTCTTCTGATAGCAAGTTGTAACAGCAGCCAATGCTAACAACTGCTTTAACTTCTTCGCATTCCAAAAAGGTCCTATTCCCGTATGCATATAAATTAGAAAAGAACAGCAATAAAGAGTAGAAATTTGGAAGAAAAATAGGCAGGAGTAAATAAGGATAAAATGGAACAGAGAGAAAATTAGAACTGCATAAATAAATGCATAAACATCATGGTGATCAGAAGAAGCTGTTAGCTAGGTAAACATGAATGACTAGGATAGGAAGATGAGGTTATCATTGATTCCCTTCAAAGGATGTATCCCAGCTAACCTTTTGGTTAGATGAGAATGAGCTTCCTCCACATAAAAACAAGAGGAAATGCCTCATTCCACAATCTGATTTTTGAGTTAGAGCATTAGGAAGTAAATGCTCCCCGTGAGAAGTTCAAGCGAGGTAACTTTCACACTCTTTATGGTTATGAGATGTCAAAAGAATTTTACTATGTAAGCAAATTGATTGCAACTGAATAAGCACAACTAGCTAAGCTTAAGAAAGTTTAGTGTGCAAAGAGCAAGCCTCAACCATGGGTAAATATATGCAAAAATAAATTCTCTTGACTCGCAAAAATAATATATTTAAGTCTTATGAAAGAACTTACTTCAACATTGTTACTGAGAGATCACCACAAGCATGTAATCCAGTAAGTAAGAATGACATTTTATTTCCTTCAACTTGTCCAATCAGTTCTGGCCGATCTACATCATCTCCAGTCAGTGACATTTTCGTCAAATTTCTCAACATGTTAGTAGACATGACACGGCATGTAATTGTCTTTGGCACATCAGGTATCCTCTTTCCTGAGCTAAGAAAAAAATTATGAAAGAAAAAAGAATTTCTTAACAAACAATCACATGGCAATAGCACCTCAACCCCCGAAGGGAAACCTACAATGACAATTTGGTTGGTAGACAAGGACTAAGAAAGCATTTGGGTATACAAAATTCCAGCAAGGACACAGTCTAAGGACTCGATGAACAATATAGGGAACAGATATCAATAGCAACCAACTAACTAACCAGAAACACCTTCAAAATTAAACAATATTACATCCCCCGGTCAATGTTCTCTCATTCTAAAAGTTCAATACCGTATCAATTGATTGCTATTCTCTTCAGGCATCCATCAAAAGATGGATAAGTAAAGCCATGTTCAAACATATAGTCTCTATTTCCTAAAAACATAAACCACTTCCACAGAGAAAAAAACAAATGTAGATAAACCAACAAGATGAAAAGAAACCATTTCATGCATTTCATACTCAAATTTATTCATCTGAGCAACATAATATCTCCTGATTCGTTCTGCACGTGCGTCAATAACCTTTCCATGATGAGAAGAAGCATCAATAGCAACTACTGAATGTTGATACTGGAAGGACAGAACTTGAGCAAGATATCCCTAATTGACAACTAAAATCAGAGATGAGAAAAAGAAAACTTTTAAGAAGCAAAGAGTACATGCATACACTGATTATTACATTGAAAGCAAAGATATCTACTCTCAAAATCAAAATTTAACAACTGCAGCTCTTATGCTTGTATTCACTGCTGTTGTAGCCTATGATTCAAATACAACCAATATTCATGAACAATGATAGCATTGAAAAGAAGAAAGGTAAAGCAACAACAATTGTGCGCACATAGCGCCTTTCTTAAAAAATTCGAAGGAAATAAACTATTACAGATGCTAGGCTCTCTTATGGCTCATCAGTTCACTTTTTTTATGCCTGCTTTCCAATATATGTAGAACAATATGAATACTTTTATCATGTTGCACTCATCAATATCATAAGTTGATCCTTGACATGGTAATTCATTCCAATCCTATGATATGAGGAACAGACAGACAATTTTATTTGTATACACCTACTGATTCATAAGTGTGAGGAGTAACATATGTAAGAAGCTATCTCTAAATTCTAGAAGCTTGTAGGTAAAGAGCATCAAGATATTCAATATAGAATACTTGAGTAACTATAAGATTTGGGAGAGCCATATACCCCTTTGATTTTGCATAAAAACATCTAATACATAAAATTCTTTTCCAAAGAATATTGATGTAAGAACGATAGAAGGATTCAGATGTCAACAGAAAATTTTAGTTCTAGAATTAAGTCAATGCAAAAATTTGCAGGATATTTTTAAACTTAATCTAAGCATGCTGCAAACTTAGGATTTCTAGAATTTCAAATTATAGAAAAAATGATAGGTTTAGAAATAAATCTTAGGGTTTGTCACAAGAATAAAAATACTGATAGGGTTTAAACACAAACAAAAACTATTGGTAAGGGCTCTCCATTGAAAAGTAATTAACCAAATTTTAGTAAGGGCGTGGGTCCCATAATATAAATCAAGTAGGATTCAAGCCCCTTTATCAAGATAAGACTTGCTTCCCTATACCCACCCTTTCTGATGGAGAAAATCCCAACTAGTACACAAGATTCGAGATCGAAATCCTACTGTTGCTCTTTTAAAGGGAATAGATAACTCACCAACAAGTGGAGGACATGAAATATATCACCAACAATGGCACCAACAATTGTTCCACTTGAGTTCTTAATCTACTATTGCTTATAAATGGACATAATTGAATGATTTCTTTCATTTTATATAAAGGAGCAAACCTAGTAATGATTGGTTGTTTGCTAATGATTTTCCTTTAATATTAATTGCTTTGAAACATAGCATATAATCTTATCAAGATTCGAAATCATGTACCATAATTATTACTAGCTCAAATTATGTCAGTATTCTAATCCTAATATCAAACAACCCAAAATTCACATTAGCATTTGGGGAGACAATCCAATTCAATTCAACAAATAAGATTTAGGAGGTGCTTGGTTGATGGATTTGGGAAGGATTCAATGGGTATGGAACGAAAAAGGCGTGGTTAATTATATATTATCATTACAGGGACAGTATTATGATATCCAACTTTTAGGTATTGCTCCATACCCCTCAAGCATGAGAAGAATGTCAATCATTCCTGAGTGACACTCCCTTTATCTTTTTTTTCTTATGTTTTTATAATTAAATATAACTAATTAAATACAATTAATTAATTACAATATAATTAATTACAATAATATTACAATATAATTAATTAAAAGAATATTATAATATAATTAATTATATATATTTCTCTTTTTTAGCAATTAAATATAACTAATTAAAATATATTAACATTTTATGTAAAGCAAAAATTTAACTTTTATTTCTCAATATTTTTAACAAACCAACCACTATCAATGGTAATAATAATTATTTCTTCATTCTAACCAACTATCATAATTATAATGATTATATCCGCTCTCATTCTTCACTATATTCATTTTCATTCTTATTACCATAACTCAATTTGAACCAAGCCCCCCCTTAGATTTCAAAAGTAACACGCATTCCTTGTTGAAAGGAGGTTTGATCAAATTGTCAAATTGAAGCACATGTATATCAACGATGTGGGACAAATAGAAGATATATCAAACTAGTAGCTAGAAACCACAAACTTATAAAATTTGACTGCTGGAATTTAAGTTTTAGGTTTGGGATTTCAACTTAGGTTGTTGAAATTTCATGTTTGGCAAAGTTTAAATTTTGGGGTTTAATATGACTAGAATTTTAGGATTTTGGTTGCTGGAAAATTAGGCTAGAATTTTAGTGTAAACAAGCAACAGAGGGTAGGAAACTAGAAATCACTTCTAGAGTCTAAAAAATCACCTTTAAAGAAAGTATATCATACCTTCTAATTGAAAATTCAAGTTTATAAACAAATTCAAGATCGTATTATTGGAGGGTTGAGTACACGCATATATATACATATAGAAAAGTTCTTAAAATTCCTGTTCAAGTAGTGAAGGGTTCCTAAATAAAATATCCAAAATAAAATTGAATCTTATTCTAATAAAAAAATATATTTTAAGACCTAAATAATCAAGATAACATATCTACAAGGATAGCATATCTAACTTACTACTACTTTCCATATAATACCGAAACATATCTAACTTATTAGTACCCCTACTCTTCATCCCACCAAATTGAAGCTTATAGTAGACTAATTTGCTCTCTTTTATTTCTTTTATAAACTCTCAAGTTCTTTTGCATAAATCAGTATTTAATGGTATGGAACTACAAATTTTTCACCAACTTAAGGAAATAGATCATGTTCTAGTTTTTGATTAAAAAAACACAAATTGCTTCCAAGAATAACATCCATTATCCTAGTAATAAATCAAATATAAGATGATAACATCCATTATCCTAGTAATAAATCAAATATAAGATGCTTAAAGGAATAGTTTAATGCAAATGTTAAAAAGTAAAAAAGAAGACTTGTCAGGCAGTTTGTCTAAGTATTAATTAATTGCTTTTGGTAACAAAATCAAAAGCAAATAAAACAAGACAAAAGTAGCAATACCAATGATGATGATGCTAACAATATAGAAACAAGATTGATGATAATGTTTGCAATAACAAAAATTGAAGTCAGGGTGCACCTGGCCAGCACCAACATCAACTATGGTTTGAGCATTCACACTATTTGCAATTGAATCAACAACGGCAGAAAGAACTTCTACCTATGTACACAAGATTAATTATTAGGATTTAGCGTCAATTTTGAATGAAGAAAGTATGAAATGTGTAATCAGCTCACCATGTTCAAAGAAAATATGAACTTGTTATGCAAACTATAAGATTTGCCTTCACTTAGTTACTACTTGCTTAGCAGGTGATTCCTTTTGCTAGTAAACAAAGACAAAGAATAACCTAGAATTTTGGTACACAACAATCAAAACTTTAATATTGTTCTTTAGCAATATTGTTACGTATAAAAGTTAGTGATGCATTTGAATTTAAAAGGGAGTATAAAAAGTGCCAATAATTGTTTTTATAAGTAAGAAAGTATGAATTATTTTACTTCTTTCTCTTCTTCGTGTTTCTTTATCTTTACTCTTCCTTCTTCTAGATTATTCTCTCCTCTGTTCTTCATTTCTTCTTTAACAAAAAACAACCAAAACATATGGTATCAAAAGCTTTACGACTCTTGGCTAAGAATTCCATAAATATGACATAAGATGATTGGGACCGAGCGCTTGAAAAGATTAAAGAAAATATCCCAAAACTCAAGGAGTCTAAAATTCAAAGTGAGAAATGGACATAGAAAATTCAAATAGAATTTGATTGCCATGAACATTAGATAAATAAGCTACGATCAATGTCCAATCAATTTATGCAATCACAAGAGATGGTTGCTTTAGAGAGTATAACGCTTGTTCTAGATATAGCAATAGCCAATGTACAAGTAAAAAATTTTATAATAGTGTTATGGCATTAAGATGGACGGTGATTTTGAATAAGGGGGCCTTATAAGCAGCTTGAATTTCAATATGGGTATTGTGGTGACTACCAAACAGGACAATGGTAAGCAATACATTTGAAAATCTCGTACATTCATTCACCATTGATGTTAACAAATAGCACTTGGCAGCGAAATTAAAACCACTCTCTACCTTTACAAACACCAACTTAAATACTTAGAGGGGAATAACAATCAGATGTTATCGGGCAATTGCAAAAATGTGATGGAAAGAAGCCCACTTTTGTCAAGAAGAAGAAAGGGTGGTTATTTCTTTTTTATCTATTTTGCAAACCTCCTTAATAACTTTTCTAATAAACCTTATGGGCAAGGTTTTCTATGGTAGGGGAAATTGTTATGTATAAAAGTTAGTGATGGATTTGAATCTAAAAGGAGAATAAAAAGTGCCTAGAACCGTTTTCATAAGTAAGAAAGTATGAATTAAGTATTTTACTTCTCTCTTCTTTGTGTTTCTATCTTCTCTCTTCGTTCTTCTGAATTCTTCTCCCCTTTATTCTTCATTTCTTCTTTAATGAAAAATAACTTTAAAAAAATACATAATATATGGAGATAACAAATAGGAACCCTTACTTCATGCTTTTTCTTCATATTCATCCCTTGTGCAAGAACACTATTAAGCAATGTCAAGTTCAGATTAGGACAGACCTACAAAGTTTATTATCATGTGAGTAACAACATCAACAAAATATAAGAATAGCAAACAAACAAATTATAAAATTTGCATGCGATAGTGGAAACTCAACATTTATATGTGATAATGGAAAATAAACATTGACAAAAACCAAATGTCAAGAAAGAAAAATAAAAAATGAAATGGAATACCATTGAAAGATAATTTCTTCTGCAAAGAGAAACAACACAGCATAAGTTACAAGCCACTAACTGCTAAAACAACAAATGCCAATGGAATCCTCATCCCAACGAAAACAGCATATATGTAGGAAATTAGAATATGGGAAAACCAACCTTATGTAAGTCCACTTGCTCTCTAGGGAACACAAGAGATTTTATAGTTTTAACAAATTCCTTGAGCGAATTCGGCCAGTGATCCTATCATGTAACTAAGTTAAATTTGAAGAAAACTGAATATTATGTAAGGGGGGTGAATTGGAAGAAAATGAGATTAAAAAAAAAAAGAAGAAGAAGAAACACCTGAACCACACCAGAAGGAACGAGGAGGAGATTTTGTACAGGTTCGTGACGCAAGCAGTGAATCCAATCTTTATCGATGGATTCCCAAAGTCTATCCTTAAAGAAATTCACAACATGAGCGTTTATGAGGGAATGGTAAGGTTTGATAAAACTAACGATAGCGTTTATCCATTCTAGGGTTTCAACACCAGTCTCGCAGCTGTACTTGCAGCCAGATAACGCCATTCGAGGATTGCTAACACACACCTAGAAGCTAAAAATGCTTAATCGCGAAAAGCGAAAATTTAACCTTTTTTAGTACACTTTTTTGAAAGTTTACAAATTATATGAAATCTAAATTTAAACGAAATTAAATTTTATTATATTAATTGGTCGGGTCGGCTGTGCTAGGCCCAGGCCCAAGACATTCAATCTATGCATCCATGGCCCATTCACAGGAGTTAG
>JAOTIZ010000004.1:20157800-20178285 GCA_027123425.1 Erythroxylum panamense
CAACTCATGAACCATTCTTCGGATGAGTGATTTGTGAAGTCACTCTCTCATACTCTTTGATATACTCATCCACTGACCTATGTTGAACTATCGATTTCAATTGCTCTATGGGATTTCCCTCATCTTTGTCCCCATATCTGTCAAACAAGGATCGCTTGAAGCGTTCCCACATCATGCATGGCTCCAGCTCACGTATGGATTTAAACCAGTACAGCGTGGTCCCTTCCATACAAATCTGCACCATCTGCAACCTCAACTCTGCAGGAATCTTATGAATCGAAAAAGAAGATTCAGCTCGTACTACCCATGCAAATTGGTCCTCACCATGAAACAAGGGAAGATCGACTCTACGTGCCACACTTCAGTACTCCTCCTATGCATGTTCTGTAGCAGCTAATGACACATGGTCACCCTGTCGGCGGTGCCCAGTACCTTGTGATCCACTGGCGGGTCTGTCGTTGCCAACGAAATTAGAGAAATGGTGCGCGGGCCTGTCGCCACCAGCAGAAGAGGACGCATGGCCGGTAAACAGCCGTGGTTCTTCTCCTCCTCCTGCTACGCTCTATTTCTGCGAATCTCTAGCCTTCAAGGACTGAAAACTATCTCTCAACTTCGACTGTAGCAGACTTTGAGATTTGGCCAGTGTGGAGGAGTTGAGCTGCGTTCATAGATCCTTCAAAGTAGTGTCGTGTGATTTAACCATTCCCTCCTGAGCTGAGAGGGATGATTCTTGCCTCCAAAGAGATGCCTCTACTGCCGATTCTTGCCTCCAAAGAGATGCCTCTACTGCCGATACTCTAGCCTCCATTCTAATTTGCATACAATCTCTACCCACTTGGACTCTCAATGAAAGCACCAATTGTTAGGAATCTCGATAGAGATTGTATTGCTGATAGTATATTGATAGTATTGTAGATAATAACAAGCTGGAGCAAGCTCCCCCTCCTGGACAAACTAGGTCAACTTTTCCTAACAATGATGATAGTAATCATTGTTAGTCTATTCTCACTAGACAGCTATATTCCCCTCCCTCTTTCTCTCTCCATAACTACCTTCTAACAAACTTGCCTCCATGGCAGTCACTCCCCCCTTTCCTAATTTGTTTCTACGAGTATAAGTTTTGATGGGCTTAGTTGGTATGGGCAAGGGAGAGGGTGGATTGTTAACAAAAGGAAATTGGAGGGATAAGAGGAAAGAGAGCAGAAAGTGGCATATATTTGGGCAAGAGAGAAAGAAGTAAAGAAAGACAATACAGTTTGAAGAGGGAAAAGAAAGAAAGAAAATTTGAAGAGGAGTTCCATATTCTAATTCAACAATTCAAATAAAGCTGCAGACGTATTACTAAGTAGAAAATATAGTAGTTAATGTTGCAAATTAAATCTAAAAGAAAATATGTTCATTTTATTAGCATTATCTGGAAATTTCATTATGACAATTTATAGTGTCACTATTTGGTGTTTTTGTAGAAAAAGATGGTAATTAGGAAGTCGTATCGATCGATTAGTAGTGCAATCATTATGATCCATGGAAATATTGCAATTAAATAATTTATGTTTTCTTATTGGACTGTAGGTTTCATAAGGTTTTCTTATTTAGGCTAGATTTTCTTTTTTTTCAATAAGATATTACTTGTTTTTTCATTTTGTCAACAGGAATTCTTCTAGGACTTGTTTCTTTGTTCCTATTATGGATTGGATTTCTCGTAAAACTAGTATAAATGGGTTTTTGCTGGAGAGGTGCAGCAGCTGTTGTACCACGATATTATTCAAGAAGGCTTTTGTTGTAAAACCTAATTGTTCCAGTCTCAATCTTCCCCTTCGTAGCCCTACGGCAATGAAAAATAGCTGCCCTAAGTTCACATTAGAAATGATTTGATGCTTAATGCTTTTTAGAATGAAGTGTAGAATTATCTGATTAAACTGTTATTTGTTTTATTTCACATACTAACCGTAGTAAGGATAACATTTCAAAAGATGCAACAATGAATTGATGCATGCTTCAAAACCCTGAACTTGAATTGTTTAGTAAAAGTCAGGTTTCAGAATTTTCACAAATAAATAGTATTAGAAAAGTACTTTGCTTTCATAGCAAATATGCCTACTTTATAAGCAACTATTGGCAAGCACAATTGGCATAGAGTGAAATTGTTTGGTGAAGCTGCAAAATTTTTCTGGGCTATCTCTGATGGGGAGAAAGCGCTTGCAGTTGTGGGTGTTAAAGGGTCTAATAACTGTTTGCTAGTCTGCAATTTCTTTGCTTTGAATCAAGATATATTATGCGATTGAAATGGCTTATTTTCTTGAGGCCTTTCTGAATGAGAGTAGCGTTGGCTATTATAAATGTGCAATAACAGGTTCTTCCCTATCATAAGATCTACATGGTAAATGAGCAACATTACTTGTTATAGAGCTTTTCTTGTAACTTAAGGTCTCATATGTTATGCTGATTTAAAACAAAACTTGCAGACCAGGACAAGAAACTTTCATCTGGATGTTATTACCTCAAGTCTGTAACTATTTACCCAATAAAGTCATGTGGAGGTTTCTGTGTGGGAAGTTGGCCTTTGAGCAGTACTGGTAACATGTTTCATATCATAAGTTTCTTTTTGCCTAATGTGTTTGTAGATTTCTTTTAATTGATCATCAACAAACCCCGCATTTCAGCAAGATTTTTATTGGAATGTTATAGCTCTTATAATGCTTATTTGATGTTATATTTAGCATCAGATATTAAATACTGGAACTGTCAATTTGAGCTGTAAGGTGGAGTCTTAACTAATGGATACTTGTATCATTGGTTAAAATGTTACTTTGTTTCTGGATAGGCTTGCTACATGATCGGGAATGGCTTCTTCAAAATTTATCTGGTGATATTCTTACACAGAAAAAGGTAGTTTGAGCTTTTTGCACTAGCTGTGTCCTCATGTAAGATTATATCTATTGTCAAGTTTAGCGGTACCTTGTATCAATTCATCCCAATCATATATATGTTCAGATACATACCTGATTTGACATAAGAACTGTTACCCATTCTGATACCTGAGCAAGCGTTTAGGTATTAAGCATTCATGTAACAAGTACTAATGTTCAAAAAATCTTAACAAATAGGAGCAGGCTTCATATTTCATTTCCTGCTTTGTTTATACTTCCTTTTCAACTTGTTTTGAACTTTTCCCTGTATAAACTACATAATATGCATCCCAACAGTCCATCTCACACTAGAGTACAAATGTTAAATAAAAATTATTGAAATGGAACTCTACTCTAAGTTTTGATTAACTTTGGACCAAGTCCTACAGAAATCACATTGACAGTAGCTATGATTTAATTTTGACAGTTTTCCTGCTTTTCTTCATTTAGTTCTATTTTAAATTAAATATGCTTCTTATTTGTTTCATTGGAGGCAATACTATGTTGCTTAGTAATTATAGTACAATTTTTTGTAAATTACATTATAGAAAGAAAGGTTTGAACCACATCAGCCACATACTATGTGAGCTCAGAAGATGTTTTTCATATTTGAATATTAAAGTTGCTATGTTTGTACATCCACTCTTGAGACTCCATCTTTAATTGGAATTTGACTGTCAATTGTAGACCTTGTTGAACTGGATTAAAAAGAATAAACTGAACAGGAGATATGTATAAATCCCCATTGCAATTAGAAGTTCCAAGGTTAAAAGAGGGATGGAGGTGAAAGAGACAAACATCATTCCTAACTAAATAGAATACTGAATGACCTGAAATATCATGCTTCTTTCCAACTAACAAACGTTACTTGAACAGTTGATGCAATTACATTGTTTACACTTTTGCTTATTGTTTTGTGGTTAATTCTAGAAATTTCTTATACTCTTGATTGTTATTATCCCATGGAAATTCAAGTGTTGTTACATCTGAATTTCTTTTCCAGGTTCCCGAAATGTGCTTAATCAGTACTTTTATTGACCTTGATCAAGGGATGATGTTTGTGGAATCTCCTCGATGTAGTGGAAAATTGCAGATTAACCTACAAGCAGGCTCATGCCTTGGCTTGAGGGAAGAAATTACAATGCATGGCCAGAGGTGTGTACTAGATGCATATCAGTTATTTGATTTTTTAATTCTAGGATCTACTTTATGTGGCCTTCTTATGTGTTTTACAGCTGGACATGGCTATTACAAGCAAGTTTAAGACTCTAGAAGTAAATTATAGTTGAACTTATAAAACCATTTGAAGTTGGTTCTTATTCTCTAACTACACTGCAGCTAGAAAACTGTATGCAGCAAAGTGTCATCTTATATAACCTTTCCATCATGTTCTTCAAGTGTAGCTTGCATTCTTATCTTGAGGATTCCGACATTATGGACCTGATGGTTCTTTTATTGAATAACAGATATAAAGTATGTACTTATGAAGCTGATGTCAACTTATGGTTTAGTAATGCTGTTGGCTGTGCTTGCACTTTGATACGTTCTAATTCCCATACATCTTGCTCGAGCAAGGATAGTATTACGGGATTGTGCAGAGATGTGGAGAGCAGATTGAATTTTTCCAATGAAGCTCAATTCTTGTTAATATCTGATAACAGTGTATCAGACCTCAACAGCAGACTAAAATCAAGTATGTTGTGCTGCACTAGCATATGTTGACTTAGCAAGCTCATAATTCTTACTCTGGCCATGAGCCATGTCCATTTCCATGATTAACTGAACTTTAACTTACAGTAATATTTGTTCAGAAAATAAGTGAACTTATTGCTCCTGTTGGTAGTAAAGGATTGATCTTGTGCAAATGCATAGAATTGCATTATTTGCAAATAGAATATTCCAGCATATAGATGTGCTAGATATCATGAGTTTGTTTGCTAGCATAAAATCTTCTTAATATGAACTTCAATCTATGCGTTATATGTTATTTTGGATAGAGATTAATATTCTGAACCATCTGAAAAACCATGCTCTTGATGCCACCTAAGATGTCTGATAGAGTAGAAGTGTTGGAATCCTAAATGGCGAATCTGGAGGCTGGAGTGGAGGAAATTCAATCATCCATGCGGATGGCTATGGGGGAAATGCAATGGGTTTTGCTGTTGGAAATGAGCAAAATGATGGGAAAAAGACCAGAGAAAGGACAGGGGAGTGGCGATGCCTCAGGGAGGGGGCAGACTATGACTGGTGAAAGGCGACAACCAACTCCGATGGAGCATTCCTTTGACACGATGGAGGAATATCGGATGTCGGTCCGCAAGGTGGAATTACCCATGTTCGATGGGTTTGATCCTGTAGGGTGGATCACTAGGGGCGAAGATGTATTTTGAGGTTCATAATACCTCAGAACCAATAAAAATAAAGCTAGCTCTTCTTAGCATGGAAGGTTCAACCATACACTAGTTTAATTTGCTATGGGAGACGGAAGAAGATCTGGATTGGAAGAAGTTTAAGAGGGCTCTAATCGAGCGTTGTGGAGGTAGAAAATTTGACAACCCATTTGAAGAGCTATCGAATTTGTGACAAACAGACTCGATGGAGGAATACATTGAAGCCTTTGAATTCATTTCATCGCAAGTGAGCCGACTACCTGAGGAGCAATATATGGGGCACCTCATGAGTGGGTTGAGAGCATATATACGTCGATGGGTGCGGACGTTTGGGCCAGTGAATCTATATTAGTTGATGAAAATTGCCAGGGCAGTGGAGGATCAGGTTAGCAGCGAAGGTGGAGGTACCGAAAATATCAACTCTCGATCGCGCGTCTGGACGCCAAATCGAGGGAGTCTTTTTAGGGGCAGCTTGCAGGTCAGCCTGAACCGCAGGGACGCGAAGCACCCACACCCGTTGGGTCGTGGGAAGATTATAGGCGGGTTTGGATCGGGGAGAACCTGGGAGACATCCGGGTCTCAACCCGATTCCCATGCACAGAACAAAGTGGGAGTTTCCACCCTCGCGACCCCAACCAGACGGTCAGACGGTGACAAAAGGGTTTCGATTGAGAGGAATAAGGGGTTGCGACATCTCTCCTATCATGAGCTTATGGACAGAAAAGCCAAGGGCCTTTGCTTCAGATGCGGGGAGAGGTTTCATCCTTTACACTAGTGTGCGGAAAAGCAATTGAGGCTATTGATTCTGGATGACAATGAAACATTGACTGAGGATGGAGAAATCATCGCATTGGAGGCTGAAACAGAAGAAGAGGGAGAGATAGCCCTAGAATGTCGAACTATGGGAGTATTCGGTGTTCAGGAGACAATGATACCCGAAACAAAAACCATGAGATTGGAAGGAAAGCTACAGGGAGTTCCTATTGTGATCCTAGTTGATAGCAGGGCTAGCCATAACTTCATTTTGCCGAAGTTAGTCAGTGGTCTTGGGCTGAATGTAGGGATGAGTAGAGCTTTAGGAATCAGATTGGGGGATGGCCATAAGGTGGCTACTAAAGGAAAGTGTATGGGAGTGCCTATTCGGATGGGAGAAATGGAGTGAAAAATTGATGCTTATGTCCTGGACTTAAGAGGAATGGACCTGATCTTAGGGGTGGCCTGGTTGCAAACCTTAGGAAAGGTCATGGTTGATTGGAAGGAGATTACCATGCAATTCCAACATGAGGGGTGAAGGGTGCAACTTAGTGGCAATGCAGGGCTTCAGCTTACACCGAGGAGAGGTAGTGAGTACCACGAAGATTCAGTGTGCTTGCATGGTCTCCTTGCTATTTTGAGTGGGAGTTTCCTATCTATGGAAGGAGTAGATATAAGGGGGGCACAGCAGATGCAACCTACCAGAAAAGAAGAAAGTGAGTTGAATCAGGTGTTGACTAACTTTCCGGAGGTTTTTCAAGAGGTGCAAGGGCTACCTCCCGAAAGGAATCACTCACTTGCTATTGTCTTGCAACAAGGACAAGGGCCTATTAGCGTAAGACCTTATAAGTACCCTCATCATCATAAAGATGAGATTGAGCGGCAGATGCAACAAATGCTGAAAATGGGGATCATTCATCCTAGTTCTAGTGCCTATTCCAATCTGGTTATCTTAGTCAAGAAAAAGGATAATTCATGGAGAATGTGTGTAGATTATAGAACACTAAACAAGGTCACTGTCCCTGACAAATACCCTATTCCGGTGGTAGAGGAGTTATTAGATGAGCTGAATGGTGCAGGAGTCTTCTCTAAATTGGACCTCAAATCCGGATATCATCAAATTAGGGTCAAGAGAGAGGACATTCATAAAACAGCCTTCCGAACACACGATGGTCACTATGAATTCTTTGTGATGCCGTTTGGATTGACCAATGCACCAGCAACATTCCAGTCCGTTATGAATGATATTTTCAGACCCTTCCTCAGGCGGTTTGTGCTGGGTTTTTTTTATGACATTCTTATATATAGTGCAGATTGGGACACCCATCTATTACAGTTAACAAATGTCTTGGAGGTCTTAAAAGCCAATCATTTTGTGGTTAACCAGCAGAAGTGCAATTTTGGGGAAAGAACAGTAGCCTATTTGGGTCATGTTATCTCGGAACAGGGAGTAGCGGTGGATCTAGCCAAGGTTTCAAGTGTAGTGAATTGGCCAATTCCTTGGAATGTGAAAGGGGTGAGGGGATTCCTCGGTTTGACAGGATATTATCAGAAGTTCATTATGAACTACGGTAAGATAGCCAAACCTCTTACTGAATTAACAAAGAAGGATGGATTTCATCGGAATTTGGCAGCATTGGAGTCCTTCGAAAACTTGAAGAAGGCCTTGACTACATCCCCAGTATTGGCTCTTCCCCAATTTTCTCAACCTTGAGGTGGAGTGTGATGCTTCGAGCAAGGGGGTAGGGGCTGTATTAATGCAAAATAGAAGACCAATTGCATATTTCAGTAAAGCTTTATGCGAAGGCAATCTATCTAAGCCGGCTTATGAGAAAGAACTAATGGCATTGGTATTAGCAGTTCATCATTGGCAGCATTATTTGTTAGGCAGACCCTTTGTGGTATATTCAGATCAAAAAAGTCTCCGCCATTTGCTGCAACAAAGGGTATCCACAACTAACCAACAGTGCTGGATGGCTAAGTTACTTGGGTATCATTTTGAAGTCATTTATAAGCCAAGACCCGAAAATAAAGTTGTTGATGCCTTGTCCCGGATTCATGAAGAGGGTGAATTAAAGAATATGATTTCTTATCCATTATGGGCTGATGGTAAAATCCTGCGGCAAGAAGTAGACAAAGATCCTATCTTGAGTGATATTATCAAGGCATTACAGCAAAATCCAGATGCAAGAAGAGGGTTTCAGTGGCACCAAGGAGTTCTCCTACACAAGGGAAGGCTAGTGATTTCAACTCATTCCACTTTCGTTCCCTTACTCCTTAAAGAATTTCACTCTTCACCTATAGGAGGCCATTCAGGTTTCCTACTCACATATCGGAGGATTGCCAGCAATCTCTATTGGATTGGTATGAAAAAGTCCATTCAAGACTTTGTTAAGTCTTGTGACATTTGTCAACGACAGAAGTATGCTGCTACCTCTCCTGGGGGTCTGCTGCAGCCCCTTCCCATTCCCAACCAGATTTGGTAAGATATATCGATGGATTTCATCACGGGACTTCCTAGGTCTAAAGGATATAAAGCAATACTGGTGGTGGTTGATAGGTTGTCTAAATATGGTCACTTCATTTTATTGAAGCACCCATATACTGCTAAAAGTGTGGCTGAAGTATTTGTAAGGGAGGTGGTGCGTTTACATGGAGTTCCATTATTCATCATAAGTGATCGGGATCCCTTATTTGTGAGCTACTTTTGGCGGGAATTCTTTCGACTGCAAGGCACTATGTTGAAAATGAGCTCCTCCTATCATCCGGAGACGGATGGGCAAACTGAGGTACTTAACCGATGTCTAGAGACCTATTTGAGGTGTTTTACTTCTGAACAACCCAAACATTGGTCTTCTTGGGTTTCATGGGCTGAATTATGGTACAATACTACCTACCATGTGTCTACTAGTTCAACACCTTTTGAATTGGTATATCGCAAAAAACCTCCTACATTGGTTTGGTTTGTGCAAGGCGAAACTAAGGTGAAAGCAGTGGCTAGGGAGCTGGTGGATAGAGATGAGGCTTTGACTTAGCTCAAATACAATCTTCAAAGAGCTCAAGAGCAGATGAAGAAGTATGCTGATAGGAAGAGGAATCCAATATCTTTCCAACTGAGAGAATGGGTATTTCTTAAGCTCCGCCCTCACAAACAACTCACGGTGGCCCGAAGAATCAATCAGAAACTAGCGGCCAGATACTTTGGTCCATTCCAAATTTTGGAAAAATTGGGTGCTGTCGCATGTAAACTTAAACTCCCACTGCACTCTCGAGTTCACCCTGTTTTTCATGTTTCTTAGCTAAAAAGGACTGTGGGACACTACACGGTTGAGGAGACTTTACCAGAAGGAATGGAAGTGGAGCTAGAATAGGAGGTTGAACCAGAAATTGCACTGGCCAGCAGGGTGATTACTAAGGATGGACATTCAACTAAGCAATGGTTAATTCATTGGAAGGGAAAACCGATGGAGAATGCTACATGGGAAGATGAATTTGTTATCCAGAGTCAATTTCCTCACCCAAGGCTGCTCTTCAAGAAGGGGGCAACGTTAGGATCAATAACAATAAACCTAGGATATGCAGAGTATAGTCGAGGAGAAAGAGGGAGGGGGCTGTGGGCAATGATGCACAAGTTAGTTAGTAGTGTGAGGGTGCAGAATGGGTACAAGGTGGGGAAAATAACTGAATTTACGGGTTGGGTAGCTAAGTAGGGGGGCAAAGAGAGAAAATCATTATTCAGAAAGTTAGAAGAAAGAATATTGTAGACAGAGAGAAACCATTCTCTCTGAGGAGCTTATTCAGCTCTGGATAGAAGGGGCTCTTGTGAATCACCTTGTAATAGCAGTATACTTCCTCTATTATCAATCATCAATATAATACAACTCTAGTGTATTCAGCTAGAGTTCTGACATTGTCACTTCTGTAACATTTTTCGTTTCTGGTGAAACTGCTGCTTTGAATTGCCACAATGAATAGTGAAACTTAAGAGCATCTTTTCTGTTGATGACTTGAATTTGTTTGCACTCAATTTGTCAATTTTTTGTATTTTCTATGTGCATTCTTATGTCCTTCAAATGTTTCTCTTTAATAGAATTGACAATTCTTTAAAAAATATGTGGATCCACTCTTCATGTCACAGAAATTTAAAACTAGATAGTGATTTCTGCCTTCATTACCACACTAGGTTAGAAACAACTGAATCCTATTGCATCGTGAATAGTACAATTTTGATCAATCGTGTTGCATTCTGTATCAGTTTGACATTATACTCTGAATCAAGTTAAATGAATTCTAATTTAAATATTCACTAGTAATGCAAATGCATTTTCTTCTGTTCTTTTGAGTAATTGACACCAAATACCGTGTAAAAATATTGAAGTTGTTGACAGTGTTTTGTAGTAGCACTTGGGGTATGAGCACGATATGAAGGCTTAGGGTGTACCTTGATGCTTTCCATATAGGTGATCATTTATTTTCTTGCTACCACATGTCTGCAAACATTTATCTTCTTGCTACCACATGTCTGCAAAACAAGAAACTTTGCTATCTGTACTCTTTGGTTTCAATTTGGCTTTAAGTCTTATATTCGGGCAATAACCACTAACGATTATGGCAGATGCTCAAAAGGGAACTCTGACAACATCAGCTGAAGTCAACCCAATGAGATTTCGACCTAACCTTGTCATATCTGGGGCTGAACCTTATGTGGAAGATAGATGGAGAAATCTCAAAATTGGGAATAATTATTTTATGGTAGGTTCTATGCGCTATGAATTTGATTGGAATAGATTTCAGATTAAATGCAAATGCAAAGGCTAAGCTGATTTCTTGCACGGACAACTCATCCTGTTGCAATGATATAACTTTATGTTCACAATGTGTTTCTATGTCAAAATTCATTATTGACAATTTCCATTTGGATAATATTACATAGATGACATATGTGTGTTAGCTACATTGATCTGTGTGATGTTGGTTGCATCAAACAAGTAATTATCAGATTTTGACAGTAAATTAATTCTCTAATAAACGAGTAATTGTTCAGAGGTAACTTCTGGAGTTTGGACAAGTAATCTCACTCTTTCTTTATACCAGTCCTTAGGTGGATGCAACCGCTGCCAGATGATCAATCTTGTTCATCAAGATGGACTAGTACAGAGGTTAAATGAACCTTTGAAAACCTTATCATCGTACAGGAGAGTGAAGGTGAGCTATGAAAATATACATTGAAACTCATTGTATAATTTGTTCTAGTGCTCGTGTAAACAGTTTTATCTGGAAACAGGGGAAGATTTTGTTTGGCATACTTCTGCGACTTGAGATTCGAGAAAACAGCAAGCTACAGAATGATGCATGGCTGCGAGTGGGTCAAGAAGTACATGCATATAGATGATAAAATCTAGTTATAAAGTCAGTACAGTGGTAGAAAAGTAGAGTTGTGATATGATCTAGTTGTAAAGACAATACAGCAGAAAAGTTGTTCAATCAAAAGAAGAATAGCATCATACAAGAGTTAACATAGCCGTCAGCCAGAAGAACTGATGTACAATAGGACAGCTTTCCCTTTTCCATAGTTGGGGTAGTGGAACTTGCTTCTGCAAGCATTGATAAGAACTGAAGCAATTCAACTCTTAAGGTTATTGAATGACATGTCTTGATGATCAATGGCGTATCTTCATTGTTAGAGTAGTTTCTGAGCTGCTTGATATATGTTCTTGTGCATTTTCATATATCCCAACTATTCATTTTAATCATAAGAGTAATAATTTGTGATGGAGACCAAAAAAAAGTATAAAATTAAGAAAAGAGCACACGAGAACTCAGTTCTGAATTCAATATGTTATTTCAGGATAATCGTAACATTAATTTCTGCATGGGTCATAAAAAGTAGATGACAATTTTATTAAAAAAACGAACTGTTACTGATGATTTTTATATTTTGAGTGTCTTCTCTCTTTAGTGAATTTGGAAAGGGTCTTCAAATCTAAAGTGTCCTCGAGGACGCCATTTGTATACACCAAAATTTCAATTTCTTATCATTTCTTGCTGCTCTCATGCGAACTCAAGTCCTATTGTAAACTTCTTATTCTTTCTCATACATGGGTTAATAACTATATAGTGTCGTTGTATTTATAACATATTTTCTTCCTTTTCCCTTGTCATGATTTTTAGAATCCCAATCCACGCACGCTCAAAAATTGAGATCATCCTCACTGGCACATTCATGAGAGGCCTTGAGAGGTAGATGTTACTCTTATGAGTCAATAAAGTATACGTTTGCTACTTCTTAATCAGTGACTTTTAAAGGCTATTTTTTATTTTTTGGTTCTGGAAATCCATCTTTTCACCCTTTGTCATTCTGCCAAGTGTCAGGTATTTTAACTTGAGGGGGCTGGAATTTACACTTGATTCTTTCTGCAATTTTTTTGTTGAATCATTTAGTATCTTATGCTCATGGTAAATTGCGTTAGTGGTCTTTTTAAAATTGTCGTTACCTTCTCCTTTGAAGTTTTTTCTTGTTGAGGGACTTCTTCTTTTACAATTACTTATTGGATTTTCTTACGAGAAGTATAGTATTGTTCCGTCTTTGTTATTTATGGTGGTCTCCTCTTTATGTTAATTTTAAGTCTATATAGTTTCATTCTTAGGAGCAATTTCCTGGTGTTTGCTTCTTCCTTATGTTGTATGTGAGGATAGAACCCACCAACTCTTCAAGTGGCAATATTTTCTAATCCTTCTTGTTGAATTTTGATTATTGAAATAGCAACTTCAAGCATTAATATCTTTCGAAACGAGTGTACATGCCAAAAATGGACTCATCTTATTTCACGCAGAAATAGTTTATGTTGACGAATGCTATACTCTTGCCATAATTTCAGGCACCTTAGGTGTAAGTATCGTGAATAAACAACAAATAAGAGTAGCGATGAGTCGAGTGATTCCCGCAAGAAGGGGACTAAATTATCGATCTTTTAATAAACTCATGTATTATTTACATAATTCACTTTGTTTAAGCAATAGAACACAAAAATTAAATTAGTTAAACGGTGACAATTCTTGAAGTTGATCTAAGATATTAGTCCCTAATGGCACTCAAGAGGGGAGGAGAATTAGGTGTCATAAAATTCAACAATTTTTTCAGTTAATATATTTAGTTGTTAACAATCAAAATAATAAGCAAGAAGAAATTGCTTAACATTAAGAATAGAAAAAAGAGTGTAAATTAGTTTATAGTGGTTCCACAAACAATAATTTCCTATATCCACTCCTAAGTCACACTGTCTACCTTTGTCCTTCGCACAACTTGTTGCAGCTCACACAATCTCTGTCACACTATTGCAACATCCTCTACCTTTGTCTGTTTGCCCTCTACTGTCGTCCTTTGCAATCCTAGTCAACCATGTGTTGTCCTCACATGCCTTGAGTCATGTGTGTTGTCCTGTTGTCTATGTTGAATGAAATAACAATATTGATATTGAATGAAATTTTGTGTTCTTTGTTTCTAGGATTTGTGAGGTGAAAATTATGTTGTGTTGTGTGTGCTTTGGCTGTTGAATGAATTAATGTAATATTAGGTTATTTTATCTTATTTCAAGAAAAAGTACTATGTGTTGTCTCATTATTTGATTTATTTTTGTTCAACTTTAACAATGATAAAAATTAGAGAATCAAAGATTGTTAGACATTGACTAATAGAGAATGAAAGTCACAGTGAGGAATTAGTGGATGAAAATTAAAATTAATGACAAAATTACAGTGAAGAAGGGCAAAATAATGAATAATTCTTGGTTATCTAAATGTTTTGAATTAATTATTTTATGCACAAATTGGAATTGTCACATTGTAGTTGTCATAAATGGGTTATATTATATAGATTGAATTGTGTAATCATATGAAGTGGGTTAGTTTATGGTCGAATTATATGATTACACAAAATGAGTTATGGTTGAATTATGCAATCACACAAAATAAGTTATATTGAGTTATACATCACACAAAATAGGTTATAGTTAGAGTTGTGAGTTTATGGTTGAATTGTGCAATCATAAAATGTTATGAGTTTATAGTTGAATTATAATCACATAAAAATGAGTTATAGTTGTGAATTTATCGTTGAATTATGTAACTTATGAGTTTATGGTTGAATTATGATCAATAAAAATGAGACATAGTTATGAATTTATGATTTAATTATGTAATCACACAAAATGGGTTATAGTTATGATTTATGGTTGAATTATATAACCAAATAAAATGTGTTATAGTTATGAGAGTACAACAATCAATGGATTTTTTTATGTTTGGGTTAAGAAACATCATAATTAATGTACATACTACTATGATGTTTAGGTTAAGTAACATAAGAATTTCTTAGATGGAATGCTCTTAAGCCTAAAATTTTCTTAAAGAATCATTTATATAAGTTCATGAAGTTCACTTACATTTTTACGTCATATAATTGTTGAGAAGCTATTATTGTTCTATGCCTTTCGATTATTTTACATAACTTTATTTTGATATAAAGTTATTAATTTAATTTGAAGTATGTCTTTATTTATCTGTATAGATAAATGGATGAAAGTTCAAGTATTCATGATAATTCAGCCACTTCAAAAAAAATTAATGATCAAGCTTGGGGTCATATTAAATTGGTAAATGCTAGATACTTTCTTATTATTGATGAAACTATACATAAAGCAAAAAAATGATGAAGTTCATCTATAATCATGCATGAGCCCTAAAATTGACAAGAAAGGATTTCATTTATGGTAGGAATTTAATTCGTCCTGCTATTACACTTTTGTTACTAATTTGTTATCACTAGTGATTTGCTCTAATGAAAAAGGAGTTGAGGCAAATGTTTATAACTGATAAATGGGTTACATCTCAGCATACTAGTATAATGCTATATTAGAGGTTTCTAGAATTATACTTGAAGATCATAAATATTAGTCTCATTGTAAAATTTTTGTTGGGGTTTATGAGCCTTTGGTGAGAGTACTTTATCTGGCTAATAGTAATGAGAATGAAAGAACAAGTTATTTTTATGATTCCATAAAATGGGTGAAGGATGCGACAAAGGAAAATATGAAAATAGGTATTTTTCATATACAAATTATTTTGCAATCATCAATCAGAGATGAGAAAGACAATTTTACTATCTGTTGTTTGTAGTTGGGGCAGTATTTATTTTAGACCAAGTTTAGTAAAGAAATCTATAGTTAATAGGGGAATACTATTAACTATTACAATAATTGTTGCCTGTGAGATGATGTAAGAACTCTTAAACTCACAAATGAAGGTCTATAAGGATGCTTTTGGTGATTTTGGGAGTCAAAAAGACAAACTTAATCCAAGAATACTTTTTTTCACTTTTGTTACTTGTTGGAAATTAATCATCACTTTGTTTTATTTATATGGTTGCTTTTGTTGTCTTATAATTTCTTAGGGGTACCAATTCAAAAGTGGTGTTCCAAAATTGAAATGGCTTGTAATTCGATTTCTGAGTCAATGTGTGAGTGTAATAGGGTCTGAACATATCGATCTTTTAGTGGAATGGGTTTATGAAGAAATAAGTTTGATAGATGAGATTAACTTCGAAGATAATCTTGGATGAAAAAGTATTGATATATCATTTGGTATAATTGAATGATGGGGATGATGAGGCTCTTCTTAATTATTAGGATTTTATACTAAATAAGAATTAAGGTCAATGCAATTTAATAAAATCTTAGCTTGAATAAAGTTCTAGGTTTTTCTTTTTTTCTCTTCTTTTAATTTCATTTGTATTTAATGCATATGTTAAATTCTGTATATGCAATATAAATAAAAAAATTAGTCGCAAATGTTTTTGTTTCAAGTTTCGCTTTTACTTGGTTATGTTCCTCTGCACGAACTCTTATTGTAATACTTATAAAGTCATTGAAGTTTATTATTCTTTCTATTTGATGTTTTAATGTAATTATTCTTTCTTATATGATGAAATTAAAACATTTTAATTACTTTGCATTATCTTTGATTTTAATTATGTATGATGATTGTATGATCTTTTTCTTATATTAATTATGGTAGCATAATGCAAAAGAACCATAAATATTCAAAGATTGGTTAGAAATCAAAATTTTAAAAAATGCAAAATGTAATTAGAGTTTTGAATAAATATAACTTAATATTATGCCCAAATGCAAAATATAATTCTTAGACACCTAATTGAAATCACTCAACTGAATTGTGATTGAAAAAGTTTCAATAGAATTAAATGTAAGAATAACTAAACATCCTTGGTTGAATTAGGAACTCATTAATTACATAAAAGGATTTGACTAATTACACAAATTCCCAAATTTCAATTAAGTAAAACGACAAAAGCTTTAAATTAGAAAAAATTAGGTATAAGCAGTTCATAGTTGAAAAATCTATAGATAGTTTTAAATTTACTAATAAGAACTCAATTTCACAAAATACTTAGAGAATATGAAAAATCCATAATTAAAAAAACCTAATTCACATAAACATTCGATTCAATTTAAATTACAAGCAATCTCGTAAAATTAAGAGCATAAATAATTGTAAAAGCATGTAGATAACATCAATTAATACCAATTTAAAGAAAAAAGAAAGGATTCAAAAAATCCCCAAATCAAAAAAGAAAGGATTCAAAAAATCCCAAATCAAGGAATTAAGAAATTTCCTAAGAATTATTGGTTGAATTGGAGTTACAGGACAATGGAGCTTGGGAATGGACATGTATTTGAGCTCATTGGTGCTGAGAAAAGAGTTGGAATCTTAATGGAGAAGGAAGAGTTTCATATGAGCTTTGTGGGACAGAGCTCAATCTTGTAGACAACAATGGTTAAAAAGAAGGGATGAGTAGGAAAAAGGGAGATGCAAGAAGGGTTTTGAGTGCTAGGTAATGCAGTTAAAGAGTGTTGAGCAAGTTTTAATCTTATAAAACCCTTAATATACCATAAGTGCATGGGTCATGAATGTAGCATACGAGGTGTTGATCCCTCGAGAAGTTGGTGAACTAATCTAATTCTAAGTTATCTAAGGCCTAAAAGGATTATTAAAATGAATATAAAAACTACACAGAAAATGTAAGTAATCAGATGTGTATTGCTTGAAGATGAATTCGTAAAATTAACACAAGAAACCAAAATTGAGCACTACCAAATGACAATTGGAATTCAACCAAGGATGATTAACAAATTATAGGAGAGGGGATTTATCCTATCATTAATGCTAACTTTGTCACTTTTGCATTAATGTGTGTTAGTTCTAAACTATCGAAGGGTGGATTACTCTCTCTTAAGTTTTAATCACTAAGCCCTAATTAACAAACCCTAATTAAGTCGCGTTATTGAACATGTAATCTCTCGTTTAAGAATCAACTTATAACCTAATCAGATCTTAAGCATTATATTAAACAACTGGGTCCTCATACGAGATCTCTCTCTGTATAATTACCGATTTGATTATTTACATGATCTATTAGGTCATTTAACTCTCATTGACCAACACAATCATTTTTTATTCGGTTCACTCTCTCGATCTATTACCGAAGCATGCAATTACAATAAATAATCACAACACCTAGATGTATTAACACAAAAACAAATAGATTAACATTAAATCAAGAAAAAATCCCTAAAGAAAAGTTTGAACATCCTTAACCTAAGATTCGTCATCATCAATCCCATCTCATACATCAAATACATGAAATAAAAGATGGACGGAAAGAAAGTAACTTCGAGGATTGGAGGTTGAAGTAGCTAAAGCTCCACCTTCTTCTTTCTCTTCTTCTCTCTCTCCTTTTTCCTCTTCCTTGGATCTTTCCCAATGTAGCAAAATGAAGGCATAAACATTAGGGTTCTTTTCCCCTTCGTTTTTAATCTTTTATAATTAGGGTAAAAACTAGGTTTTACCCAGGCCCAAAAAGTCCGAAATAACCCCATAAAGTTGAGTTTTAGAAGCTGGTCTGTGTCCACTGTCGCACAGGCCACGATCGTGGCACTTAAACTTGCTCTTTGTCGCAATTGTGGCCTATCATCCTTGATTAGGCCATGATCATGGCCCTAGATTATCCCCGAGCTTCCTTTGGATCTCCTCCGTTCTTCAATATTTGCTCTCAAATGCTAACAAATATATTAAAGTACCTCAAATACATAAAATTAAAGCTTGGTAGCCTGCTTTAACCTATATAACATTCAATACACAAATATCTAACCAATTAACACAATTCTAACCCTAAATATGCATGAATCAATTAGTTAACAACAAAAACATATAAAATGCCTATTAAAATATCATGCAACCTACAACTATCACATTCCCACACTTGAACTTTTGCTTGTTCTCAAGCCAAAACAAAATAATCAAAATACAAACACAACAAACACATATGCAATAATTGTATAATGGATTTTGACTTCACAAAACAGATTTAACTACAAACACAATTCTTCGATTTGTTCTAACTTATTAATTTATGAAATTTGTGTCTAAGTACTTCGGACTACATATATACACGAATTAAGACCTTAATGTGAAATTCATTCACCCCCATCACTTACACACACCCATTGATAATTATTTAATTAATCAAAATTGTAAATATCCCTAGGTAGCTTTTCATGAAAATTCAAGCTATTCATAAAGATCAGTAGGATTTATTAACTAATGCATTGTTTTTGTTAATTTTCATTAACATGAACCTAGTCTTTTGACGGCATTTGTGATGAATGTCCCCCGGTTACTTAACTAGGTCATGTTTTTATTAAGCGACTTAGTTGAAATGTTATTATAGCCTTTTGAAGTAAAGGCAAACATTTGTAATAAATGTACCTTGTTGCTCAGCTACATCACATTCTCAACGGGCTACTAGTTCTATTCATAACCTGCTTTGTTTCAAAAAGGGCCAACGGAATAGTTATTTATTAAACCAAAATACACATTTTTTAATTTTTCTTGCATACCTCATTTCTTTAGCTAATCATTCTCATGAAAAGATTCTAATGAAGCTATTTATTCAATTGACCTAAAATTATAAATGAATGTGTCAAATTCCTAGGGTGAACAAACTAACATCATATCCTAATTAACATGCATATTTAACCAAAGCAACCTAAAATACTAATTTCACAAGCTAATAAATCTTAGCATCTTAAAATACTATGTTCAAAGCTAAATCAATTCCATTAACTCCTAGCCATTGACACATTCAAATGAGTCACATCATGCAAACCTAAACAAAAGCGAACATATAATATGCAAAATTCACCCTCAAAATAAAACATATAATGCATATAACGTAACCCTCCCCACACTTGGACAACACATTATCCTCAATGTAAAAAGGAAAAATACATACAAGGTGGGAATCAAAACAAAATGATATGAAAACATAAGAAAAAAAATAAAGACAAAAGTGAAAAGATAAGGGTTAGAGCTCAAAGACCCTTCATGGTGATTGAGGTGGTAATGGTGATGGTGTTGAAACCAATTCTGCTTTACACCAAGATTACTTTCTTATCTTATAATTGATTCAAAAAAAGCAAGATAATTTATCATCCAACCGATTCCAAATCATTAAGACTTATTTATAGAATTTAAGACAAATATAACTGCACAATAATTTAAATCTAACTACTAAACATGCTAAGTTATGTTCATTAGCTTGATCTTGCATCTTTCGAAACTTAGCTAGGATCAATTATGAGTGACTTACTTCTATCCGTGTTGCCCAATTTTAGCTTTGCAGCTTATAAATAAGCTACATATTGGAAAATAATCAGAAGGACAATGTTGATAAGATTAAGATAACCAATTAAGTTTTAGCAATGTCCTTTTTCCTAACAAACTGTCAGTAAAATAAGAAATAACGAAACTCCCTGAATCTTCTAATAAATCTAGCAATTTGTCCTATAAGAAGGTAATATGTTCTTATTCTTCTTCATTCACCCTCATCTCTTCTTCTTCTTTCATTTTATGAATAGAGACCTTCATATCTGCTTCAAGCTCTATGTTTGGTGTCATATGTTTTTCTTCTTCTTGGTCCTTTAAAGATTTGACCATATCAATTTTCCTGAATGAGTCACCCTCCTTATTCTTCTCTTTGTCTTCTACAAGGTAGGATTTAGCTTTTTTTTTTGCTAGTGCTTTTAGCTCTTTCTCATTCCTAAATGTGATAACCTTATACTGCTATCTTAGATGTACTTCAATGTTACTCAGAAAGTTTTCCACACTTCTCTTACAAAATTCACGAGAAAGCTATCTCATTTGAATCTCTAGGTTGTGAATAGAAGAGGCATCATGTAACATCTCACCCCCGACGGAAAGGGTAGAATAGTAATTTGGTAAGGGGCTGAGAGTGTTTAGTATTGTGTTGACATATTTATGCATATCATTGCACGTGTATAGTGAGATTTGCACATG
>JAOTIZ010000004.1:20182188-20206888 GCA_027123425.1 Erythroxylum panamense
AAATGGAAAACATAGAACAGATGTATATACTTCCATGAATAACTATTACATTTAACTCAGCTTTGACTTCTCGTGAGATATCTGCTATGCAATCGTATGACCTTCCTTTTTTATAATTGTTGTAAATGATAGCTGCAGCATCGTCCTGTAACCACCTATTCAAATACCTATTGCCATATCAACTTCTTGAAAGTTGTTATAGCGTTCTGTTTGGCAACGATTCAACTTAATGTACCGGTATGTTAGATAACGCTAGATAGAGAGCAATAGCTCAATATTATTTTGAAACAAGAAGGAAGAACCTTCCCTTATGATCTCCAGAAGTCTTCCGAGAGTTATTTCCAATCTCAAAGTCTACCCTCCTATCCGCATAGATTATAATTTTATATCTACTTATCCTAACAAACTACTAACGAATAGATATCTCCTACTAATGTCCTGAATTACTAAAATATATCTATATCTAACTAACTCACTACTACTAGCAGCCTGTCTTCTTCTTCCGTGTATAAACTAACCACTCTCCTCCTTTGTGACCCTTATTCCTAACAATACCACCCGCTGATGAATTAAACTTGTCCCCAAGGTTAAGCTCTGGGAATTGGCCACGGATAAGCTCTTGGTCCTCCCATGTAGCTTCCTCCATCGATTTTCCTTGCCAATGAATCAACCATTGGTCACAAGCAACTCCTCGATTATGAAGTGTCCTGCTACTCAAGATCACGGCTGGCGTATACAAATTAGGAGTATAGTCCAACTCTGGAGGTAACTCTTCTTGAACATGGTGGTTCCCGTTAGCCTTTTTCAATTGGGACAAGTGAAACACTGGATGTATACGAGCCTGAGGGGCAAGTTGCAACTGGAATGCAACGGCGTCAACCTATTTGTCCACCAAAAATGGTCCATAGTATCCTGCTGACAGTTTCGGATGCAACCGCTTAGGCATAGACCCTTGCCGATGTGGACGAATCTTTAAATACACCGAATCTCTTACCTAAATGTCATGAGGACGCCTACTTGCATTCGCAAGAAGTATCATGTGATCGTGAGCACATTCTAGATTATGTTTTAATTATGTCAGAGCCTCATCACGATTCTTTAAATCTTGCGCCACAACTTCCACCAATATTTCTCTAGGAATAAAACGTGTGATTGAGGGAGGAGGTCTTCCATATACTACCTCAAAAGGAGAACATTTAGCTGCTGAACGAAAGCTAGTATTATACCAATATTCTGCCTAGGGTAAATAATCTAACCAAACATTGGGCTGTTCTAAGCTAAAATAGCGTAGATATGTCTCAATGGCATAGTTAACTACCTTAGTTTGGCCATCCAATTTTGGGTGATAGGCAGTACTGAATTTTAACTGAGTTCTTTGGAGTGTAAACAATTCTTGTCAAAAATTACTTAACAATGTAGGATTCCGGTCACTTACAATGGAAAGCGAAATTCTATCTAATCGGACAACCTCCTTGATGAAGATTTCAGCAATAGAACAAGTTGAGTAAGGATGTTTGACAAGAATAAAATGCCCGTATTTGCTCAATCTATCCACTATGATTAATAAGGTATCATAGCCTTTCGATTTAGGAAGTCCCACGATGAAATCCATGCTCAACTCTTCCCAGATGGCGTTAGGAATAGGTAATGGTTGGAGTAAACCTACTAGTGATGTAACTTGATACTTATTATGCTGACAAGTGTGACAAGCTGCTACAAAATCAGATACAACCTTTTTCATACTAGTCCAAAAAATAGATTGAGCTATCCTCTTATAAGTCTTCTAAATTCCTGAGTGTCCTCCGGTAGGGATCATGTGAAACTCTTGTAAAAGCTTGGAACCCATGCTGAAGATGTTGATACCACAAGCCTCACTTTATAATATAATCTCTCATTTTCCAAGGTATAAGAAGGGTAAGAATCTGGTTCCCTCTTAATTTCTTCAATTATTCTACTCAATTATGGATCTACCTTTACCTCCTTAATAATTTGCTTCGGATCTTGCTAAAATGGCCTAGAAATAACCTGAAACTCCATGTCCTCACATACTCTGAAGAGTGCATCTACTGCTTTATTGGAACTTCCTGCTTTATAAACAATATCAAAATCATATCCCAGCAATTTTGCCAACCAATTCTGTTGATTTTGAGTTGTAATTCTCTATTCTAGCAAATTTCTAAGGCTTTTTTATCAATATAGATTGTAAATCTTCTTCCCACCAGATACGGTCTCCAATGTTGACTGGCTAACACTAATGCCATGAGTTCCTTTGATAAATGGATTTATTCAACGATGATTCAACTAATGCTTTGTTGAAAAACGCTACTGGTTTTTTTTCCTTGTATCAACACAGCTCCAACACCTTTACCTGATGCATCACACTCTATCGAAAAGGGGTTACTGAAATCTGGTAACATCAAAACCGGAGCACTAGTTAGAGCGTTCTGGAGTCACCTAAATGTTATTTCTACAGAATTATCCCATTCAAATTTTCCTTTCTTCAAAAGATTAGTAAGAGGTTGTGCTATCTTCCCGTAATCCTTCACAAACCTTCGATAATACCCAGTTAGACCCAAGAATCCTCTCAAAGCTTTGAGAGATGCTGGAATAGGCCATTGTAAAACGGCTTCAATCTTCTTAGGATCCATGGCCACGCCATCTTTGGAAATGATGTGTCCTAAGTATTCAATTCTTAATTTCCCAAAAGTGTATTTTTTTTTGTATTCGCATAAAAATGATGATGCTGTAACGTGTGTAATAGGAGCAATGTGGTTGTCCCAATCAATGCTATAGACCAATATGTCATAAAAAAAATAACACAAACTTTCTGAGGTAGGGTTGTAAAATCGAATTCATGGCGCATTGGAAAGTGACTAGTGCGTTGGTGAGACCAAACGGCATGACATGTGACTCGTAGTGACCATAATGTGTTCGAAAAGTCATCTTGGGAATGTCCTCTTCGTTCATGCGTATTTGATGGTATCCTGTCCGTAAATCAATTTTTGAGAAATACACGGCTCCGAACAATTCATCCAAAAGTTCTTGAATTACTGGTATGGGAAATTTGTCCGATATTGTGGCTTTATTCAATGCTCGATAATCAACACAAAACTGCTAACTACTGTCCTTCTTCTTTACAAGAATCACCGAACTTGAATATGGGCTATTGCTAGGTCTGATAACTCCTAAAGCTAGCATTTCCAAAACTTGCCTCTAAATCTCATTTTTTTTGTAGATGAGGATAACGATAAGGTCTCACATTTATTGGATCAACCCCAGCCTTAACTGGGATTTTATGATCAACTGGTCTGTTGGGAGGAAGGCCTATCAGGTGTGAAAAAACTGACTGAAATTCAGCCAACACCTGCTGTAATTGCTGCTGGTGGTGGTAGTTGAGTGTTTCTCCTATGTTGTTGTACCCGCTGTCATCCTTCTCGAGTTTCTCTAAACCAAAAAATACCATAACTGCTGCCTCAATTTTAGCTATCTTCCTTAGTGCCTTGCTGGAAATTAGAGATCTTGAAAGATTAAGATCCCCTTGAACAGTGACTGTTGATCCGGAATGTAAAAAACTCATGGAAAGATCTTTCCAATTGTGTTGCACCTCACCTAAAGAGATCAACCAAGTCATCCCCAAAATGATATCCACTCCCTGCAATTCAAAGAGAAAGAAATCTCCTTAATACACATAACCTTGCATTTCCAGATTTAACCCCTTGCAGCAACCTTGAGAATCTTGTTTCAGTCCATTTCCCATCCTCACTCTAAAGCTCGCAGTGGCCTGCACTTTCCAGCCCTGTTTCAAGGCCACCTCTTTGGACACGAAATTGTGACTTGTGCCACTATCAATCAACACCACAACAGGTGTTCCATCAATCTTCCCCCAAAGCTTCATGGTTTTGGGTTGTGTCCATCCATCAGCTAAAACTTGTGAAAGCTCCATCCAGTCTCATTGAACTTCTTCGGCAACCTCCCTTGATCTTTCGTGGGGGTCCAGGCCTTCTTCTACCTCTATAGCCACCTCTTCGTCTTCTCCTAAAATGGCCACTCTTAAACTTTTCTCTGGGCATTTATGTCCCGGACCAAAAGGCAATCCACAACGAAAGCACCTCCCTTCTTCCTTCCTCTTTAAAAATTCTGGGTAGGGAAGTTGCTGGTCCCGCGGTTATTGTGTGACCTGAAGTTCTCGTAAATTCCATTATGAGAATTAGACCTCACCGATGACCCACTACGGTTTGGGACTTTGGGTTGAAAGATCTCCGCTCCGTTCCTCCCGTGATCGTGCCCTGGTCATTAATCGTTATCCCATTAACTGATCCTCCAATGGTCGTTATCCCTTCAACTTTGGAAACTATACTATTGCGTGTCTGTACAAGATTCGTAAAATTTTCAGTCATGGAAGTATTTCCTCCATACATCACCTGCAGTTCATCCTCGATATCGCGAGCAATTTCCATTGCACGTAAGATTGTAGTAGGTTGCAGTGATCGGACCCGATACCTCACTTCCGGTTTGAGGCCACCCAAAAAATATCCTAACAGCTGCTCTTCCGACGCCTCGGGTATTTGCGCCACCAACATTTTGAACGCCCGCAAGTATTCCTCCATTGACCTCACTTGTTGCATGGACGTTAGTCTTTCATATATGTTTCCCTGACTGCCTTCTCCGAAATGCTGCAGCAGAGTGGGAATGAGCGTGTTCCACGTCAACGTTCCACTTCAACGTCGGGCTCTTCTTGTGCAGGAAGCGAATCCAATGCACCGCCGCTCCTTCCATGCTGATGAAGGTTAGTCGCATCTTTTCATCCTCCTTGATGCAGTGGACCTCAAAAAACTTCTCCGCTCGAGCCAACCAATCCAACGGATTCGTTCTGTCGAAAATGGGGAGTTTGACTTTCTTGACCCAAGGGTGACTCTTGTGGTCCTTCTCGCTTTCAACATCCTCCTCTTCGCTGGCCTCCGAAGATGCTTTGTTGCTCGACCCTTGTCGTTGCATCAAGTGAGTCAAAAGGGCTTCCAAACGGCCCATACCGTTCTTGACTTCCGTCAAGTCTGCGACTTGCTCCCCCATAGTTTTCTCAATTCTGGCCACAGAATCTTCCAGCTTTCCCACTCGTGCCTCCATCGAATTCGGCAGATCGGACCAAAATTGTTAGGTAACTCTTAAATGTAACGTACTGATGTGTTAGATAACACCAGTTAATGGGCAATAGCTCAATATTATTCAAAAGAACCAGAAGGTGGAACCTTCTGCACAAAGGTCAACTCCCTTACAATCTCAGGAAAAACTTCCGAGAACTGGTGATCAAGTGAAATTAGAGGTAACTTTTTAGGTGTGGAAGCAGTTGTTGATTAATCCTAAAGCTAAGACATGTAGTTGACTGCCAGCAACATCATGGAGAATTAATGCAGATACAAAAATGCTTTATGAAGATTAGATATCTCAAGCTTTTTCAATCATACCGTAGGGCATGCATGCATCTCTTTCCACGTCCCATAAACTATGTATTCTTGTATTAAAGTAGAAACATGGAGCAGAGTTCAATTGAGTACCTAATGGTTGACTACTTCAGATGTGGAAGGTAGCATCTTTAAGTAACTGGAGTATAAGATAAAGCTTCCTTGTTGCCTAAAGATTTACAAATCATGTATCTTATGGAATTGCTCCTGGAATTAGCATGAAAAATTGAAATGATGTGAGAAAATTACAAGAAGAAACTTACAATGACGATGAGGATTTGCGATAAAGAAACTTGGGTAAGCTAGCATGCAAAATGTAGGATGGACAGTTTAAGTGCCCATGGTACGGGTAGTGTAATCAGAGGGTGAAGCCTTTTAAGGTCTAAAACATGTCAAAAGTCCAACCTTGGTATAGGTTTATGAAAATCCTTTGTAAATTTTGTACCATACTTATGGTTTTCTTCTTATCAATGAAGTATTTAACTTTAAAAAAAAAGACTAGCATGTAAATCAACACCAACTCCTATATATCCCAACTATAAACTTGGTGAAGCTAAAGAAGATTCTTCTGTTGATTGTGAACTTTTATTGATTGTGAAATGTATCAGCATCTAGCTGGAAAACTTATTTAGCTAGCGTGAAATGTATCAGCATCTAGTCGGAAAACTTATTTATCTATCACATATAAGGCTAGATATCACATATAAGGCTGATACCATGTCAAACTTTTATTAGGAACTATTTTTTGGTATATCTCTAATGTTTACAGTAGGTGTAACTTATATACAAAATTATAGTACCTATAAGTGTAAATTAATGATTCTAATATAATATCTAATACAATGATTTATGGGATATTATCAAATCCCATGATTTATGGGATATTCTAATATAATAGGAAACTTAATCAAATACAAGCAAGCAATCAATCAATATTCGTGATTTTTTCACAAGAACAAAACTTAGCAACCCCTTCCTAGTAGAATTGATTGCTTGAGTTGTTGGTTTTGATCTTGGAATGAGGTATAAGAAGGGTAGTTTGTAGAGATTAGGAAGCGGTGAATTATGTGTTATGGTTGTTTCAAGCATACATATGGAAATGATGCACGGGGTTAAAGCAAGTTGAAGGGATTTGGTAATTCAAGATATTTTGCAGAAGTTAAAGAAAGGAAAGTTGATTGATTTTGTCTATAGTTTGTCCAGTGAATTGTTGGCTTAAAAGTGAAGATTGGTGGTGGGATATATTTCATATTTAAGAACCAAAATCATAGCTCAATTTCATGAAAATCCAACTAGCGACTTTCTAGGTTCTTAGGAGCTTACTTGCATTAGTGAGAGATTCAAAAAGATGCGAGGGAATTTTTAAGGAGATGTGAGGAATGTCAAAGGAGCAAGTATGGAACAATTGCCTCTTTTGGATTAATCCTTTAAATATACTCCCAATAGTTTTGAATGAAAGTATGGATTTTATACAATGACTTTGATTTTTTGACCAAAATTTGTGATCTTCATAGTGGTGGATATGTTAAGCAAGTATGCTCAATTTATATAACTTCCTCATCCATTTTCTGCTATGGTAGCCCATTTATTGACTATATTTTCAAGTTAGATGGCATGCCACATTCGACTATCAGTGATAGCGATTTGATTTTTACAAGCAATTTATGGCAGGAGTTGTATTGCATTTAATGAATGGTACTGCATACTTCTATTGCCTAAACGAAAGTGGTTAATAGATTAGTTGAGACTTAGTTAAGTTGCACAACAATTGATTCTCCCAAGCAATGATTGAGATGGTTTTCTTGGGTGGAGTGGTTGTACAACACGAGCTTCCATTTGACATTTAGACCTCACTTTTTAAAGCTTTATACAAGTGCCCACCTCCTTTGTATATTTCTTATTTTTCTAAGGACTCTTAAATTGCTTGTAATAAATCAAGCTTTGGTGGAAAGAGAAACCACATTGTAGACGGTTCATTCCTCATGAAAAGGGCTCAAAATACGATGAAGCAAGTGGCAGACGTACAGCAAACTAATGGAGGTTTTAAGATAAGGGACATGGTGTATAATAAATTACAACCTTATAGACAACAAAGTATGTATAGAAGAGTAGTGCACAAGCTATCTCCATTACTATAATTGAAGTTGGTCAGGTGGCTCATAAGTTGACATTACCTAAGAGTCCCAAATTCATTATACCTTTCATGTTTCTTAGCTCAAAAAGTAAGTGAATAGTAATCAACAAATTTTAGTGCGGTGGTTGGATGATGCTAGCAACTATATGTTGGAGTTCTTATATGATTTGTAGTAGCGTTACACTGACATCAGTGTTATGGACAAAGGTTTTTGAAGCACGAGGTATTGATGTGTGAAGAAGATTCATTTCGTGTCACTTGGAGGAAATTGAGAGCTAAAGTGCTGCAGTAGCATTTTTATTAGTTATGAAATGATCGGTCCATGAATGGTAGGGGAATTGGGGAAACGTTGATTGTGAGTAATGACTATTATAAGGCCATTACTAGTTGCTAGGAGGGAATTCCGGCATATATTGTATTTCCCTACTGCAATTTCTTAATACAAGTGGATTATAGAGTTGGAACCTTTCCAATTCTCTTCAATGAATTTGATCGTATCAAATTTCTTGCCTCATGTGGTTTCCTACAACACACAGTGACCATGAAGTAGGACAGTCTAAAGCAACGAACATTTGGATAAGTAAGAGAGAGGAAAAAAAGAGATGCTTAGGAGAGAAGAAAATACACAAGGAGGCTAGAAATCTAAGTATATATTGACAATAAAAATTAGGCAAAGTTTATGAAAATGAATCCTTACTCCATTTACAGTGGACATAAGTAAAACTAATAAGGAAAGTAAACATCTAATATCATTATAAAAGTAAATCAAAACTTAAATATATGCATAATATAGTTATGAATTTTTATTCGATGTTCAAACATTGGAGTATGATGGAAGTGGAAAGGCAATTTTATGTGATTATAGTGCCTGATGTGATAGACTAAATAAAATGTACAAGGCTGGGAAAAATGTAATTTTACTTTATTGCTATTTTGGAGTTTGACATTTTTTTTAATTTTTAGTCCTTATCTATGTTGTGTGTCTTATAAAATTCCCTGTAGGCTTGAACTTCTTTCAATGTGGAACTTATATTGCCCTTCTTAGATGGGTGCATATGCATTATGCTTTAACTTTTTCTTATTATTAATTTTGATTGGTCAACATATTTTTGTTTTTAGACAAGCAACTGGTGAGGTAAAAAATTGTTCAAGCCATACTTTTCTTTGCAATGAGTTGCTGGTGCATCTATCTTATAATATTTATTTTGTCAACTTCATTATTCTCTTTCCATCATCCGAATAACCGTAGATTTATCACATTGAAACTAATTTCTAATTTCTTATTTAATTTATTTTTAATGTGACTTGATCTCTATGAATTGTGCTTGACTATCCTTATCTTTTGTTCATTAGGTATGGCCCACAGATGGCTTTGGATCCTTGGGGCAATAAGTAAAAATGAGAACATATTATAAAGGTACTACTAGTTGTTGGATTATATAGACGTCAACATATATGGTTTAATTCTTTGGTAGAACGAAATAGTTGAAAGTTAACTACATAGTTCTTTTTAAAATTTATGCTTAATAAGTGTGATTTAGTTTGCTTCTGTTGTGATTATTTTTTGTTAGAGAAGTAATGAAGAGGAAAGGACAGGAGAGGAGGAGGAGAGAATAGAGAGAATCACATAGGAGAGAGAGAAGTAAAATAATTTATTCATATTTTCTTATTTATGAAAACAGTTATAGGGACATTTTATACTCTTTTTAAATTCAAACACAATAGTAAATTTTATATGTAACAATTCTTCCTATTATAGAAGACTTTGTCCACAAGGTTTAACAAAAAAATTATTAAGGAGGTTTACAAAGGGGATAAAAAAGAAACAACTACCCTTTCTTTTTCTTGACAAAAATGAAATTCTTTCCATCACATTTTTGCAACTGACTAATAACACATTGATTGTCATTTTCTTCTAAGTGTTTAAGTTGGTGTTGATGAAGGGTAGAGAGATTTAAATTTCTTTGACAAGTTGCTCTTCGTTAACATCAATGGCAAATGAATCACCAGCTTTAGATTTTCATATGTATTGCTCATTGTTGTCTTGTTTTGTAGTTACTATAATACTCATATTGAAATTTAAGTTGCTCTCAAAGCTCCCTTCTTCAAAATTAATGTCCATCTTTTCACCATTAACATTATTTTAAATTTTTATTTTTTCGGTTACCTATTGAGAGCAAGTGTTGTACTCTTTGAAGTAGCCATTCTTTGTGATTCCACAAATTGATTGACCGTTGATCTTAAATTATCTATCTCATATTTATGACGATCATCTTGTACCTAAATTTTATGTATCCATTTCACTTTGTATCTGAGACTGTTGAGTTTTTGGATACTTTCTTCAAACTTCTCGAATTGTTGGTCCTAATCATCTTTTGTCATGTCGGTAGAATTTCCAAGTCAAGAATTATAGTGGTTACTTTTTGTTAGAGAAGAAATGAAGAACAAAGGAGAGGAGAGGAGAGAAGAATCTAAAAGGAGTAGAAAAAGAGAAATACAAAGAAAAGAGAAGTAAAATACTTAATTCATATTTTCTTACACATGAAAACAGTTACAGGGACTCTGCGATACTCCTTTTAAATTCAAATACAGTAGTAACTTCTAAACGTCATTTCTAGATTCTCAAGGTACCCATTTGGATACTTTTGAATGGTTATCAAATAATTAATTGGTGTGATTCTTAAACGAATATCATGGTCATTGTGGTATTGTGACCATAGGCCTCAATTATTTTATCAATTGGTTGAGGTGTAGTCAATTTTGGCAATTCCATTGAACTTTAGCTGGTAGGTAAATTGTTGGCAGCTAGGGAGATGAGTCGACTTGTTTTATGTGGGTACATTTTTACATTATGTAGTTGAGAAGTTGTAACCAATGTAGAGAAGTAAGTGCTGCCCTCCATTCTCTTTTATCCGTTCTATTTAAAATGTCTAAACAACAGTTAACTAATAGAAACTAAGAGCTAAGTGTTGCAAAATTATGTATATCGATTGATTGTATTTTTTAAGTATTTCATAAATCATGGAATTAGAATCTCGTAAATTATGGGATTAGATATTGTATTAGACTCATTAGTTCCCATTTAAAGGTACTAGAATTTTGTATATAAGCTATGTCTGCTGCAAACATTAAAAACATGCAAAAAAATATAGTTATTAAAACTTTGTCATGGTATCAGAGCCGAGTCAAGCTCCTTGGATCAAGTTGTTTCCAGCCTTCATTGCCGCAAACATATCTTTGGTTTTTCTCTTTTGGTTCGGTCTTTATTGCTTGTTATTTGGTGTATTCAAGAAAGTTTCCATTTTCATTTGGATTAAATGCCTCAAATACAAACTTTACTGACTCTTGGGTCAGAGACTCAGGAGCTACAGACCATGTTACCCATTTATCCAAATGTTTCTCCATGTCCAAGTAGTAGGAAAATACCCACAGCCAATAGATCTTTAACAACTGTAGCAAGTGTAGGGGATCTCAAAATAAGTCCATCAATAACTCTAAGAAATTTTCTTTATGTTCCTAGACTATCAACCAACCTTGTTTCCGTACAAAAACTCAACAAAGATTTATGTTGTAATACGATTTTTTATAGTAGTCATTGTGTATTTCAGGACAAGGATTCGGGGAGGATGATTGGACTTGCAAGAGAACAGGATGACAGTCAGTTGAACATACTTAAGGGCAGATTATGCCATTCTTTCATATCAGATTATGTTGCGTCCATTAAAGAAAAAATTTTGCTACACTATTTATCGGTTAGGCATTCCTTCATTTTGAATTATTAAGATTGTGTTTTCCTCTTTCTTTGCAAATCTTGATGCTAAAATTTTTTATTGTGAGGTATGTGAGTTTGCCAAACACAAGCGTGTGCCTAGATTTCTCTATTCAAACATAATTTTGATGTTAGTAGCTAATCCTATGTTTTCTCTCCATGATCAAAAATCAATTTGGGACCAATATCAAAACGTTTAGGAAAGATATGTCAGGGACTATTTCGATCAAGTTCTTACCCGATACTATCAAAAAGAAGGGTTAGTTCATGAGTAATCTTGTGTATACTCCACAACAAAATAGGGTAGCAGAAAGGAAACATAGTCATCTCCTTGAAAAAATACGAGCCTTGTTATTTCATAAGAATATATCTTAAGGCATTTTGGGGGAAAGCAATACTTATGGCCACTCATCATATAAACAGATTGCCTTCTACATTCTTAGGTCTCAAAAGTCCTATGGAGGTTCTTTCAACATTTTACCCGAGTCTAAACACCACCAACAATCTTGTTCCTAGAATTGTTAGGTGTGGTTCATGTTCATAATAGAGGGAAATTAGATCGCAGGGCTCTGAAATGTGTCTTTGTGGGCTATTCTTCGACTCAGAAAGGGTAATTACCCCCCTCCATCAAAGCAATTCTATATCTCAATAGATGTCACGTGTAATGAACAAGATTGGTATTTCAGTATTCCTTGTCTTCAAGGGGAGAATTCAATTAGGGAAAGGAAGAAAAGTATTTTGCTTTATCTGATTCCTGTGTCCATTTCTACAACACTAATTGTACCTTATTGTTCATACTATCTATATCATGTCTAGAGCAACCATCTGACCCTATGCTTGAATAATCCATATTTGAACTCATTCTTGAAGCACCAAGTGAGCCACAAGAAAAATCTAATTCTACCCTTAAAGTTGTGAGATTTGGCAAAGGCAAGGTGTTCATAAAAAAGAAGACACAAATCTAAGAGTCCAACTTAGATTCTTCACTTGAGGTAACAATTTGTAATCCTACACTGCAAAATAAAACTGAAGTTCATATGAATAATGATCAGCAGGACTTTCTTATTGCCGTTAGAAAAACATCTAGATAGTGTACAAAATAACCATTATACCCTCTTACACATTTCTTATTGTTTAAAAATATTTCGCTATCTCACAGAAAAGCATCTAGATAGTGTACAAAATAACCATTATACCCTCTTACACATTTCTTATCGCTTAAAATTTTTTCGCTATCTCACAGAGCCTTCCTTGTGAGCCTAAATACCATTACTATCTCTACCAACTTATCTGAGGATTTTTCCAATTAAAAGTGGAAACAAGCTATGAATGTGGAGATGGAGGCATTGGAAAAGAATAAAACTTGGGAATTAGTGAAGTTACTTGTAGGAAAGAGACGAGTGGGTTGTGAGTAAGTATATATGGTGAAATATGGAGCCAATAGGTCAGTTGAGAGATGCAAAGTGCGACTAGTATCAAAAGGCTATAGTCAGACTTACGAGATTGATTATTTAGATACGTTTGCTCTTATTGCAAAGATGAATATGGTTAGAGTATTATCGTCATTAGTAGCTAATTATGGTTGGGAACTACAATTTGATTTTTGTTGAAGAACAGAGATTTAGGTAAGATCGATCTTTTGGGATAAGATAAGATCAACCTTGTGGGATAAGATTATTAGAAACAGAAATCCCTATTATCAAGGGATTTCTGCTATAGACTTCTAGATATAGTTTAGTTCAGATTGATACCTATTTTCTTGCTAGTTAAGTTGTATATATATATGTATTCGTGTATATTAAATACAAGATAAGTTTTTCCTGAAAATCTTAACATGTTATTAGAGCCCTAAGATTTTCTAGAAGTATTCTTTGTTATTCTCGGTACAACCTTCATTGTTGCCTTAGTTAGCCTTCATTGCTGCTTATTCTTGTCAGATTTCTCAATCCCCATAACTGTTATTTTACCCAATCTTTCCCTTCTTTCACCATGGCAAATTCTGAAACTTCATTCAGTGATACGTGCATGCTTTTAACCACTGTAAAGGAGATTTGGGATTGTGTTCAACATATGTATTCAAAGGCATGCAATGCTACTCAAATCAAGGAAATTAAGATCAAAGCCCATGCCACCAAGCAAAGAGACAAATCAATCACAGAATATGCTAATACTCTGTAAACTCTGGGGCAAGACCATTATCAGGTCATTGAGATGAAAAGTCTTGAAGATGTTTTTCTGAAAATTTCATAGAAAAAGAGTGCATTTATGATTTCTTGACTGGATTAATGAATTTGTTCAAGTCAGGGTTCAAATTCTTAGAAGGGAGTCCATACCCTCACTAGAAGAGGTTATTTCCCTGATTAGAGCAGAGGAGAGTAGAAGAAACGTGGAGCTTGAGCCCCAGAAGATGGATGGGTCAGCAATGGTGATAAAGGCAGATAAACAAGACAAAGAAAGGAGTGATCAAGCCCAGCTTAAGTAATCTAGAAGGGGCAACTTGTGGAAGGAAAATAAGGATAATCTATGGTGCACTTACTGCAAAAAATCGAGACATACAAAGGAGACCTGCAGGAAATTGAATGGGAAGCCACCCAGTCATGAATGGGGAAATCGAGGAGGTCAATCACGACCTCCGGCACATTCGGCTGAATAGAATGAAGATGAAGAAAATCCAGCAACAGGGATTCCAGTAGCAGGGAGCCTTAGCAATGAAGAGATTGAGAAATTAAGGGGTTTGTTGAGTTCCTTTGGACAACCGAAAGGTACGTGTTCCTTTGCTCTCTCAGGTAAACCTACATTCTCTTTGTATATGGACATCACAGAAATTAAGTGTTACAATAGCCCTTGGATTATGGACTTTGGGGCCACAGACCACATGACCCCTATATCACAGTTTTTTCACACATACAACCCTAGTCTAAGTAATAGGAAAATCATAGTTGCCAATTGAGAATTAGTCACTATTGCCAGTTGTGGAGACATAAAATTGAGCCCTACTCTCACTCTAAAAAATGCCTTATATGTACCAAAATTATCAGCCAATCTAATCTCTATCCAAAGGCTTACTAATGACCTTAATTGTGTTGCCATTTTTTCTCCTTCTTGCTATGTTTTTCAAAACTAGGACAAGGGGAAGAGGATTGGACTTGCTAAGGAATGGAATGATCTCTATCACCTTGAACCATATCAAAAAGCTACAATAAATACACCTTCATCCTTCCTTAGTTTTTCGAATAAAGATTCCATTTGGTTGCACCATCTCCGTCTAGGTCATCCATCATTTAGAGTTCTAAAAGCTATATTTCCCCACTTGTTTCAAGGATTAGATATCTCTGAATTTCGTTGTGAAACTTGTGAATTGGCAAAACATATTCGTGTATCTTTTCCTATTACTAATAAAAGAGCTTCTCATCCTTTTCATGCGATTCATAGTGACATATGGGGTCCATCTACTATACCCAATATTTCTGGAGCCCGTTGGTTTGTCTCTTTGATTGATGATTATACTCGGGTTACATGGCTATTTCTCCTTAAACAAAAAATTGATGTAGGAACTGTTATTCCAAATTTTTATTCAATGATTCAAAATCAATTTAGGGTAAAGATAAAGGTTTTTAGAACAGACAATGCTAGAGAATATTTCAACCAAGTCTTATCTACTTACTTCCAATCACATGGTATTATTCATCCTGTGTTAATACACCTCAACAGATGGAGTGGCCGAAAGAAAAAGTGGACACCTACTTAATACCACTTGAGCCATACTTTTTCAGGAAATGTCCCCAAATCTTATTGGGGTGAAGCAGTTCTTAATGCCATCTATATGATCAATAGACTACCCTCACGTGTTCTAGACAATAAGAGTCCTGTCAAGCTCCTAAACTCTTTTTACCCTCATTTTAGAACTTCCAATGGACTCACTCTTAGGGTATTTGGGTGTATTGCTTTTGTTCATGTCCATAGCCAAAATTGGGGGAAGCTTGATCCTAGAGCCATTAAGTGTGTGTTTCTAGGATACTCATCAAATCAAAAAGGATACAAGTGTTACAATTCATCTACAAGAAGGACCTATATCTCAGCTGATGTCACTTTCTCAGAGTGCAAATTCTTCTTTTCAAAGTCCTATCTTTAGGGGGAGAATAACATAATGGAAGATAATCCTTGTAGTTCCTTCAAACCAATAAATACCCTAGACCTCATTCGTACTCCAACTCTTGTCCACACAACCCAACCAAATTCTATCAGCATCACAGAACTCGAGCCAAGTTCAGATACAAAACCTCATGAGTTAACTCCCATCCTAGCCAAAACCCCCCACAAGTTTCCAAGTTTTCCTCAAGTATACTCAAGGAGAAAAGACATTCCAACACTAGAGCAAACTTAAGACACTCCACCGAAGCAACTCTAGACATTCCAGTATTGAAGCAAGTTCAAGAATCAAATCCTAGTCCTGGAAATGAGATCACCGTGAGTCCTCAACCATGCTCAAGTATCCAAACAGGTAAATATTCCACTAATCCAAGTGATCATTTAGACCTTCCTATTGTTGTTAGAAAAGGAACTGGAGAATGCACCCATTGATCGCTCTATCCACTTTCCCATTATATCTCCTTCAAATACCTCTCACCTACCGATAAAAGGTTTATTGTGAGTTTAAATACAATTGCTATTCCTAACATTGTTTTTGAGGCCTCATCAAAAAAGAAATGGAGAGATGCTATGAGAGAAGAAATGAATGCTTTGGAGAAGAATCATAATTGGGAGGTTGTTGACAAACCGAGAGGGAAGAACATTGTTGACTGTAAGTGGATGTACACACTAAAATACAAGGCCGATGGTTCCTTAGAGAGATACAAAGCTAAGTGGGTAGCTAAAGGATACACTCAGACCTATGGAGTGGATTATCAGTAGACATTTGCCCCAGTTGCGAAGATGAACACAGTAAGGATCTTGTTGTCTTTGGCAGCTCATTTTGATTGGCAACTTCTTCAGTATGACATAAAGAATGCTTTGTTTCATGGAGATCTCAATGAAGAAATATACATGAATGTTGCACCCGGATTTACAAAAGATACAGGTAACAAGGTGTGTAAATTGAGAAAGGCTCTCTACAGACTAAAACAATTTCCAAGAACCTGGTTTGGTAGGTTTGCAAAAGTGATGAAAGAATCAGGATATAAGCAGAGTCAAATGGATCATACTCTTTTCATGAAACACTAAAAAACAGGAGGGGTGACTATTATTTTGGTCTACGTGGATGACATTATAGTGACGGGAAATGATGGAAAAGAGAAGCTGGAATTGAAGCAAAAACTGTTAAAGGAATTTGAGATAAAAGAATTAGGAAAACTAAAGTATTTCATCAGTATTGAAGTGGCATATTCAAAGCAAGGGATATTCATCTCTCAACAAAAACATGTTGCATATTGATTAGTGGAAATTGAGAAACTTAGGTGCAAACTGATGTCTACTCCAATGGATTCAAATTACAAACTTGGAGAAGCAAAGGAAGAACCAGTAGTGGACAAGAACATTTATCAGCGACTAGTGGGCAAGCTAATATATTTAGCATATACTCGGCCAGATATAGCACATTCAGTGAGTGTAATCAAGCAATTTATGCACGACCCCTACATTACTTGAAAGGCAGTCCAGGCAAGAGAATATTTTTTAAAAGAGGCCATATACTATCCTTAGAAATCTCCGGTTGACATAAGATCAACAATCTTATGGGATAAGATAAGATCAATCTTATGTGATAAGATTATTAGAAACTATAATCAAGAGATTTTTGCTATAGACTTCTAGATATGGTTTAGTTCAGATTGATACCTATTTTCCTGTTGCTTAAGTTATATATATATATATACAAGATAAGTTTTTCCTGGAAATCTTAACAATTTCAAGAATGCATTTTTACACGGAGATCTTGAAGAAGAAATTTATATGAAAGTTCCATTAGGTTATGGGAAAAATTTGGCTGCTCATACAGTGTGTAAGTTGAAGAAGGCACTGTATGGCCTTGAGCAATTTCCTTGAGCATGGTTTAGAAGATTTGCAAGAGTTATGTTGGCTATAAGATAGGGACGAAGTCAAGGAGGTCGTAAATTGTTTACCAAACACTCTCTTTCAAGGGAAGTTGTAGCTCTTCTAAATGTTGATGAAATAATAATAGTGATGGGAGATGATGATAAAGAGAAACAGTTGTTGAGTCAATGATTAGTTAAGGAATTTGAGATTAAGGTATTGGGAAGGTTAAAATATTTCCTTGGAATTGAAGTTACACATTCTAGACAAGGAATTTTTTTTTCTTGCAACGAAAGTATGTTACAGATCTTCTCAAGGACATAAAGACAACATGCTAAACTGCAAGCACTCCTAATGATTCGAATCTTAAGCTTAGAAAAGTACAGCGGATAGAGAGATGTATTAGCGTCTAGTAGGAAGACTAATTTATTTGTTACTTGAATATCTTAAAGGAACATCAGGGAAGGGTATTTTGTTTAAAAGAAATGGAGGTTTGGTTCTTGAGTATACAGTGATGCTGATTATGCTAGATCAACTTCAGTATATTGCATTTTTCTTGGTGAGAACCTTGTAACTTGGGGAAGCAAAAAACAAGTTGTTGTCGCTCAATCAAGTGCAGAGGCTGAGTTTAGGGCGATGGCCCCAAAGTGTGTGAATTACTCCGGTTGAAGATTGTTCTTGAAGAATTGAAGATTAAGTGGGATGGTCCTATAAGACTATATTGTGGCAACAAATTTGCAATCAGCATAGCTCACAACCCAGTTCAATATGATCAAACGAGGTACATTGAAATCGATAAACACTTTATCAAGGAAAAGATAGAAAGTGGATTAACTTGTACAACTTATGTGTCTAATCATGGTCAGTTGGCTGACATTCTCGGTTTGAGTAGCTCAATTTGTCAACTATTATATCCAAGCTGATGTAATAAGAATGGAGAATACCTATTCACCAGATGGAGGAAGATTGTGGCAGAATCATGTATATTAATTGATGTTCTTATCACATTAGAATATCTCATAAATCATGAGATTAAAGAGTATTCCATAAATTATGAGATTAGATATTGTGTTAGAAACATTTGTTCCCATTTATAGGTATTAGAATTTTTTATATAAGCTATGTTTGTTGCAAACATTAAAAATTTGCAAAAAATACAGTTCCTGTTCAAATTTTGACACTAAGTATGTGATATGTACTTTTGTTTCTTCTTTCAATTGAGTTTATATATTTTTTGTTAACTCTTGAACATGCCTTTAACAGATCCAAATTCAATCAAGATGTAGGAAACGCAGCTTTACTTGAGAAAAGTTGCCTTTACTTTCAGATGTACTATGTTATTAACCTTTTAAATGAGCTCTTTCTGTAAAGAAGAAAATTTAAGCGTTAATTCTGAGTGCATGTTTGTTGTTAAGGCGTCAGAATCACAGGTAATATGACGTAGGAAAGTTGGGATTAGAAAGGCAGAGGGAAAAAATGCATTAAAATGGGTATGATCTCTGTCAGCATATCCATAGTTATGAGCGGAAAACAGCTTGTTTCATTGTTGAATCACTATGTTACAGAGGAATGAAGATGTGACGTGACATTACATCTTGGTATGTGGATAATGAAATTTTGATTAGGGCTTCGTGAATTTGGGGCTGGAAATGGATTAGGACAAAGAATGCCATTTTGTATTGCGGTGTTTCTTAAGCCCATTTCAATGTGTAGACCCCAGAGTTTGATCTTGTGCTGAAATTGATTCTCATTGTTACGACTTCATGAAATGTGAGCAACAGTTGACTGAAGTGCAATTGTTTAAGAAATATTTATGTGGACTGATTTCATCATTATCATTTCTACATGTTCTTCAGTTTCCAGTCTCCTGATGCTTTGCACTGGCTACTGAACTTGGCCAAGGAAGAAGATAAATGTGTGTACGCAATGGAAGCAATCTAGTTACTCTGGCATTTAGACTCAAATTGGGCGATCGAACTAGTGCGAAAAGCATTGATAATAATGGATTTGCACGTGCATTTCTCTTAATGGAAAGAAAAGGAGTTAAAATAAAATCTTAGACACAATCCTAGCTAGCAATTCTTAACAGACTTGGGGCGACGCTTCTGTTTCTGTTGAAGTGAAGAAGTTGGATATATAAAAGTTTTCCCCTTGGCTTTCAAGTGTATGGCAGAACTTCACCACCTGATATGACAGAACTCGTGACCTCCTATGCACGGTTGAACTCCGTCTCCAATCCTCCTTTGGTCTGTGTTACTAATACTAATAGAAGTATGCAACCAATCTATGGACTCAACTGGAGAAATTTACCTTAGCAAATACGTACTTCCTTAAGAACCAGGTAAATCAGTACATTCTCTAATTTAATTTTTAGTATTGACAGGTAGGTAGTCACGCATGACATTTCTGTACAAGAAATATTAAGTACCCGACATCCTCTTGACACTTGAAATGTTAAGATTCCAGTAGAAGAAGAATCGTCCAAGTATTTATGGAGTTGCTGCTTCCTTAGCCAACTTGCCACATCGTCATCTCTCCACCACTACATGAAAGTCGCAACTCCTCTTCCTCGCTACTTGTCGACTGCTAAACGGCCGCTATGTTCCTCACCAATCTACAAGGGGTTCACAACTCATACAGAAGAACTGTGTGCTAGGCTTCTGGACCGATACCCACATATCGAAACGCTTAAAAAGCTGCATTGCAAGATTTTACTTGACCCAAGTCTGAGCCCAAGCACTTCTCTTGCCATCAAGTTAATGATATGCTATTCTGCTTGTGGAGAGCCCAGCTTTACACACCACGTGTTTGATGAAATTAACCAAAGGAATGTTGTGATCTTTAACGTAATGATTAGAAGTTACGTGAACAACCGTTTATACCCAAATGCATTACTTGTTTACAAAACCATGTTAAGCCAAGGAGTTAACCCTGATCACTATACATACCCTTGCATCTTAAAAGCTTGTTCTGGGTCTACCAATCTGTGGCTCGGTATGCAAATTCATGGAGCTATTGCTAGAGTTGGGCTTTGCTCTCATCCATTCGTTGGAAATGCCCTAGTTGCTACGTACGGCAAGTGTAAACGTTTGGTGGAGGCTCGGCAAGTTCTTGATGAGATGCCACGAAAAGATTTGGTTTCTTGGAACTCAATGGTTGCTGCATACGCACAAAATAAATGTTTTAATGATGCTTTGGCGCTTTGTAGAAAAATGGAAGCTCTAAAATTACAACCTGATGCTTCTACAATGGCTAGCCTCTTGCCGGCAGTGACGAATACCTCCTCTGAGAATATTCTGTATATTAAGGGCTTGTTCGTCAAGCTCCGCAAAAAAGGTTTGATTCCCTGGAATGTGATGATAACAGTATACGTGAAGAATGCCATGCCTAACGAGGCAGTCGAATTGTATAAAAAAATGGAAGTTCATGGAGTTGAACCAAATGCTGTTACAATTACGAGCATTCTTCCAGCTTGCGGGGATCTTTCAGCCGTGTTGCTAGGAAGGCGAATACATGAGTATGTTAAAAGGAAGAAGCTTCAACCAAATTTACTCTTGGAGAATGCACTAATCGATATGTATGCAAGGTGTGGATGCTTAGCGGATGCCAGAGCGGTGTTTGATCAGATGCTATCCAGGGATGTTATTTCATGGACTTGTATCATATCTGCCTATGGTATGAGCGGCCAAGGAGACAATGCTGTGGCACTTTTTGCTGAAATGCGAAGTTCTGGCTTGAGTCCAGATCATATTGCTTTTGTTTCTGTCTTAGCTGCTTGCAGCCATGCAGGATTATTGGATGAGGGACGATTCTACTTTAGCTTGATGTCCGACTATGGCATAGTTCCGAGCTTAGAACACTGTGCTTGCATGGTAGATCTATTAGGACGTGCCGGGCGATTAGATGAGGCAATCGGTTTTATCAGAAAGATGCCTATGGAGCCTAATGAAAGGATCTGGGGTGCTTTGTTGAGTGCTTGTAGGGTTCATTCTAGCATGGACATTGGACTTGTGGCTGCTGATCATCTGTTCCAATTGGCTCCAGAACAGTCAGGTTACTATGTCCTGTTGTCTAACATTTATGCCAAGGCTGGAAGATGGCAAGATGTTACTAACGTGAGATCAATCATGAAGAAAAAGGGGATAAAAAAGGTTCCTGGTATCAGCAATGTTGAACTCAATCATCGTGTTTACACCTTTCTTGCAGGTGATAGGTCACATCTGCAATCAAGAGAGATCTACAAAGAATTAGATGTACTGGTTGGAAAAATGAAAGAGTTTGGATATACGCCTCAGACCGATTCCGCCCTTCATGATGTAGAAGAGGAGGATAAGGAATGCCATTTGGCAGTTCATAGTGAGAAGCTCGCTATTGTTTTTGCTATTCTGAATACCAAACCCAATATTCCAATCAGAATAACGAAGAATCTTCGTGTTTGTGGAGATTGCCATATTTCTGCCAAGATTATCTCAAAGATTTCCCAACGTGAAATTGTTATTAGGGACGTACGCCGTTTTCACCATTTTCATGATGGGATTTGTTCTTGTGGGGATTACTGGTAACAGTTGCAGATTCCAAGTCATTTCTAGATTGCATTTCCCCCCCGCTGTCAGAAGATAAATTGAACGTGTCTTGGGGAAATTGCAGGGTGAGAATCTGAATCCCTTCACAGTAACTATTATTTTTCATTAATCGAAATTTTATTAATAATTATTTAATAAATTAGTAAATATTGATTATATTAAATCTTATTCTATTCTATTTTTTTTGTAATATAACAATCACTAAAATTTAAAATAGTAAAAATTGTTGCTTCTCTTTTCTCTTCTAGTTCTATCTCTCTTTCCTCGGAATTTTTAGAGTACTTTTAGTTGCGTCTCTTAGGCTTTAAGTCTTTGTTTTCATGTACATAGTATTTGTTATCTTGTTTTTCTTTCGTTTGTTTGTGTTCATTGAGTTTGGTCCATTTACGTGGTTTGTTTTGTTCATACATTTAGTCTTTTTCTTTATTGGTTTGAGATGTTACTGTTTGAATTTCATCTTACTAATGGAAAAGGTTGTGTGTAGGATTTTGGCCATCGTATTAGATTAGCAACTCATTCAAATTTGAAGGAGTTTGTCCTGACTGCTGGCTTCCTCCCTATTCCAAGCCTCCATCCTCCTCTTTTTCTCTCCTATCATCATCCAATCAACTCCTAACCCCAACCCCTTTAAAGATGCAAACATCAAATCTATAGCCTTTAAACTCTTAACCCTTTATAAAAATTCTTCTTTAACCCTGTCCAAAACCATAACCCAATCCCAAAGTTGACCTTTGAGTCTTTAGTGGTTTCTTCCATATTCAAACATCTCTCTTACACTTCTTAACCACTTTCTTCCATTTTTAGACATTTCACTATACCACTCTCCTCTTCCTTCATTGACTTAATCTCCTCTAGACCCCTCTCTAGTGTTCCCCCTTTTCGGGAGAAGCATACTAGGAACTTTGTCCTCAGTGACTTCACCTTTGCAGAAGGAACAATCGCACTAGGATTCTTCCATCGTTCCTTTGAAGAGAAATAAATAGTTATCTTTATAGTAACACCAAGAGTCTTAAAATTTATAAATTTTCTCATAACATTTGTCTTTAACAAAAGAATAACTTATTTGGTTGTCTATAAAGTTGTGAATACTAAATGGAGCAAATACATATTTTAAGAAGTGCTAGTCCCAAATAATGATGTCTTTCTCTTCAAATTTACCTCCTTGGAAGGCCTCAAACAAGCCCTAAACACCCTTGGCACATTAGTGGAATGTTAATTTTAATCGAAGAGTGACAATCAGGATTTTCACTCAACTTAGAAGAAATCAATATAGTCCCAATCTACGTAAAGTTTGATAATCTTTTTGGAGTATTAAATACTGAAAGACAAACTTATCCAACAAACTCAGTTAGAAAGCTATTATGTTAGATACAATGATGGCCATGATGCAAAGATGCAAAGAGTTAGTTTCACTTGAGTTTGCATTAAAGTGGAATTAGGAAAAATCCTCCTGGATTTTTGCATATTGGTCCTAGAGACCTTATGACTCCAAAATAGAAGGTGAAGCAACATGGATACCTACATACATGAAATTCAAAATAGGATCTTACAAGGAATTGATTTTTGCAATAGATATACCCCTATCAACAAGATTTGCCAAGCACATCTCCAAGAAGCTTTGGATCTTCTAGCACCAGCACCAGCCCCTGACCAGACACTAAACCCTCGAACTTAACAGGACACCAATCAAGCAGCGGTAAGGGTAACTCCTTACCCTCAAGTCATTCCTACCACTCCTAGAAGCTCTCCTAGTAAGGGTGACTCCTCTCTATCTCTTTTCATTTCTTTACCATGCATTTCGAATAAGTCAATATGAATAACACCTTTAATCCTTATAATGCACCAAACTCTAACCTAGAATTTTATGGTACTTTTAGATTCTAACTCTCTAGGTAAAGGCAAGAAGAAAAATAGAAAGATATGTAGAATAAAATCAAGTAAACATAGTAGCTCAACTCCCTAGTAATTTCAATTTTTACTTGGAATGTTTAGAAGACTTAATTAGCCCTCCAAATAGTTAAATATGAAGAATCGCCTTAAATTCTTAAAGCGCACTTTTGTTGATCTAATAGGGACAAGAGAACATAACCATTTCAACAAATTTTTCTCCAACATTTTTGGTAATTGGCCCATTATGAATAATGTCTCTCAAACATACAATTGTCACTTCTTGCTTATTCTGGACTATAATTCCTTTAGCTATTTAGTTACCCACTCCTCATATTAGTTCAGTTACCCACTCCTTATATCAGTTCATCCATATAAAAGACGCTAAATAAGATAAAAGTACTTAATAAGGATAGTTGAAAACATTAATAATACGGTCAATCTTCATAGATCTTAACTTTCTACCATTCAATCAAAACTTCTCTTTGACCCTTCCAATCAAACCCTCAAAGAGGAATAAAACTTAAAACTCAAGTTTTTCTCAAATATTTCTTGAATTAGGAGTCTTTTTACAAGCAATCTTCAAGAATTAATTGGCTTAAATTTTTTTTAATAATAATAGAAAATTTTTTGTTAACTCTCTTTTAGCAAATACATATATAAACCAAATCACATCCCTTCTAGATAGCCAGGTTCCCCCAACAAGTCGTTTTTGTAGGAAAATCCCGGGGTAGGCATCACATGCCTACAGTGCGGAATAAAAATTTTTAAGTCCCGGGACGTTCCCGAAAGCCAGGATCCATGTGTATGTACAAATAATCAAACCATAACGACCAAAGGA
>JAOTIZ010000004.1:20220687-20247109 GCA_027123425.1 Erythroxylum panamense
AGTAATTTACGTAAAACAAGGTTGTAGTCGCATGTTGAGAAATTATTGTTCAAGTACCCTTTATAATTTGGGATTTTGGAAAAATGTTGGACTGCGACTAGGATAGCCTACTGAAGCTTTGTAAAACACCTATGTTTTGATGATAATGAATTATGATTGTATTTTTGGCTCATGATTCTCAAAGTTTGTACTTTGCATTTTCAATATTTTCATAGGTGTAGAAATTATGTTCTAACTTTAAAGGAAGAACTATATTGATTTAGGCTGAATTAGACAAAGTTTTCTTCATAAAAGTTGTAGCTTATCTTTTTAGCTTTCCAACGCTATAAAGTATGAAGTTTTTAGATATCAAAGTTGAGAGATATGATAATTATAAGTTGGCACATAGGATGTATATTAGGACAACTAGAGTAAATGATGAGATGTAGTTGAATGTGATAAATCAAATGAGTTGAGAATTGAGAGTTTTATAATACCAAATTGTTGTTTAAATTGTTAAGAAGGTTTTTGCACTAGAAGAGGTGAAATTTGGGAAGATTATGAGTGAAAGTAATGTTAGAATCGATGTAGGAAGTATTAGAGAGGCTTTGAAGGGGCTTGGGTAACCCCTATGTCCGTTAGACGGATTTTAGGTCCATTAAATGGACCTTCTCAGGTCTGTGAGGACCTCCAGCATTGCCCATGTCCGTTGATCTTCTCGGGTATAAAATGGTACCCCAACCCCGTGTATGTCCATTAGGCGGACATGTATGTCTGTTTAAGGGACACAGACTGTACACTTAAGGAGCTTTGCATTTTTGACCCTCTAAATGGAAAAATATCTCTTTTTGATCTTCATAAAATTTGTAGATCTAAAAGTCTTATTTTAAACCGTCTAAGAATGTCCTTAATCAGAGTTTTCTAGAGAAAGTTATGCCACTTTTTCCAAGATAGGTACAATATGATTGAGGATGTAAATATGTTTGATTATTTTGGCCATAAATTCATCATCCGAGCTCCAAATGAAGTGATTCTTGAAGCAATAGATTCCTAACACATTTTTCTATCTCCAAACAAAAATTGGTAGTTTTTGGTTTTGATCTGAAAAAGATTTATGGAAAGATAGTGAGGGTTCGGTTGAGAGAGCATGATTTGGGTATGAAATTACTTTGGCTTCTTAAGCATAACTCCATCTATAGAGCTCCGATTGAGATGGTTTTTACTTCAAATTAAACTAGATACTTAGAGCTGCAATTTTTTTGAAGAAGTCAAATTGTGATTTTGGTGATTGACTGGTATAGACACACCACCCTTTTGGTTTGAGATGTTATGAGAATGAGGACGAACTGATGATGGATAGTGAGAGTTCATTAAAATAACCTTACAAGGAAATATGCACGCTCACGTATTATGACTTCCAGATAGTTGGGCACTAAAAATGGGGTCCAACAAAGTTCACCCCCCTTTCCATCCCATCTTAAGGTGTTGAGCAAGAGATCGAGTAACCAAGAGTCGAGGCATCACTTCACTGTTGCAATGTTTTTGTATTTTAAGTTAGATTTTGTAAACACAAGGCTTTAGTTGCATTTCAAACTTATTAAGGCAAGTACCTTTTGTATTTTGGGTTTTTGGATTATGATGTATTGTGAATTGAAATGCCCATTAAAGTTTTGTAAAACTCTTATCTTATGTTGTTAATAAAAAATGATTGCGTTTTGCTCATGACTTTCCAAGTCTTTACATTGCATTTTTAATCTTTTCATAGGCGTAGAAATTGTATTCTAACTTCAGGAGAAAACCTATATTAATCTAGGTTGAATTAGACAAAGTTTCTTCTTAAAAGTTGTAGCTTATCTTTCTAGCTTTCCAACGATATAAAGTATGAAAATTTTCGATATCGGAGTTAAGAGATATGATCATTATAAGTTGGTGATGTTGCATAAGATGTATACATAGAACAATTATGATATACGAAGTGATATCACACTAGGAGAGTTGAATTTGGAAAGAATATGAGTGAGAGGGGTATCAGAATGGATGTAGGATCCATTGGAGAGGTCTTGGAGAGTGAAATTTCAGTAAAAACCCAAAGGTTACATGGTCAGGCCGTGTAAATCAACATTGACCGTGTATTCCAGTAATGAAAAGACCACCAGACCCTGGGTTACACGGTCTGCCTGTGAGGTTCCATAAGGCCCATGTTTTGACCTCCAAATGACAAAATCTCTTTTTAGAGTCTTCATAAAAGTTGTATATCTAGAAGTTGTCTTCGAAACTATCCTAAGATGACCTTAATCTGACATCTCTAGCGAAGGTTATGCTAATTGTGCCAAAACAGGTCCAATGTGATTGAGGAAAAATGCATGTTTGATTCTTTTGCCCATAACCTCATCATCCGACCTCCGAATGAAGTGATTCTTAAACCAATAGATTCCTAACACATATTTGTATCTCTTCATAAAAATTGATAGCCTTTGATCTTGATTTAAAAAAGATTCAAGGAAGGAAAGTGAGGGATCAGTTGGGAGAGCATGATTAGGTTATGAACATACTTTGGATTTGTAAGCATATCTTGATTTATAGAGCTTCGAATGAGATGATTCTTATTTCAAAATCAACTAGATACATAGAGCTACAATTTCTTAGAAGAAGTCACTTTGGGATTTGGTGTTTGACTGGTGGGGGCATGCCACCCTTATGGGATGATGGCTAATGAGGGTTCATTGAAATAACCTTACAAGGTAATACACTCACGTTTTATGACTTCGATTGTTGAGCTCTAGAAACGGGGTCCAACAAACTAAATTGAGTTGATATAATGATATGCTATATTTTTGTACATGTGGATGATATTAATGAATGAAATGAATGGTTGGATTATTATGAAATGATTATATAAAATGTTTGTATTCATAATGGGCTTATTGAAATATAATGTATGCTATCATTAAGTGATTTATGGGATTTGATTCTGAATGGTGTAATATACTGTTTGAACTATGTTATACACTTGTGATGTTTATGTTCTGTTTTGAGTGAGCATATCGATGATTGTTTACTCACTGAGTTCGTAAAACTCATCAAAATTGCAAATATTGATTTTCAGGTACTGAGGAGACTTAGCTTCTAAGGCAATCTAGTAGTAGTCTAGTATTGTCGATTTTGGAAACAAGAAATGGCTCAATGATTTGGTCAGTTGATGTCTGAGGATTTAGATAGAATGTGTTTGCTTAGTTTCTCATTTCATGTAGAACATTTCGTATAGATTAGTAAACTCACGGTTGTTTTTTGTAATGTAAATATACAGATTATGGAATGTAATGACAAAGTGAGTTTATGTTTGTGAATGAAATGAGCAAATTTAGTCTTTTGAATACTTTTGTACTATATGATGCCATAATAAGTGAATATGATTGCTCTAACATGTCAATCTTATAGGGTATGTTCTTGAATGTCCTATAGATGTTTGGGCATATACTCTATGATAATGGGGTGTTACAATTTTTAGTATCAGAGCATAGTTTGGCTTCTTTAGGGATATATAAAAGCATTTAGACTTGATATATAGTGAGAGACTCGTATAGTGATCACCCTTATTATTTGATTTAGGTCATTTGTTATAGAAGATCAAGTCGCAAAGTCAGCTAACCTTGAGTACATTGGAGCCAATAGCGAGTCTTCAGTGCCTCAATCTGAAAAAATGGCCTCCAAGAATTCCTGAGAGGAGGGAGAAGAGGTATGATAAGCTTAGAAAGAAGGGGGTTGTAGACTTCTATGGAAGTAAAAACCCTGCGAGCCTGTTGAAAGATTTGATTATGCAGTCTCGCTATTGGAAGGTCTGGTTTATCAACCGCGGAAGACTGTTCCCAACAGTTCCGCCGACTTTGTAGACTGACATAGGAAGATTGTTGAGGGTCTTTGAGGAGAACTATATGCCCAAAATCTATCTAGATAAGACTATGAAGGAGTTTCTAGATCTAAAATAGGGAAGCCTTACTGTAGATGAGTACGAGTTGAGGTTTAATGAGTTAATGGGGTATGCTACTGTTTTGATTCCAACTAAGGAAGATAGGTGCAGGCAATTTGATGATGGACTGAATATGGAGATTAGAATGAGGTTGACCATCACTAATCTAAGTAGTTTTACTGAACTAAGAACTGCATCAATTCGAATTGAGAAGTTACTAAAAGATGGGCAAGGAGAGTATAGGTAAGAATTTAGAATGAAGAGACAGGGTTCCTAAGTTGATTTTGTCAGGAGATTTAGTAAACACCAAAATAGATCATTCTGATCATAGACTAGATCAAGAAAGTAGGGATTTAGACCGAGAGGTGGTTTTGTTCAGGCTAGTAGTGATAGGGGTCAAGTATCTAGAAGGCAGACACAACAGATGCCTTTGCCTAGTTGTGAGCATTGTGGAAAGAAACTTGGTGGGAAATGTTGGACGATATCGAGAGCTTGTTTCATTATGGCTCTCTTGAACAATAGATGACAGACTATCCCGTGACTGTGGAAGCATAGTCTAGAGTGAGAGGACGATAAGTGGTTGAGAATACTATCCAACAAAGTAGAGCTAGTGGAGCAGGACAGAGAGGCAGAGGTAAAGGCAGAACCAGTTTAGCAGGTCCTAGTGTTAGGATTAAGGTGCTGAGTAACCATCCGCTGTCTCAAGCTAGGATCTTTGCCATTACTAGATAGGAGGCATAGAACTCCCCAAATGTTGTTGCAGGTGTGTTAAATGTCTTTCAATTTGAGGCATTTACGATCCAGGTTCTACAAATTCATTTATTGCACCACATTTGGCATCTAAACTGCATTGTGAGAGAGAGGTGATGAAATGTGGCTTAGAAGTGAGTACTCCAGTGGGAAGTACTACAGTGAGTGGGGAAGTCTATAAAGGGTGTATCATTTGAATTGATCATGCAGAGCTGAAGGCGAATTTGATAGTATTGTAGTTGAAGGAGATTGACCTTATTTTGGGTATGGATTGGCTTGCTACACATAGGGTAGTAATGGATTGTTATACTAAGGAAGTGACTATTGAATCCCCTAATCAACCAAGGGTGATATTTCGAGGTGCTAGTCAAATAGTGCCAACTAGGTTGATTTCATCAATGAATGCTCTTAGATTGATTTGAGGTGGATGTGAGACTTATTTAGCCTATGTAACTGATACTCGAACTGAGTAGATTGTATGGGATATTCTTATTATTAGGGATTTCCTGGATGTGTTTCCCACTGAATTGCCAGGATTTCCCCCAAATAAGGAAACAAAGTTTATGATTGATCGTGTTCCCCATACCGCTCCTATATCTATTCCTCTATATAGGATGGCACCAGTGGAGCTTTAAAAACTTAAGACTCAGTTGCAGGAGTTGTTGGATAAGGGTTTTATTAGGCCCAGTATGTCACCTTGGGGAGCTCCAATATTATTTGTGAAGAAGAAGATGAGACTTTGAGATTATATATTGACTATAGATAGTTTAATAAAGTGATAGTGAAGAACAAGTATCCTTTACCGAGGACAGATGATTTACTTGATCAGTTACAAGGAGTTCAAGTGTTTACTAATCTAGACTTAAGATCATGGTACTATAGTTGAAGATAGCAGAAGTTGATGTACCAAAGAGTGCATTCCGAACTAGATATAGGCATTTTGAGTTTTTAGTGATGCCTTTTGGGTTAACAAATGCTCCAGCAACTTTTATAGTATTGATAAATAAGGTGTTCCAACCTTACTTAGATCATTTTGTGATCGTATTCATAAATGATATTTTAGTATATTCGAAGAATAGAGAGGAACATTATGAGCACTTAAGGTTAGTGTTACAAATCATGAGTGTAACATCCCGTTACCTGCGGACAATGGCAACTGATCCCCAGTATGAGTCACATGCATAAGCATTCCTTAAGAGTCTGAGCTGTTAGGAGCATTGATAAAAATGATGATCTGACAAAATGTGAGAAAATAAAGGTTTATGGACATTTTGGAAACAAAAAATAGTATCTGGTTTTGTATGATAGATAAAGGTTCATCAAAAGGGGGTATGTACCCTTGAAGGTGATATAGGTGTGAGTAGGTATATTGCCATGAATTGATTCATGAAAATGAGAATATGAGTAGAAATGAGGAGGCTAAAGTGTACAGACAGAATGAAATGAAATCATTGTTATGATATGATCATAAAAGGATGAATTTGGAACTGAAATGGTTATGTGAGTATTGTGATAAGAGTTTGTAACTCAATATAAGAAGATATTATGGGAAAGTTAGAAATGCTTATAAGATAGGATTTTAGGCAAGAATGAGAGAAGAGGAAAATTGAAGGACAACTAAAAATAAGAAATAGTATATAGTTAGATATAACAGATAAAGATTCAGTGTAATTGTATTAGTGGATGTATTATTGAATATGAAATCGATATTGCGTTCTAGTGATATGTCCTCGAAGGTGATATAAATGTGAATACACTATCAAGGATTGTTTGAAAAAAAATAAGGATGTAAGTAGAAATGATGAGATTAAAGTGTATAAGCCAAGTTGATATGACCTTGAAAGGTTGAACTTGGATTTAGAATAGTTGTGTGATTACCGATATAAGAGTTTTTGATTCAGTATGAGAATATATCTGTGGAATGGAGATTTAAGCTTCATATGGGTTATGCCCCTACAATTATAAATTGATTGAGAATATAGATGTGTGAGATGAAATAAATGACAATTGGAAGATGAGATGATGAGCGATATATGAAAAAGTTGTTGAGTTTAGGTTGATTTGCCACTGTGAGTGCACAGCTGATAGTGGGATCACCATGACAATTGAAAATATCAAGCATATGGGTATAATATGCGTGGAGATGATAGAGGAAGCAATCAGTGACTTATTGAATAAGTGCTAATCATAGTTCCTATAGTTCAAAGTTCAAGATGAGTTAGAGTAAGATGTGAAAGTACTTGTAGTGATTAATAGGGAATGAATAAAGTAACCAACTACGTGAGTGAATCTTAAATTCAAGGTGACACTATTGCAAATGTGAGGAGAATATAGGCCCACATCATATTCGATGTAAATATGTTTGGGAAATACAAATTGAATATGAGGAAGTGATACCAACACGCAAAGTGAAGTATACAAATAAATTGAAAATGTGTGGAGGAACTATTACGATTGAATAGGTATTTGAATAAGTCCATGTGAATTAAAGGAAATCGAATGAAAAAAAGAAAATCATTAGAGACATGAAGTCAAGTGGGAGACTGAAAATGACTTGGGATAATATTACCTTAATTAAGGAATTAATCACTTAAGGACACAAGGAAAATTGGAGTGATATCTGTTGGAATTAATAATACCCAATAACATTATGATATTGAAGATTTAAGTGATCCAAGCAAAATTGAATCGATTAGTGCCTGTGATCATAGAGGGCATTTTGATTGTGTTTGAAAAGTACAAAGGGACATTTTGAATATTTGAGGAATATGACACTGATGATAATAACATCATTTAGGTTTGGAGATTATGCAGTATATAATGAAGTTCCACATCAGAGATTAAGATACAATTTGTTGTAATAGTATAAAGTGGTTTTTGTATGTATAAAGACAATTAAGGTCTTATGAGTTGTTTTTGATGCATGGTTTAGAATTGCTATGATAGAAATCACTTTGAGGTCTTGGAGACATTAGATGTACAAATTTAATTCTAGAATGTACAAATGAGTGCTATACTGGTAAAGGTGTTGTGTAATCTGACACATTGAGCAGACAATTCTATAATGAAATAAAGCAAAGTCAGATATTTAGGTTACCAAATCTAGTGCAATGAAGAGTGTAAAATGTTGAGTGGAATATAGGGCAAAATGAAGTGTTACTAGTTGCATTGAAATTTAAGATCAATTCTACTGGAAAGAAGTAAGAAAACCTAAAAGCTAAGGATTCAAAATTGTGAATCCCATAGAAGAAGTGAAAACGAATATGAACTTTTGAGTGAAATCAGAAGAATGATATTTGGTGATTGAAATAAGAAGTATGTGTACCCGATAAAGATGATTGAGCAAAGAAAGTGTTAGAGAAGCCTAAGTAACAACCTAAGTTAGACATCCTAGTAGGAATACGCTAAGATTGTATTTTAGCTACTAAGGATGTAGAAACAAATGGTTGAATGTTTGAATTACCAACAGTTTTAAACGTTGGCAATATGCTTAAAGCTTATATTTTGGAGTTCATAGGAATATGAGATTGATGCATAGTTCCAATTGACTACAGGTATAATAATTGTTATCATAGTGACATCATTAAAGTACTCTATGAGGTGTGGTATGACAGTAAGGAGTTATTCACCCTTACATTGAAATGAAAAGTTTCTAAAAATGGTCAAAGACCATAATTGATTAGAGACACTAGTGATGAGTGAAGTGAATTTTCAAAGGAGAGATGAAGTGTTTTTGTGTGAGTACCACTTTGGTAAGATGCACTCAGATTTGGAGAAAAGATAAGTTAAGCTATTCTAAATTGGTCTATACGAAAATTATTACGAGGTGGTGTTACTGATAAAAGATGTCTTAGATTCACATTATGTGATATATGAATAGGTTAAAAGATTTGTGGGTATTTAATGAAATAGTCAAGATAGTGTGATAGCTAAATGAGTGATTGGAAGACCTATTGAGTCTGCCAACTGTGGTCATTTGGAAGAAAGAATTTGAGTGGGGGGAGTATATGGGAAACGTAAGAGCATATGAGGAAACAATACCCCTGTCTTATCAATCAATTGAATATTAATTTCAAGGATAAAATTTATTTAAGGAGGGGAGAAATGAAACATCCCATTCTCATACTAAAGGTTAGGTCCCAAAATTTCAATACATGTGAGCTCAAAGAGAGAATAAGGAAATGCATTTTTTTAGCTTATGCATATTGTTAGCATATATGCACATAAATATTGAATCTTTGTACATAAAAAAAGTGATACATGCATTCATTGACAACTTTCGGGCATAATTGATATTAAATGTGATTTTTATTAAAAATGAGAAGTAGAGGGAGTAGAAAGAGTGATATAGGTATGAGTTGTGATAAGGAAAGAATTGGAAACAAAATTGGTAGTGATCTAGAAAATGTTCACTGAGTGTGCTTCGGTCTGTTAGCCATAAATTTTTTTCTAGTTATCCAAATAAGACGATTCTTTGTTTGGATTAAACTAGAAACATAATTCTACATTTCTTATGAAGACATCTAATTGCAATTCTGCCTCTAAGAGTCTTAAAAATTTCATGAAGATGAGAACTGGGTGCAGTACATTGGTGGATGAATGTAAAATTTGTCTTTGAACTTAAGGAGGAATTTGGGATTGATATAGATAGATTTTGGCAAAGTTTCCTTCTTGAAAGTTATATATCTTTCTTTTATCTTTCCAACGGTATATAGTATGTGAATTTTGGACATTAGAGTTGAAAGTTATGGTCCTTATAAGGGAAGATGTTCAAGAGTAAAGATGTATCTTCTGCCTTTTTGCTTCTTCAGTGATGACGTCATCTTCTTCTGTGTTTCTTCTATGATGACATCATCTTCTTCTGTGTTTTGCTTCTTCTGTGATGACGTCATCTTCTTCTGTGTTTTGCTTCTTCTGTGATGATGTCATCTTCTTCTATGTTTTGCTTCTTCTGCCTTTTTGTTTCTTCTGTGATGATGTCATCTTCTTCTATATTTTGCTTCTTTTGTGTTTTCATCTAGTCTATCTTCTGTTTCATTTTTGACCCTTCAGACGATAAAATCTGTCTTTTCGGTCTCATTACAGTTGTAGATCTTGAAGTTATCTGTTGATCCATCCAAAGAACACCTTAATCAAAAATTTCTAGAGAAAGTTATAGCTGTTTCCCAAAAACGGGTTCAGTATGATTGAGGACAAAAATAGGTTTGATTCTTTTGGCCATAACTTCTACTCTAGACACCCAAATGACTTGATTCTTGAACCATTGGATTCTTAAGACATTTATATACCTCTCAACCAAAAATCATAGCCATCTGAAATGACATGAGAAATATTAAGTGAAAAACATGAGGTTGGTACAGTGAGTGTGCTCTTAAATAATAGGAACTGGTGTTATTCCATTGAATATACCTCAGTATTTTTGATAATTTCTAGATCTGTGGAGCTCCAAATGAGATGATTTCTAATTTGTGGTAAACTAGAGATATGGAGCTACAAATGGTATGAAGAAATTGGAGTCTAATCCAGACTCTATGATGTTTAAATTTCGGATAGAAGTTGTGCTTAGTATACTAAATTGGACAAAAGCAGTCCAAAAATGTTTGAAGTGTATCTTTCGAATCATTGAACCAAATGGTTTGATTTTAGTGTCATTGAAAAATTAAGATAAGGGAGAACACTTTTATAGAAGAAAGGGTTATGTCAGAATATTCAAAGGTACTTTTGGCTAGACACTTAATTATAAAAGACATAAGACATAAATGGAAGGGCAAATGGGACAATTCTCAATCATTAAGGGCTTAATTGGAAGAAGTGTTGTCTTGCTTATAAATAAAGAAGAAAAATGTGAATCGATGGATAAGCAGAAGAGAAGAATAAAAATTTAAGAGAAAAGAGAGAGAATGTCATGAAAAAGAGAGAGAAATACAAAAAGAAGAAGAGAATGAGAGAAAGAAGAGAAAACAAGCTAGGGTTTAACTTTTCTTGGTCTTCAAAAGAGATTTTGGAGTTGTTCAAGAAAGGAAAAAGGAAGAGGAAGAGAAGGGCTTCCCTTTGAGCTAAAGATCTCTTCATTTGATGAAGAATCAAGGTAAGACCATTTTGAATCTTTTGGAGTTTTGGAAGGATCTTAGTCCATAAAGTTTAGGAAATGTTTGGGTTTGAGCATTCTAGAATCAATTATAGTGATTTTACATTGTGAGATTTTTTATTGGATTCCTATTGAATGAAACTTAGTTTGTTTTAGGGAACCAAGAGAATCCTACCCAAGAGCAAGGAGAAAGACAACCTTGACTTGAATTTTTGCAAGTGAATTAGGTGGGTGATGTATTTACAGTTATTGTGTGATTGGGTAAATTCTTGCCTATGTGTGAATATGTGTTAAATTGTTTGAAATTGATTTGTTGAACATATATCATGATTTTGATTATGTTATACCACAAAGAAGCATGATATCTTGATGTAATTAAATTGTGATTTTGATCAAAGTTATGCCTTGATATTTGTCATGGCATTTTATATAAATGAAAAGAAAGGAAAGAACATGAAAAGTATGAAAGCATTTGATAAAATGATTTGAGCATGATTATATGCTTCTGTTTGGGCAAGAGTGGAACCATTCTGTTTGTCACGTGTACGTTGACAAGAGCCTTCTTCCGGCTGGTCGCTTGTGGCATATGAGCTTCAAAAAATGGACTCATTCTGTTTATGGGGTAAACTTTGATTTTCTCATTCTGTTTCATGAAGCCCTCGAGCCGTTTGTTGTGCATTTGCATATTTAAATTGTCAAGTATGAAGCATATTGAGTGTTATGTGATTTGAGCTAAATTTGATGAACGTTTAAATTTCTTGAATAAAGTATAAATGTTAGAATTGCTATATATATATATATGTATATATATATATATACATATATATACATATACATATATATACATACATATGCTTGACTTGGTCACTTGTCAATGGCTATAAATATATTAGCCATTGAGCTGTGTAGCTCACCCCACACTTCCCTCCTCAAGTGCAGAAAGAGAAGATTAGCGATCCTTGCAAGGCATCGGAACTCCAAGATAGTTAGAGACTTTTGTAATGAAGTTAGATCAGGAAATTTTGAAATTTAGAATCATTTTAAATATAATCATTCAAATTGTATCGTGTGTATTTTGTATCTTGTATCTTGTAATAAGCCAAAGGGATGGTTTTTGAAATATAAAGATGTTTTGAAAACAAGCTTTATGTTCTGTGATGGGCCCAAGTAATTATTGAAACTCTGATGTGTTCAATAATGTTTGCATCATTTATGGGGTAAACTTCGGTTTCCTCATTCTATTTCATGGAACCCTCGAGCCGTTTGTTGTGCATTTGCATCTTTAAATTGTCAAGTATGAAGCATATTGAGTGTTATATGATTTGAGCTAAATTTGTTGAACATTTAAATTTCTTAAATAAAGTATAAATGTTAGAATTGCTAGACATATGCTTGACTTTGGTCATTTGCCAATGGCTATAAATATATTAGCCACTGAGCTGTGTAGCTCACCCCACGCTTCCCTCCTCAAGTGCAGAAAGAGAAGATTAGCGATCCTTGCAAAGCATTGGAACTCCAAGATAGTTAAAGACTTTTGTAATTAAGTTAGTTTAGGAACTTTTTATATTTTGGAATGATTCTAAGCATAAGTATTCAATGGTATCACTTGTTGTTTGTATTTTGTATTTGGTATTTGTAATAAAGCAAAAGGGGTGGTTTTTGAAATGTAAAGATATTATGAAAACAAACATCGTGTTCTGTAATGGGCCCAAGTGATTACCGAAACTCTAATGTGTGCAATAATGTTTGCATCTTTGCGACTGAAATGGTTTTAAATAAATCGAGCCGATTTGATTATCGATTTTCCCACATATGCGTTACTGTTAAAAAAAAATTACAAGGTGATTTGACTGTCAATTGTCTCCGAATGTTGGGCTTCAGAAGCGGGGTCCAGCATGAACTGTTACATGCATTTCATTTCTATAAGTGTAATATAAAGGTCGTTGTGACTGAAGTTGCTACTAATTGATTGATACTGTTACTCAGAGAGTTTAAAGCTTTATGGTAGAGCCTATGCTCCCATTATATACTGAGTCCGAGTCCCGTAATGGATACAAGAGATTGAAAAGGCACACAGTCACATAACTATAAAAATGAATATGAGTCTCATACATATTACATCCATATATGACTGGAATTCGTTGAATGATTTGCAAAGTTGTAATAGATTGATATGAAATGTGTAACTAAATGAACTGTGTGACTGTATGTTCTGAGTCATTTTATGATGATTGTGTTTTACTGCATGAGTGAACCATTAAGGATGGTTACTCTATTGGGCTTGTAAAACTCATCAAAATTGCACCATTGACTGGTATAGGTCTGAGAGCGAGATGACCTAGCTTTTAAGACTTCGTTGAAGCAGATTTTGTGCGGTTCAATATCAAAGATGGCTCAAAGGTCTGTCAACTGGGAATGAATACACTATAGTTATTATATGTTATTATTCCTTAAATTTGTAGCATGTTGTGTAGGCCGAGCTATTTATGCTCTTTGATGATGTTAAACTGAATGCTACAATGTAACTATGATTTTTGATATAAAATGAGGAAATTTTGGGTTTTAGCAAATGTGATTTATGATTTTAGTTATGATGCCATATGATAAATTGAAATTAATATGCCATTTTTGTTAGGCATGTGCACGTGTTACCAAAAAGGGGGCACATGCATGTGTCAGATGGTAGTGGGATGTTATAGGTTTGCTCATCGGTTTGTGGATGGAAGGAAGTACAAAATTTTAATAGTGTTCCTAATCTCCCCTTGATATGTGTTTAATTGTCGTTATTTTTAATCATTTATACTTAGTAGTTATTGACATAAAAATGATTAAGATACTCACTTTAATTCATTTTTGATTTTAGGTACAATTTGGAAGTAAAAAAATTAAAGTGAGTTAAAAGCGCCATATATGGGCCATTTTTTGGAAAATTTATTTCTACTTGCTTTTATGGAGCAAGAAGAAAGAAAAAAAGGAAAGACAAAAAAAATGAAATACAAAATGACACAAGCCTAAGACCCAAAACGATAGCAGCCACAAAAGGAGAAGCAAATTAAATGGGCATTTTGAGCAAAACGCTGCGCACAATGCAGTGTGCGTAGCGAGTTCAGTGTTTAATAAAAACGCAAATGATGCTACACTGGGGGAAGGCAGCATGCAGGAGAACGACGATGCTTCAGTAGATGCATAAGAAGGGTTTAAGAGCAAAACGCAGCATCCAGGGAAAGCAGCGAAGAAGGAATACAAGCAGAGGTTTTTAAGGTTGATGTGTGACCTTTATTAGAAACATCACTACACAGTAAACAGGAACAAGAAGAGTGGAACGCAGGTGGAGGCGCGCTAGGGTCTGCGTTTAACGCAGACAGGTGTGAGCGGCTGCGACTCTCCTCTCCATCCAAGAAGTTTATTTATCAAATCATGAATAGTGAGATGTCACAGTAAAAGAAGAGTTGCGTTAGAGTGGGCAGTAGAGGGGATTTTCAGGTAGTCATTAAGATGGGGGTTGAAGCAATTTATTAGGAAAGACCCATGAAGAGCTAAACACCCTGATGCCGGTTCAGAGGTGACATCGACGCCGATGACCCGGGTTAAGTAATTTTATTATCATTTTGTTGTTTCTTTCTCTCATTAGAAATTGATTGTATTATCCTATTTTAATTTATTTGGTTTTTGTGTATGGATAATCGGATTTTCGTTATTATTCAGTTATTTTTATATAAACCCATTAGGTATTGTGAATTGATGATTTTAATGCGTTCATTGAATCGTTAATTTCAAACCCATTGCTAGAGTTTCAATATAATCCGTAATTGTTTTGTTGAAATTCACGAGTAGCGACTAATGATTCGTAATCATTATGGATAACATGACCTAGGTTAAATGACGCATCGTATGTGGTTGTTGCCTTAATTAATCGATTTTTTAATTCTTAATGCTACTGCCTAATTAAATCTAGAGATCGTATCCTAGGTTGTTCGGTGGTTAGGTTTAGTTAACGATCGTATCTTGATTAAACGAAATCTAAGGGAAAACTCGGGTTAGTTTTTAACCCACGATTAATAGTTTCTATGAGAGGTTAAAGAACAACAAATTAATAAATTATGCTTAATAGGGTGTAGGCCGGAATTGAACCAAAGAACCGGGTCCCTATCGAATCCCCCACATTTATCATTTTTGCATGTTTTTCTTTAATTTTTTTATTAGTTAGTTTTATTTTATTTTCTTCTTTGAAAAATCAAAACCCCCCATTAAGTGTAAACACCAATTAATTTCATTTCATAAACTTTACACACACTCTCTGTGAGATCGACCTAGACTTGCCACTGCTACAGTAGTAGTCTAGTTATTTTATTTTGACTAGCGTAATGACATGCGGTCACCCCCAACCTCTTTAAAAATGACTCAAGAATTTCACATCTTTATCACTCACAATACTCCTTGGAATCCCACATAGTTTCACAATGTTAAAAAAGTAAAGACCCATTACATGTGGTCTATCATTAATTATTTAGCAAGGAATGAAAAGAGTTATTTTAAAAAATCTATCAACAACAATGATTATGCTATCAAACCCTTTTTGTGTTCTCGACAAGCCAATGGCAAAATCAAAGCTTACATCCTCCCATGGGCTATTTGGTGTGGGTAATGGTGTTGGCTTGGCTAGTCATTTTGGCCTTGACATATGTGTTACAAGCACTCACCAATCTCATAACATCCCTAAACATTTTTTGTCAAAAAAAGTTGGAATGGGCTATGACATATGTTTTGTCTCACCCAAAAGGACTGGCTAACCCTCCCTCATGGACCTCTCTCAAGATTGCCTCTCTTAAAGAGCATTTTGGAACGCAACAAGAACCTTTTTTAAACAAGTAATCATCATGCAAAACATAATCCCTACATGCACCATTGCTTTGCATCACTTTAGCAAATATCTCACCAAAATCTCTGTCACTGTCATAAAACCCCTTAATATCATCAAAGCCTATAACATGTGAATGCATTGAGCTCAAAAATGTATATTTCCAAAACAAACTATTAGCTACTACATTATTGGCCCCGTTCTTGTATTTGATCACAAAATCAAAAGATTGTTAATATTCAATATAAGTAGTATGTATATGGTTGAAATGTGATTGGCTTTGAACATATTTATGTGCATAATAGTCGGTATATAAAACAAAAGAGTTAGCCATTAAATATGATCTCCATTGTATAATGGCCCTAACAATTGCATAAAATTCTTTGTCATGGGTGGAGTACTTTTTCCTAGCTTTATTTAGATTCTCACTAAAATAAACTATCGGTCTACCTTCCTGGCTAAGTATGGCTCCTATACCTACCCCACTTGCTTCAAACTCTAACTCAAATAATGCATTGAAATTTGGAAAAACTAACACTGGAGCTTTGGCGACTAAGTTTTTCAAAGTGTTAAAGGCTATAGTAGTTTGGTTAGTCCACCTAAACTCTCTTTTTTTCATGCATTTGATGATTGATATGGTTATGGTACTAAAGTTTCTATGAACCTCCTATAGAAAGAGCAAAATCTATTAAAGCTTCTAACCTCAAAAAGTGTTTTAGGGACTGCCCACTCTAGAATGGCCTTGATTTTTGTGGGATCCATTCTTATTCCTTCGTGGCTTACTACATAACCTAGGAAAGTTAATGAATGATCACAAAAATGACACTTTTCCACATTAGCATATAAACATTCATAATCTAACACCTCAAACACCATTCTCAAATGTGTCACATGTTCATCTAAATCTTTTGAGAATACTAAAATATCATCAAAATACACTTCCACAAAATTATTAAGAAATGGTTTTAATACCTCATGAAGGTTGAAGGTGAATTGGACATCCCCATTGGCATCACCAACCACTCATAGAGCCCTTCCTTTGTCTTGAAGGTAGTTTTCCATTCATCTCCTTCGTGAACTCGGATTTGATGGAATCCATTTACTAGGTCCAACCTTGTAAAGATTGAATCTCCATATAAGTTGTCAAGTGTGTCATCAAATTTAGGAATTGGATAACCTTACTTGATGATAATCTTATTCACGGCCCTATAATCTATCACCGTCCTCCATTTCCCATTCTTCTTTAGCACCACAAAAGAGGGCACTACATATGGACTAGAACTCAATCGAATAAAACCTCTTTCAATCAACTCATTCACACAATCTTGTAAAGCTTCACTCTCCTTTGGACTTATCATATAGCTGTGCTTGTGAGGTATCATGACTCTGGGCACAAAATTGATCTTAAGTTGGATGCTTCTTAATAGAGGAAGGCTTTTGGGAAATATCCGTGGAAACTTCTCAATTAAGCTTTCCATCTCCTTAGGCCACACTACTGTTGATTTGTCTTCATCTTCCACATCTAATGGCACATACGATGGTAATTCCTCTACAATGGCTTTCTTCTCGTCTATGGCTAAAACAATTTCACTTATATTCTCTCTTTTGAACTTCGGCTTCATAAGTGTAAAAATAAATTCTTCCCTTCATGCCTTAAGGAATAGGTGTTTGCTCTCCCTTGATGGCTCACATCTCTGTCATACAGCCATGGCCTCCTAAATAGTAAATGGTAAGTGGACATAGCACCATAATTCATAACAATACTTGTCAATTCCAAAAGGAACTAAACACCTCTTAATTACCTTAATTTTGTGATTTTCATTTAGCCTTGTGAGCTTGTATGAATTGGGAATTAGTTCAATTTTGAGCTTAAGCTTGTCCACTATTTCAGTTGAGGCCACATTCTCATAAGCTCCATTATCTATCAACACATGATGCATTTTCCCACTAGTAATACACCTTGTGTGGAAAAGTGATCTTCTCTTCCAATCTTCTCCATTTTTGCTATTCAAAAGCCTATGTAGCACAAGCATTTTGACATTCATATTTTCTCCAATGGCCATAATAATTTTGTCACTCCCCTTCTTCATTAGCACCATAAAACATCTAGGCCCTAAATTCAACTTCATCAATCGCCTTCATTTCCTTAATGGTCATAATCTTTTTATTTAGACACTTGGATTGAAAATGGCCATATCCTTGACCTTTAAAACACCTAAGCTTGGTTTTGGGAGATTGTTGGTTCAGATTTGGCATGATTTTTGGGGTATAAGTTATTGTTTTTAGCCTTTGGTTCAGTAGAGGTGAGTAGGGTGTGGCAGTGTAGTGTTTGATTTGGTGGAATTTGATGGTGTGGTGTATGGAGTTTGTGCTTTTGATGGTGTGGTGGAAAATTTTGGTATTAGCCATGGGGTTTGAGATGACTTCAAGCTTACTTCACTTCTCATTGCTAGCCTTTTCAATTCACTAAACGTTTCATATGGGTAAAAGCTCACCATATTTCTAATTTTAACTTTGAGCCCTTTATGAAAACGGGCACAAACTAATTCTTCGCTTTCTCTAAGATCACATTTGAGTAAAAAATGTTCAAATTCACCAATATATTCTTTAATGCTTCTACCACCTTGTGTTAGAGACATCATTTGAGCTAACAAAATTTGCCTATATTGAGGCGACAAAATGTATCTTCAAGCTCGACTTTTATCATTTCCCAAGTGTTGATTCATTGCCTCCCTTCTATCACTCTTCTTCTTTGAAGATTGTCCCACCACAAAGTCACTTGCTCCTTAAATTTGAGAGCCACAATCTTCACTTTCTTATCATCCTCAACATCTCTTAATATGCTATATAGCCAGTCTTGGTAAGCATCAGGATCTAGGTTTCCATGAAACTCGGGATTGTCTAATTTGAAATTAAAATTTTCACTTTGGGACCTCTCTTGCATAAACCTTTCTTGAACATACCTTCATCTACGTAGGCCAATTCTGCCCCCTCACCCTCTTGGAGCCATTGGTCCTCCCATGATGCAAAAGGCACCATCATCGTCATATAGCTCATCTTCTCTAAAATAGTGCCACCATCAAAAGTTTGATGAAGGTTCAACCTAATTGGGACTCTAGGGATGTATGGTGTGATGACCTAATACCCGCTAGGAGGATATGGGAGTGCCATACTAGATTGACAAGCAGAAACAAACAGTACAGTACAAAAGCATTTCAAAACATAGAAAACATTCATTACATACGTTTCTAGAAACTGAAGCAAACATATGTTATATTATATGAACTTTACAAAAATTTGTTTCAATAACTGAAAATAGCCTGAAATAAAGGTTATTACAATCCTTACAAACAAATTCAAAATGATAAACATCATAAATAAGTCAAAACTCAAAACTCAAAAGTACATCTTAATCAAAACACAACTCAGACTACATTGACTATTGCAGTTGACTTATCCCAGTCCTTATAATCCTCACTCTGAACCTACACGGGGCAAATCTACTGTGCTAAGCATATAACTTAGTGATTAATAACTAATCTATGTTTAACCACAATAGATATAGAATCAGGTGATAGGATAATCATCTCAACATAATGAATTATAGAAACATAGTATGATTTATTAAAGAAAACACTTTGCATGCTAAATTCAATCACTTCACTAGTAAAATAGAATATATAGAATACATAACTAATTTTCAGAATAGGGTGTTAGCCCATTAGATCAATTATGATTTATTTCGTATCAAAACTTATTAGAGATCAGAATGCAAAATCATATGACTGCTAATCCATTTGTAGAAGTGGGAAACGAGACTTATATAGGAGAGACCGAAGTCTCGACATCGAAGTGTCACAGGAGAGACTGAAGTTTTGACACCGAAGTGTCCATGAGAGACAAAAGTCTCGACACTAAAGTGCCACAAGAGCTACTGCAAACCTTTCTAGGCATGCCTATTTACCAACAACTAGGACTTATTAGATTCAAAAATTGAAATGTATGAAATTCCATACATATATCGCTCATTGGTTTCATGCCAAATATTCAAATATATCAATCTGACAGCTTTGTAGACCATTCAATGAATCCAAGTCAATAGCAAATAAAACAGTCAAAGCAAAACTATCAAAAATTACTTACTGAATTACTCACTAATCTACTTATAAAATTGACCATCTAAATTACTTACTAACGCTCCCTTTTTGCTTATTGCCTTGAAGTCCTGGTAATATCTGGAAGTGGTTGCTCTATACATTCCTCTATAACATTTAACACAAACACATATGACTATTGTGCATGATTATGAAATCATTTATGCACATTCATGTATATTAAATATGTATGATGCATGGTCATGACAAATTCGGAGTTTCTTATCCTTAATCTTGATACATTACCAATCATGTGAAACCATACCCAATTTCTCAATCCAGATTTATCTTACAATCAATTTTTGGCTCCACTTTGCTCAATTATTCTTATCAATAAGATGAGGTAATTTGGTAGTACTTCCTTTGAGAAAGTTTTTCTTTGATTTCTTAAGTTTCTAATGAAACCAAGATCATTCCATTTAGTTTAGTATACTGAAAGTTATTCTTAAAAGATTTCAGATTGTTCTTAAGCTTCAATAGAATTCTTACCTCAACTTCAAATCAGATTCTAAAATTCTTAGAGGCAGAATTAGAATCCAATCTCTTCAGAAAATTTGTATTATTATGACTCTATTTTAATTCAAATCAATAATAATCTTATTTTGAGATCTACAGATCAAGATATAGCCCAATTACCAAAGTATTTTCAGTAAAAATCATCCTAGTTATCGTACTTCAGTATAGTCACCTTTCCATCTTAAATTCATCAACCAATCCACTTCAGATTAACATAATTTCTGGTGGGGATGAAACTTAATGTATTATGAGTTGATTGGTTTAAGATTCAAGTCATTTGGATATCGGGTGAAGAAGTTATAACAAAAAGATCAATGTATGTTTTGAAAATAACCTCCTTTGGATAAATAGGGAAGTCGCAATCATGCAGATGCACAACCGCAATACTCTGGGTGGACCTGTGTTGCTGCGATCGTGCTTCTGGACCTATGAAGTCGCAATCATACTGAAGCATGATCACGATTTGCCAACCTCTTCATCCAAGTTGTGATTGTTTAGAAGCATGATCGCGATATCTTTCTTCTTCACTGCCAGTTTTTCTTCTTCTTCTTTTGATTCATTTTCTAGATTTTCTTTCCCTTTTACACATTATAATCAATTCGTTAATGTACTAACCAACTTCCCTACTTCCATTTCAGCTCCACAACAAAAAACAAGTCCAAATTTCTAGATTCAATAAAAACATTGAAAATCCAATTCTCATTCATACAAATTACCAACTTTTCTGCTTTTTCTTTCTTCCATCTTCGTCAGCTCTTACTCTTCATTTAACTCATTTCTAACTTTTTTTCACTATATATCTACTCCATTCTAACTCACCTGACTCTAAAATAACTCAAAATCAAGATTCAATATACACCTCAGAAATCTGAACTACATGTTAACTTTCTCTCACTACTATGTGTTTTCATTCTCACTAATGTAATTTATTTTCAGACCATAACCAATGCAGAATCTATAGCCTCACAGTTCTTTACCACGTTTTTCTATATTTAACTAAATCACAATGAACTTCCATTCCCACAATATCAAATACATAATCTTCACATTCTCGAACTTCATATTCTCAAAGTCACACCAAGTTTATATAAAACATCTTAGCATTGCCGAAGTTATACTACTTAAACTCCTCATGCATGTGCTCATTTACAATACTAAAATAACATCGTAGTCATTTACAAACTATACAGAAATCTATAACACAACTTACTTGCTTCTTTAGTCAAATCCCAACTTTGATAGTAAAGCACAGGGCTTCAGTGTAGAATACTGAACAAAGCAAAATTGAAGAACAATAAAGCTACAGGATTTTGCCTTTCAAAACCACGTTCTTACATGTTTCCTTAATCCATTGACATATGGCTCCATTGCATGTGAGCCATTTTTCACCCACTTGTAAATGTTACATGTCATAATGCCATTTGCCTATTTTTCCTAATATCCCAAAAATTTCTAGAAAATTCCTAAAATTCTCAAAAAATTCAAAATATCACTAGTAATCTCCAAATAATTTTTTTTACCACCAATAATCTTCAATTCACGATTTAATGTCATTTATAAATCCATTTTACCCAAAAATGTCAATACATGCATGCACATTTATTTGTATGTATGAAAAATACATATGCACATTTCATGAATACTCAATATGCAAAGCATATAATGCACTGTAATTCCTCAATATTCTAACCCCTAGTAGGGGTGTTACAATTCTTCCCTCTTTAAGAAAATTTTGATCTCGAAATTCATACCTAATCTGAATAGTTGTGAATACTGAGCTTTTATGGTTTCTTCTGGTTCCCATGTTGCTTATTTAAGTCTATGGTGTTGCCAGGGTACTTTTACCAAAGGGGTTTACTTATTTCTAAGTTTCCTGACTTCTTGGGCTAATATAGAAATTGATCCCTTTTCATAAGACAAATCTAGTTATACCTGAATTTCTTGCACAGGAATCTTATGTGTAGTATCAGACTGATATCTTCTTAGCATGGAAACATGGAATACATCATGTAGCTTGCCAATTCTTTAGGAAAAGCCAACATATAAGCAACTGTTCCTACTCTTTTGAGAACTTCATAAGGACTATGTATCGTGGACTAAGCTTACCCTTCTTACCAAATCGAAGTATCTTCTTCTACAATGACACTTTCAAAAACACCTTATCTGTAACATCCCACTACCACAAGGTACGTACCCAAACATTCAAGAATATTCAAGTACATATCCTATAATAATGGCATGTTAGAGCAAAAACATATCCAACTTACACATGGCATCATCTAACATAATTAGAAATCATCAAATTTTAAAACCATTCATTGCATTCATTCATAAAGTCTACGCTATATCCATTAAACAAATATTTACAAAACCTCATACAGGTTCAAGCGAAAACCACAACATAAAGCTATAACTCTCTGACGTCAGCTGACAGACCTCTGAGCCATAATTCAGTCCAAAATGTTCTTCTAATTTAGAATAAACACTAAGTCTCCTGTCTCATACCTGAAAAATCACATTGCAATTTTTATGAGTTTTGTGAACTCAATGAGTAAACCATCATTGATAATTTCACCGAATTCACATACACAAATTACATACAGAACATGAATATTTCAAATACTCGCACTATCATGGCACATCATTTTATCAATGAGAAACAGATCATATATAAACACATACAGATGCGTATGAGACTCCACATTCATTATTAATGTTGTCACCGAGTGCCTATCACATATACAAATACTGGCCCATTGGGCTCAATCAGAAACAATATCACAAAGCATAGCTCTACATGCCAAATCATATATCACGAAGTAAAGCTCTACATGCAAGCGCTTGATACTGGCAACTCAAGTCACAACATCTTTATCTGAGCATGCATTTTACGAAATGCAACAATTTTAGAAAATCTCATACATCACAATCTTATACAAATGCTCAGGCAAGATTTCACAGTCATCGGACCTAAGTCCGGCATTCAACTTTTGTTGAGAATTCATATAGCATAATACAATCAGAATTATCAAACAAATCAGAACACTTCCAATATAGTCCCAAATATATATACTCCTCAGACTTTAAGTCCAGAATTCAGAAACAATCACAACCTTTCAATAATTGGAAGTTTAACAAATCAAATTAAATTCAAATCAAATCAATCCTAGGAAATCATCTTGGTTAACTCACAACACGCTTCAAGAATCTATTGCCTAGATAGTCCGACAATGTCCGACTGGCGTCCGATGTACTCCTCTAAAACATACACAACACATTCACAAATATCACATTGCTGCACAAATGTAAAAGTATTCCTTTATGCACATCAATGTATAGAAAGTATGCACATTGCATGTTCAATGACAATTCTGGGTATCTTATTGTAATTTTCATCATCAAACTGATCATATATCAAAGGCCTCATTAATATCATTTGGTACTTATAATTTGTACCAAAATAAAACAATGTGAAATCAATTTTATAACCTAATTGTCCACTTCAGATTTTCTACCCATATAATTTCAGGTCAATTTTTCATAATTAGTCTGGTAGGGTAAATGACAAAATTAGCCAACACTTCCTTCTAGAAAGTTGTTCTACAGTGTCTTAAGTTTCTACTGACTCTAAAATAATCCAATTTGATTCAGTATTCAATGAGTTATGCACAAAATACCACAGACTGTACATATTTGAACTTTTAGCTAGTACGTGATCATGCCCTCTATTTGCACAACTCATATCTTTCAGCTCAAATATCCACAAATTACTAACTTTATACCCATTTATAGCTAAGGGAATAAGATAAAACTTTTCTGAAGACAACTCAGCCTAATTCGTTCCACATCAATACAGATAATTCAATAACCACTGGATATGCTTTATGTCCCTGATAGTGCTTCAGCTTAAGCTACAATTCACTTACATTCCAATTTGAAAATCTTGGAGATAGAATTAAAATTTGACTTCTTCACAAAAGTTGTAAACATACATCCCTAGTTTAATATCAATCAAAAATCAACTCATTCAGAAATCTACAACTCAAGTTATAATTAGAAAACCGAATCATGATCATGAAAATTTCCAGTTCATAATATTCCAACAGACTTCCACACTTTCATCCTATCAATCACTTTCAAATCAATTCAGATAACTCTAAATTTTTATTGATATAAATAAAATGTCTTATGAATCCATTGATCTAAGTTTCAAGTTATTTAGAGTTCGGATGAAAAAGTTATAGGCAAAAGACTGAGGGTTGTTCAATGAAATACTCTGTTCAGAAACTTATACAAGCAACTATCACCATTTTACTGTAGAATCACGTTTTTGCACGCAATTCTCCACATTTTTGCAGCAACACTCCTCCATCTTCTTCCTCTCCTCTACTTAATTCCTCATCACAAAGTTGTACCCTTATATTTACTTCCTAATTTGCAACTTATCTTATGCTAAACAACTCAAAGTGCAACATTAGCTGCAAAAGCCAAAACCAGAATTTTTTTCCATACTATTCATCATCTTCTTCACCGAACTCCACTTCTTCTCTCTCTTTTTTTTGTTTCTTGTTTAAATTTCTTACTTTTAAACTATCCATTCTACATTTCCATAGCTAGAAAAATCTTGGCAACAAGTTAGACTTAAATTACACTTCAAACATTTAATCATAAATTTTCTCTCTCTCTCTACTGTAAGTCTTCAAATTCTCATATTTCCCTCAAATGCATATTCTATCATTTTTTTGTCCACTCTTTAACTTCATTTAACTCCCATTCTAGCTCATCTTACTCTCAAACAATTCAAAAGTCAATATTCAAACCAAACACCAAAAATCAAAACTCACCTATGATTTCTTGCATAGTTACTACAACTCATTTATCTCATGCATGTGCTTCATTCCAACAAGCAAAACATCACCAAAAAAAATTCAGCTATGGAACTCAGAAACTTAGCCATTTACTTACCTTATTTTCAGAAAATCACAGCTTGAGAATGAAGACCAAAACTCAGTGAAGAACAAGTTATCCTAAGAGAGAACAATGAAAGTTCCTGCCTAATATCTTGCTTTAAGAACTTAGAGACACGTGGCCCCCCTTACATGTGAGCCACTTGTCAAACTCTCATAAGTGTTACATGTCATTATGTCATTTGTCTATTTTTCTTAGTCTAAAAATACCCTAAAATTTTCAGAAAAACTCCTAAAATTCCCAAAAATTCCAAAATATTACTAATAGTCTCCAAAATTTTTTTACCAGCACATAAATTTTCAGTTCAAATAATTCACTCAAAATTTTAAAATATTCAAAATATACCAAAATTGTCAAATCACAATTAATACACTCCAATTTAATATACAATTTCCACTTATAAATCAAATTTACCCGGAAATGTCAATGAATGCATGTACAATCATATGAATGTCCAAATAAATGTGTATGTCACAATTAACTTATACATAACGTGCGTTTTCCTAATTTCACAATACTTTCTCATAAATTACTATTCTAGCCTTAACATGGGTATCGGGATGTTACATTATCACCTACTTGATACTTAATATCCCTCCTTTTTAGGTCAGCATAAAACTTCTGCCTATCATTAGCATCTTTCAACCTTTGTTGAATAATCTGAATCTTTTCATCAGTATCTTTCACAATTTCAGATCCGATCATCTTGCTTTCACTCAACTCAGTCCAACATACTAGAGTTCTACACCTACTACCATACAAAACTTTATAAGGAACCATGCCAATGCTGGTATGATAAATGTTGTTGTAAGTAAACTCCATCAGAGATAAATACTTATCCTAACTTCCTGGAAACTCTAATACACAATTCCGAAGTATGTCTTCTAATATTTGTATCACCTATTCAGTCTATCCATCTTTTTGTGGATGGAAAGCAGTGCTAAACTTAACCTGAGTATCCAAAGCCTTCTATAAACTTTTCCAAAATCTTGAAGTATGTAACATTCCATCCCCGATGGGAAGGGTTAGTAATTTGGGATGGGTTATGAGTGTGTAAACTAGTCCCGGCATGTTCATGCATAATATGGCCTCCATATATGCATAAATTGTAATTTTTGTATATGCACATGATTGTACATGCA
>JAOTIZ010000004.1:20266922-20278213 GCA_027123425.1 Erythroxylum panamense
AATCATAAATCAGGAGTCAACAAATGCATAATTACTAAAGAAAACGGACCTAATTTATAGTATAAATTTGGTCCATTAAAAAATCCAAGCCCTATATATCAAATATCTCCGCCTCTATGATGTTTGAAAGCGGCGTCTCATCTCTCTTTGAAATATAGCCCACTCTTTGGCACCTATCACAACATAATACAAAATCTCAGGCATCCTTGAACAAGTTTAAACAGTAGAATACATACTCCAAAAATGCAAGCAGCCATCTTATTCGCTCCATAGTGTTTAGTATAGACTGAACTATGACATTGAGTCAAAACTTCTATCATTTCATCTTCAGGGACACACCTATGAATCAAACTATCAGCACATTTTTATATAACACAGGTTCATCCCATATATATTGAGAACACTAAAATAAGAAACACTTCCTTTGTTGATATAAGAGATTAGGGGGAAGAATACCACCTGAGAGATAATTGGCAATATCTGCAAACCAAGGTAGAAAAGGGATTTTTACCATCATTAAAGCCTCATCAGAAAAATGCTCTTTAATTTCCTCTTCCTCTTCATTTTGTACCCCTTCAAGTCTCAATAGGTGGTCTACTACAACATTTTCTGCTCCTTTCTTGTCCTTAATCCCAATGTTGAACTCTTGGAGCAGAAGCACCCAGCAGATGAGCCTAGCCTTAGCTTCCTTCTTTGTAAAGAGATAACGCAACACCGCTTGATCTATAAAAACAATAACTTATGGGTCAAAAGTTAAGATCGAAATTTTGCATGTAACATTTTCTCCTTTCGTTGTCCAAGTACACAACCGATGGCATGGCCACTTACATCGCACATGATCTCGAAAGGAAGTGACCAATCTAGTGATGTCAACATAGGCGTTATTGTAAGTGTCATCTTTAACCTATTAAAAGCATCTAAACAATTATCATCAAATACAAAAGACACATCTTTAACTAGCTAGTTAGTTAAGGGTCTAGCAATAAGAGAAAAGTCACTGATGAACTATCTGTAGAACCCTACATGACCAAGAAACGCTCAAATGTCCTTAATGTTGGTAGGAGGTGGGAGCTTTTCAATCACTTTAGTCTTAGCTCGATCTACCTCAATCCCCCTACATGAAATCTTATGGCCCAAACAATTCCCTCTTAGACCATGAAATGACACTTCTCCTAATTCAAGACTAAATGAGACTCCTCACATCTTTGCAACACTCTATCCAAATTAAACAAGCAATGGTCAAAAGAGTCTCCAAAAATAGAGAAGTCATCCATAAATACTTCTATGAAGTTCTCATTCATATCCGCAAAGACGGCCATCATGCACCTTTAGAATGTGGTTGGTACATTGTATAGACCAAAAGGCATCCTCCTATAAAAGAAAGTCCTCTAAGGACAATTAATAGTGGTTTTCTCTTAGTCTTGTGGGTATATGAACACCTAATTATATCCTGAATATCTATAAAGAAAACAATAAAATAAACATGGTCAACCACCCTCTCAATCATTTGGTCCATAAAAGATAATGGAAATTGGTCTTTCTTAGTGGCCAAATTGAGCTTCCTATAGTCAATGCACACTCTCCAACCTATGATGGTCCTAGTAGAAATCTGTTTACTTTTTCATTCTCCATCACTATCATGGCTCCCTTCTTAGGCACACATTACATCAGACTCACCCACTCACTATCTGAAATTGGAGATATAACACCTGCATCTAAAAGCTTCACCACTTCCTTCTTCATAACGTCTTGCATGTTTGGATTTAACCTTCTTTACCTCTCTCTCACTGTCTTACATCCTTCTTCAAGGATAATCCTACGCATCACCACAGTGGGGTTAATCTCCCTAATATCATAAATTTGCCACCCCATAGCTCTCATCCTCTTCTTACTGATTTCTACCACTTTCTTTTCTTGCTTAAAATTGGTTGGAAATGATTATGGGTAGAGTGTAATCCTTGCCTAGAAACATGTATCTCAGGTGGGAAGGTAAGGGTTTTAGTTCTATGTAGGAGGCTTTATAATGGAGGGTGGTGTGGGTACATCCGCTCTCTCTAACTTCTCATGCTCATCCTCATTACACAATTCCTTTTTGCTCACCCTCTCATCCTTATGCACTTCAACAACTTCCTAAACTTCCTTTTCAATTTCCTTCTCAACTTCCTTCACACAATCATCCACTGCATCAATTTTATACAAGCACTTCCATTTACCAGCTTCTTCAAAGATTTAATCATATTGAATTCAACCTATTCATCAGCAATTCTCAAAACTAGTTTTCCTTCATACACATCAACTAATTCCCTACTAGTAGTCATAAAAGTCCTACCCAATATTAATGGACAATTCTTAACTTCTTCAAAATCTAACACAACAAAATCAATAGGAGTTATAAATTTATCCACTTTTACCAAAATGTCTTTTACTACCCTAAATGGCCTCTTGATGGATTGATTCGCAAGTTGGTTAAGCATGGATGTTGGCTTGACGTCTCCAAGCCCCAATTTCCTGAAAATAAACAAAGGCATCAAGTTATTACTTACGCCTAAATCACATAAGCATTTAGAAGATTCAAAACTACCAATAACATATAGAATAGTAAAACTCCCTAGATCTTGTAGTTTTTAAGGCATTGTGCTTGTGATAATCGAACTACAATTCTTCATCAAGGTCATCATTTGATTGTCTTCCAAAGTGCATTTATGTGTCAATATATCCTCAAGAAACTTCGCATACTTAGGCATACACTCCAATGCCTTCATAAAAGACAAATTAATCTGAAGTTTCTTCAACTTCTCTAAGAATTCAGAGAATTAAGTGTTGAATTGATGTTGTCTCACGCTCTACGGATATGGAATCTTAGGCTTGTAGGGTGGTCGTGGTACATATGGCTTATTTTTTCTTTCTATTCTACATCTTCCTTTTGTTGGCTATCTTTTTGCACACTTGGCTCCTCCAATTGCTTGTCACTCCTAAGTGTGATTGCTTTAAGTTGTTCCTTTAGAGTGACCTTAGTGTTTCTTGGTAAGCTTCCTGTATTCTTAAAAGACAAAGCATTAGCAAGTTAACCTACCTGTACCTCCAAGTTGTGGATGGATGGAGTGTGGTTCTTAACAATCTGGTCAAACTTTGCCTCTATTCTTTTCTGACTCTCTTCTTGTCTTGTTTGACCTTCCTCTTGACTTGATAACTTTGAACCCAATATGTCTATTACCTTATACACTATGTTCTCCAAAGACCCAATTTAGTCTTACTAAAATTTTGGAGGTCTTTATGCTCTCACTTGGCCACCTGCATTGTTAGTACTCCATGAAAAAATTGGATCATTTTTTCACCCAAGATTGTAAGTGTTACAGTATATATTATTATTACCTCTTTGCAGCTGACCTAAATAATTTACTTGTTTTGTACCATTAGCTCCCAACAAGAAGCATTCAGCTGTACCATAGTTGTCTTACCCACATACAACTGTTACGCGCCAACTCTTCCAAAAGGTCATGAGCTGCATCAATGGTTTTCCTCTTCAAAGACCCTCTTATAGCTGCATCTATTATTCCCCTTGTACTTTAAGTTACACCATTGTAAAATGTTTGCAAAAGAAATTCCCTCGGAATGCTGTGGTAGGGGCAACTCCTTTATAATTCCTTAAATCTCTCCCAGACGTCATATAACGACTTCTCATCACTTTGTTGAAAGTTTGTGATCTCTTTGATGATTCTTGTTATCTTGGTCAAGGGGAATACTTAGCTAGGAAAGCATGGGCTAGTTTCTCCTAAGTAGTGACTTGGTTTGCACTGAGTGAATTATACCATGCCTTTGCCTAATCTCTCAAGGTAAAAAAAACAATCTTAACCTCACAGCATCATCAGATATCTTATTAAACTTGAAGGTATCACAGATCTCCAAAAAATTTGCAAGATGGGCATTGGGATCTTCATTGGATAACACATAAAATTGCACACTGCTCTAAAGTATGTTGAGGAGTGTTGGCTTGATCTCGAAATTATTGGCTTAAATCGTTTTCCTTGCAACTCCTTGAGGACTAAAACCTGGCCTCATAAAATCCATCAATGTCCTCTCACCTCCTCCTTGCTCTCCTTCTTTTTTCATATTCCTTTGTATTTTGTCTTGACATCTATCTCTTCTTAGCTCTCTTGCGTGCCTTGTAATATCTGAAAACTCTTTTTCACTAAGCTCGTTAAACCTTCTCGTGTTCCTTGTGTTCATGCACCTACAAAAACGTAAGGAAAAGTATAACGCTCTTAAATCAAAGTCACCTAAACTAAACAAGATGTTAAACAAAACAATCCCTGGCAATGGTACCAAAAACTTGTTGATTGAAAAAAAAAACTACTTGTTTTAAGCTAAAAACCTCAAGTAACGGTCGTTACTTGTAATAAAAAGTAGATATCGTCCTACAGAGATTGTGTTTAGGCACCACTTAATTCAAGTTGTTCTTTGTTTAAGGCTCAAATTCGACTAATAAACTAAAAATTAAACTAAATATAACAACTAGCAACAATTGAATAATATAACAATGGAAATCTGTCAAGAGAATAAATCAAGTTATGAGAGAGGGGATTTTACTTAACATTAATGCTAATCTAGCCATTTATGTGTTTATAAGGTGTCAACTCAAGATGATCGTAGAGTTGATCACTCTCTCTCGAGTTATAGCCATTCCCTAAATTGTAAACCATAATCAAATTATGGACTTGCATTCTCTCAATTCACAAATACCCACAATTCTAATTAGTTCTAAAGCTCTCTACTAAACAATCGGGACTCACACGAGATCTCTCCCTATGAAGTAACCAACTAGATTGATTAAGTGGTCACTTAGATTGCCTAACATTCATTAATCTGATCCAATCATTTTTATCTAGCTCACCCTCCCAGTTTGTTACCGAAACATGCAAATACATTAATCTGTCACAACATCCAAACCAAATAAACACAATTAAACTACATTAACATTAAATATAAGCAAAATCTTGGAGGAAAAGTTAGAATATCATTACCAACTCGAAATCAATATCCATACAATATAACTCAATCTTACACATTAAATGAATAAAAAAGGGAAATGAGGAGGAAATGAAACTCAGGTTGGACGATTTAGGAAAGCAACAGTGTCGGGAGATCACCTAATCCGAGAAGCTTCGACGTCGAAACCCTCCTCTTCTTCTTTTCTCTCTCTTCTTTCTCTCTCTATTTAGGGTTTCCAAATGTAGGCTGAATGTAGAACCCTTTCTAGGGTTACCCCATAATGCTTTTATATTCTCTAAAATATCCCTCAAAAACTCGATTCCGTAAGCGAACCCATGTCTATCTGCACGCCATGATCGTGTCCAGTTTGTCTACTCTCTGTCACGATCGTGCACCAACTCCCCACGATCGTGGTCTTATGCTCGAGTTTCTGTCACGATCGTGGCCTAGGCCTGTGTTAATGCTTTTATCATGATTGTGGCCTACTTGCCACAATCGTGGGCATGTGTTTTAGTTCAAGCCTCCTCTAAAACTCCTCTGAATGCCCTGAAACACTAACAATGTAATATCCCGTTACCCATGTTGAGGCTAGAATAGAATTTATGAAAGATTATTGAGAGACTAGAAAATGCATTTCATATTCATGCATAATATGACATGCACATACATGTAAATAGTGAAATTTTGCACATGAAAATTACTGCACATGCATTCATTGACATTTCGGGTATAATTGTTTATAAATGTGATTGTTATTGAGAATTGTGGTTTTTATATGTTAAAATTTGATTTGGAGAGTGTATTTGCTAATTTGGAATTTTGGGAATTTTTGGAGAAATTTCTAGAAATTGTTGGGTATTTTTGTATTAGATAAAATTGCTAAGTGGCAAAACTATCGACGTATGGTAGTGGAATTTACTGTCCAATGGCAATGAAAATTTGATGAATCACTTTAGGATTTATTGACAAGTGTCATTGAAAATCGGGGGACAATTAGAATAGAAATTGGATTTGAGTGGACTAGTTAAATGAAAGAACCTAGTTTAAAGTTATAAGAATTAGACTTGTCACTTGCCAAACTATGTCTTAAGTCATTAGTCTTTTAATTGAAAGACCCTCCTTTTGTCTCAGACGATGCTTTAATTTGGAAGACCATTTAGTGTTTTTGGTTTTGCTTTCTTCTTCTCCATTTTTGTGGGTTCTCTTCTTCTTCATGTCACTTTGTTGCCAACCTTTACCAACACTAAACCTAACTCTCTTATCTCTTACTTGCTTCTCTTTCACCTTGCTCTGTCTTTCATTCTCACCATAAACCTATCCTTAGCACCTTTGGAACATGATGATCGTGGGTTTTATGGGAAGATAGGGATTTTTTGTATTCTTGAAGATTTTGAAGATTTTAGAGCTAAACCAAGTAAGTGGGGCTTTAATCATTATGGGTGATGTTAAATGAAGCATTTATGATGATAATTAGAGGTTAAATGACATGAAATGGTGTTTTATGTGTGATGAACGTGAGTGATGCAAAGTTTAAGTAAATGTCTTGCCTTTGTATATGCTTGATGAGTAATAAGTTATGAATTTTTATACAGATGTTTTGAGGTGGAATGATCTTCATAATGGGGTGAGAAATGGGTGCAAAAAATTGGTGGATGAATGTATATGTTTGTGTTTTATTTTGGGTGTTTATGATCAAGCATGGAATTTTGATTTGTGTATAGATGATGTTGAGCTAAACTTGAAATGTTCATGAAGTGGTTATCAACTTGAAATAATGAACTTAGGAAAGAGATATGTTATGGAAAAAGAATAGGAATTTATGAATGATGAGATGTAGTTGATTATTGATTAATAGGTACATGAACATGTCCTATTTTTGGGTTAATGATCAAATTTAGATCATGCTTTGTTAATTAATGATATTGAGATAAAATAGATATGAGAATGAGGAGTAAATGAAGTAGAAAATGATGATCTTTGTACAAGTTATGTTAGGTGTAAAATCTGGAAAGTTTGAAGATGATTTACTAGAAAATGTTCACTGAGTATGCTTTAGTATTTTATTCATAACTTTTTCTCTAGTTATCCAAATGAGATGATTCTTAATTTAGATTAAACTAGACCTATGGCTACATTTTTCATGAAGATATCGAATTCAAATTCTATTTATAAGAGTCTCAAAATTTGACCTGAAGTTGAAGAACTTGGTATGCTTCTGTGAAAGTTCGCTATGGCAAACTCCTTGCTTTTCCGCGACAAACTTGAAGGTTTTGGCTAGGATTCCTTTCAGGCAAAGTTCGCCATGGCCAACTTTAGGTTTTGCCATGATGAACTTGTGAAATTTTTGCGAGAATTCCTCTTGGAAGGAGTTCACCGCGGCACTGAACATGTTTCGGTATTTTGGGCATATCTTGTTCTATAGTTATCCAAATGGAATAATTTTTTATTTGAAGTAAACTAGAGACACAGGGATACAAATTATCTGAAGAAATCAAATTCCACCCAGAAATTATTTTAGAATTTCTGGGTGGAAATTGAATGCAGGGCTCTATCTCAGTATAAGAACAGTATGAAATTATTTAGAGTATAACTTCTGAAATACTGAATCAAATTAAATGATCTTGGTGTCACTAGAAACTTGAGACATAGGGGAACAATTTTCTAGATGAAAGTGTTCTCAAATTTCCCCATTTTCATTGTCTAAATTATCAAGAACAATATACCAGAAAGTTAGTGTTTGGAGAAAAATATGAAATGATTCATTGGGTTATGAAATTAGATTCTAATGATTTTGTGGAGGAATAAACCATAAGTATAAATGATACTTATGTGAGTTTTAAAATACAAATGTTTATGTGATGAGAATAATAGAGCGATACCCTGGATTGTCATGAATATGCATTGTGCATATTTTATATGCATACATGTGCATTATAAAACACTTACAATTGTGCCAATTTGTGATATGCGTATATTGCTTGTTATAGAGCAGTAACTAGAACGTCAACCTCCTGACGTTGCCGGAACTTCCAGCATTAGCTTCAGGAGGGACCTGTGAGTAACCTAGACGGTCTCACCCAATTACTTGTTTGATTTATATTATGTTTAAATTATTGAATGAATGTGAATTGATTGTTTTGATTCTGGACAACCTAATGATTCTGGTGTATGAATGAGTTATTGGAGTGCTCCTTGTCAGTGAACGTGATGAAATAAATGTTTCTCAACAATTCTGTTGAATGCCAGACAAAGGTTCAACGATAAATGTGATCTGAAGGTGAATGTGTAATCATGTAATTGATTGAGAATATGTTATATGAAACATCCAATACATGAATGCATGTAAGATAAAGGAAGTTATAATTGGAGTTGCAGGATAAAAGAACTTAAAGCTCGGATTATGATTAAAGCCTCAGGCTTGGTTGTAAATGTACCTGGTATTCACTAAAGGATATGGAATATAATTTGACACAGCTTGGTACCCACTACGACATATGAGCTAGTAAAAAGGTACTCGAAAAGTGAGTCTCACATGCATTGCATTTATACTTGATATTTGTATTGTATATGAATGAAAGGATTATAATGATTGCTCTAAAAGTGAAATGTGACATTTTATGAATTTGCAAAAAGATGTGAATAATATGTTACATGTATTGATGTGATGCATGAATTAAGTAAACCATCGATGATGATTACCTTATTGAGTTCCAAAACTCACCAAAATTGCAACATTGACTTTTCAGGATCGAGGGACGACTTTAGCTACTGAGGGACATTTTTACTTTTAGGTACAAGAAGAAATGGCTCAAAGGTTGATAAGCTGGATATAGACAGATTAGATAGGTTTTGTGTATTTTCCTCTTTGATGTAACACATTTTTGTATTTAGGCTATGACGATGTATCAATATAGATGTTGAATGTTATGTTAAGTGAATATTATGATTGAACGTAGCGTGCCATTATTATAGGTTATGTACTAGAATGTCCTCAGGGCATCGCAGTATGTACCCTAAGGTAAGGGAGTGCTATAGATACTTATTATCCCATATCGGTTGGACAGGAGAAAGAAGCACTTCTTATAAGAATGTGGCAACCTCTCCCTCACAAACACGTTTTCCATGCCCTAACGCACTGGATCTGTAACATCCCATTACTTGTGGGAGGATTAGAAGAGTAAATGTGAGTGATCTATGAGAGGCTTAAAAATGCTTCTTTATGCTCATGCATAGTATGCCATACATATATATATATGACTAGTGAATTTATCTGCACATGAAAATAATTGTACATGTATTCATGAATAATTCCGAGTATAATTGGATTGATTTGTGAAATTTTGAGAATTATGAATGTTTGATATGGGAATATTAGTGATTAGTGGAAGTATGGTGTTTGTGAATTTTGGGAAAAATAGGAATAAATTTTGGGAATTGTAGAAAATAGGAAAAAGAAATTAAAAATGGAGCTTTGAAGATAGTTGGATTATAAAGATGATAGTTAAGGGAGTTAGTTTCAAAAGAAACTAAGTTAGAACTTAGGTATGGGAAAGTGATAAGTGTCACTTAGGCTTTTGTACTCTTGCTAGAAGTAGGTTACTATTCTTTGAAAGTTGACAGGTTAAGTCTTGTCCAAGTCTCTTCTTTATTATCATCTTTTTCAAACTTCCTTTTGAAACACTGAGTTTTCCATCAAATACTTTCTAAGAGACTTCTGTGTTTTTCCTTTTCTTCACCAAACCTACTTTGCCATTTGTGTCCTCTACCCTGAGAAAAACGAGAAGTTGGTCATTGTACTCAATGAAGCACGTCAAATGTGTGGAGTTAGGGCTTAAAGATTTTGAAGTTTTCAGCAGGTAAGTGGTGAAGAAATCCCTTAGAGTTGGGGATTTGTGAAATAAATTGATAAGTTACTATCATCTGCATGGAAAATGGCATTTATGCATTTATTCATAAATATTGGGTGGTTGGGAAGAAATAAATTCAGTTATAGTGTTAAATTAGTTTTTGAAAAAAAATTTAGTGTTTTGGAGATGTAAAATATTGAAAGTTTCAAAATCCGGAAAATATTCACTGAATACACTTCAGTCTTTTGACCATAACTTTTTCTATAGTTGTCTAAACAAGATGATTCTTGATTTGAATTAAACTAGAGACATATCAATACATTTTGTATGAAGACATCGAATTTCAGTTCTATTTCTAAAAGTCTCAAAATTTCATGAAGTTATGAAGTTGGTCCAGTACGTTGGTGTGTAGGGAAAATTCGTCTTCGGACTTTAGGGGCAAATTTGGGATTGATATAAAGAGATTTTAGCCAAGATGCCTTCTGGAAATTGTAGATTTTTCTTTTATTTTTTTCAACGGTATATAGTATGAAAATTTTGGACATCAGAGTCAAAAGTTATAATCCTTATAAGTGGAGACGTTTTGCAGAAGAAATGAGACGGAAGAAAATTAGACGATAGAAATGAGACGGAAGAAAATGAGATGGAAGAAATGAGATGGAAGAAATGAGACGGAAGAAAATGAGATGGAAGAAATGAGACGGAAGAAAATAGATGGAAGAAATGAGACGGAGGAAATGAGATGAAGAAAATGAGACGGAAGAAAATGAGACAGAAGAAATAAGACAATAGAAATGAGACAATAGGAATGAGACGATGGAAATGAGACGATGGAAATGAGACGATGAAAAATGAGATGAAAGGAAAGTGAGACATTGCAAAAGTCAAAAGATAGAATTGGTCTTCGAGATCTTTATTAAAGTTGTAGATTTCGAAGTCCTCTTTCTAATAGTCTAAAAACAAAGTCAATCCGACATCTGTAGTGAGAGTTATGGCAATCGCACCAAGGCATGTACAATATGAGTAAAGATATGAACATGATGGATTCTTTTAACCATAACTTCTCCTCTAGACCTCCAAATGGCTTGATTATTAATCCATTGGATTTGTACGACATTGCCCTATATCTCCACCAAGAATCATAGCCTTATGGAATTAATGGAGAAAGATTCAGTGAAAAGAGTGGGACAGGTATAGTGAGTGTGTTCTTCAATAATATGAACTGGTGTTATCTCACTGAACATACTTCGGTATTTTGATGTTTTCTGGATCAGCGGAGGTCCAAATGAGACGATTTTTGTTTTATGGTAAACTAGAAACATAGGGCTACCAATTATATGGAGAAATCAAATTCTGAATCGGACTCTAAGAGTTTCAAGTTTTGGATGGAAGTTGAGTATAGGGTACTGTCTCGAAATAAAAGCAGTCCGGAGATATTGGAGTATAACTTTCACA
>JAOTIZ010000004.1:20286101-20299644 GCA_027123425.1 Erythroxylum panamense
GGTTTAATGGTACACTGACCCCTCCAAAATTTAAAAAATTTATATATTTGAGCCCTCCTATTTTAAATTCTTGACTTCGTCACTGCCTTCAGCCATATATTTTTTATTTGTTCTTTTGACTCTTCAAGCTATACTCGCGTTATGCTTCAAGTTCTTCTTTTTTAGTTTAGTTTTTAACTTTTCGGTCTTATTTACTTTAATATTATTGTTAAATATGAGTCTAATTAATTTTGAATTTCTAATTCGTTTAATAAATTTATAAATTTATTATATGTATTTAGAAAATAAAAAAATACTAGTTCCACTCATATTTAACTAAAAAAAATCTGAGCTACGTTCCACAACATAAAATAAATTGTGTCCTGATCCTGATCCATTACACAGGCACAGGAACAAGTTAAGGATTAGGTTTTAATGTTGTCCTCTAACCTCTCTACATCACCTTTCACTGCTTAGCTAGCCACCACACAACACACACCCCACCCACCTGTCTTTTCTCGGGGGTTGCTTTTTCTAACACCAATCAGGATTGCCGCCCATCATCATCGTCATTATCGTTGTTAATTCTTGTTCCGATGGATTAAGTCTCTATTAATTTATCGTATGTTCCAACACTCATGTCATGCCTTTTTGAACCATACTACAAGTTCCAACCCTTTTGACGTCGAGGATTCCGAGATTCGAGGGATTATTGGTGTTTTGATGGATGGATAGAGAGCGATATACGGTGATACACGAAATGGGAGCGGTCACTTTATGCCTTATCATTTGTAAAGTGAATTAGAAATAATATTTTTATCATTTAATATATCATCATCACACTTAGTCCGAAGTCTCACAATAAAGCAGAGTCTGGGAAGGTCTGATAGTACACGACCTTACCCCTATATAATAAAGAGCCTTACCCCTATATAATACATATGTGTGTGTATATATATATATATTTTTATCAGTTAATATATGTTTCTATTAAATATCGAAAATAATTTTTTATTTGCTAAATTTTGTTTTAAATAAAATTATACACGATTTATAAAAATAAAATATTAATCTTGTAATTAAATATTATATATATATACACACACATATATATATATATGTACACACATACACACATACAACACCAACAATACTCGGTAGGAATCTGAGTGAGGCATAAGATAGGGGATATATATATATATATCTCATAATAAGGATATTTTTTAAATAAATATTAAGTAAATATGTAAATGTGTTGAAATATAAAGAGTAGGAGTTTGCCCCACATTAGAGAAAGAGAAAAAAGAGGACTAGTATATAAGTTTAGTGGGTTACTCCACCTATCACCAATTGATTTTACGATGAAACCTCACTTAGATTTGTATCTAATCTAACTTTCATTCTCGTGTGGACCCGTAAGTTCATTGTAAATTCTAACATGGTATCATCGCATGTTGTTCTTATGTTAGTCGTTAACACCTCAAAATGATAGATTATATCACATGTTAAACCCACACATAAACGACGTGTGTTGAAATATAAAGAGAGGAAGTTTGTCTCACATTAGAGAAAAAGAAAGAAAGAGGATTAACATATAAATCTAGTGAGCTACTCAACATATCACCAATTAGTTTTAAGATGAAACCTCACTTAGATTTGTATCTAATGTAACTTTCCTTCTCGTGTGGATCTATAGGTCAATTATAAATTCTAACAAAATGTACATAATAATTTTTAAATAAAGTGTATTAAGTTTGACATGATTTAATTATAAAATAATTATATATATATATATATATATAATCAGGCATATCGCTGAACATACCCACGATATTTGAGAACATATTCTACGAGAGTGACATGCTATAATAGTTAAATAATCAAAATTCATAACAAAATTGTCATAAATCACAAGCATATTATAGAAAATCATTGATCAAATTAGGCTCATATTTTTGTTTCATAAATATCGTAAACAAAATTATCATTACACTTACGAATTAATCTCATTTACAAACATTTATATATACACATAAACAACAACAACAATATTTGGTAGGAATCCAGCCGAAGAACAAGATCCGGGATATATATATTGTAATAAGAACATTTTAAAATAAATATTAAGTAAATCTGTAAATGTACACAGTAATTTTTTAATCAAGTGTATTAAGTTTTACATGATTTAATTATAAAATAATTGTGTATAGTAATAAAGGGAAGTACCAAATAATAAATGAAGAGTTCTGAAATGAATTGGTATAATCCAAGAATTCTAAACTTTAACGGGAGTAATAACAGTTTAATCACGCAAAAATAGGTAGAAAATGACGTTACTCTCTGTTAAAAGTAACGTCATCCTCGTAACGTTCCTATCTATACCTAACCGCGGTCACGCGATTTGTGTTACAGGCTAGACTTAACCAACCAAAACCGTCCACCTTTCCCTGGCATCTTGTGCGAGAGCAACGTGTCTTCAACCCCCACGTGGCAGTCACCGGTTTCGGACTTTCAAATAAAATTCAATCTTGTTATTAAAAATTAATTAATTTACTAATTAATAAGTTAATAGTTATAAATTAATTAATTTTTTAAGCTGAAATAAACTAATTAATTTTTATTTAACAATTTTTTAAATTAAACTAATAAGAATAAAAATTTTAAATCATTTGTAAGATTATTTAATATTTAAATAGTTTTATAATGATTTAATACCCCCTTAAACTTTTTAAATCCTTAAATCTTTTATTTTATCTGTTTAATCTAACAAGTAAAAACTACAATTATTAGTATAAGTGTTTGTTTGAATGAGCTTTTGGAGGCTAATAAGTACTTTTCTTCACCACAAAAGACTATTTTTAATCCTTTTTGCTCATATATTTTAAACATAATTTTCGCAAACTCATCTTCTCGTTTATTATATATTTAACTATTTACTCAACTTGAATATTTTAAGATAGTATTTAATAAATTTAAATTTTTTTTATCAAATTTTAATTAGTAGAGTATTAATTTAATTCATATTATGTCACAATAATAAGAATTTATTAGATATTATATTGCTTTTTAAAAATACCAATATAAGATCTTATTATAATTATTTATAAAATATTTTTTATTTGAAAAATATAAATAAGAGATAAAATATTTAAAAAATACCTAATACTTTATAATTTTTTCAATTTATTGCCAAACTTTCTGAAATTTTTTATTTGGCAATTTGTACAATTTAAATTTAAATTTTATTTTTGTTAATGCGACTATAAGTAATAATTTATAATATTTATTAGATACGTCACATGAGTAAAAAATTGAATTAAAATAGTTTAAAATTTTTAATATTAAATTAAATGGTAGATAATTATATTTATAAATAATAGAGGGGCAGTTTGGGGATTTAGAACGGAGAGAGAGAGAGAGGAAGGCAGGGGGTTTGGGTTGGTCTGTGGGTTAGGGGTCGAAGGGAGGAGAGATTAGGGATTTTAGAAGATGTTCAGGAGAGAGGAAGCAGAGTACACGTGGGTCCCACCTCACAAGATTAGTGCTTGCAAATTAGGGAACATCTTTTGTGGGCCCATAGTCAAGCTTTTTCTTCTTCTTTTTTTAAAATATATTTATATCTTTAACGGACGGTCAAGCATATACTTGTATCTACATATATATAACGACAACTCGTCAACCAACGAAACGACGTGTCGTTTAACTGAAATTGCTCGATACGAACTTATCCATTAAAGAATAAAAGAAAGAACTTATACGATGATATGATTAAGTGAGGTCATGTCCATGTAATAAGTAATCCTCCACTGTAGATACGATGTTTTAACCTTATTTTATTAAATCTTATTTATAATATTATAATTTTTTATTAAAATTTATTAAATCTTATATACACATTTTTTTAAACAAAAGATAAGTTTCTTGTAATAAGGAGAAGGACATAAATGGGTATTTTATAATATTTTAACACGAGTAAATGAGCTATTTAAATCTTGATTTAAAAATTATTAATTTATTATAAATCTACTCAACTCTCATCAATTCATATAAATGTATTGATGAGGTTTTAATAAGAAAATAGACATGAATGGGTATTTTAAAATATTTTAACGTGTGTAAATGAGCTACATAAATCTTGTTTTAAAATTAATTAATTTATTACGAATCTACTCAACTCTCCTCTTTTATAATTTTATTAATAAAATTATGTGTAACTGATCGACACAATATGTATATATTCATATTAAAATCTCTTATATATGGAATTCCTATTGAATGGACTTTTTGGCTATTGGTAAAAAGAAATCAAGGAAGGCAAGAGGAGCAAAGTATGAGACACCTTTGAGCAAGAATGTTTATAATAGAGTAAATAAGCCACTAATTTTTTCTTTAAATCAAAAGAAGTTTAATGTTTCCAATTGCATAATAAGTGTTGCATTTATTGCTATATGTTTGTTATATGAATTATGTGATGATTTATAAAAAGTTGTTTTTAAAATTATTCTTTGAAATGATGCATGATTATGAAACCATACTTTTGGAAATAGTTTTTAAGGTATAACAAGCATGTGAAAAGCAAGCTTTCAAGAGAATGTGCTATTTCGGGCATCAAGCTTACAAGATTTTGAAATCTATGTGTTATGTGTGTTTGTGGTAGTCTCTCAAGAAATGTCACGTGCACGTTGACCCAAGTATAGGCTTCTCCCGCCTGCCCGCTAATGGCACAGAGTTCCTTCAAGAACTCCCTCAAGAATTCACGACTACACAGGACCATTATATTAGAAATGTGTAGTGTGTCATGTTTTTGGACTTACCCAAACCATTTGATATGCTTATGTGCTAATGATATGTCGACAAGTTGATGCATACACGATTGTCATTATTATGAATTGGTTGAGAATTTTGAGAAATAAGTGTTTTGTGATTTTAATGCAGAATGACTATGTTATGAAAATGTTCAATGGAAATGAGCTTTTTAAATAGTTTTTGCTTATTTTTCTGTTATAAACTATTACCCATGAGCTTTTAGCTCACCTCCATTCTCCTCCCCATGTCCAGGTGAGGAGCAAAAGATGAAGTGAAAGAGAGTCAAGACCTAACTTTGATTATGCATTTTTTGTATTTTAAGCTAGATTTTGTAACCATGAGGGTTTAGTTGCATTTCAAGGATTATTAGTTCATGTAACTTTTGTATATGGAGATTTGAGACATTGATGTATTGTGGTTTGAAATGCCATTAAAGCCTTGTAATAATTTTGTTTTGATGTTTGATTGTCATGGACACGCCACCCTTGTGGGATGATGCCTAAGAACATGGAAATAACCCTATAGGATAATACGCTCAGGCTTCATGAGTTTGCAAGAGTTGGGTTCCGACAACGGCGCCTAACAGATTATGAGAAATGCATTCCAAACATGAATGCATAATCAGGTAATGAGAGTTGTGACCTGAGTAGTTACCGAAAATGAGCTTAAAGCTCTAAATGTGAAAAAGAGCCAAAGACTCACTATATCAAATGAACCCTGTATCCCCAACGGATAAGGGACAGTATAAATGAGCTTAGTATTCACAATGGATACGAGACAATTTAAGCACTTGATCACAATAACGTAATAATTGGAAAAGATTCACATAAGCATTTCATATGCATTTTAATCAGTATGTTTGATTGATTGAAATGCAAAAATTGTCTACTCTTAAGTGAGAATGTGATATGTGATCATTTATGCAAAGATGTGAAATATATGTTATATGTATGAAGTGTTGCATGAATTGAGTGAACCATCGATGATGGTTACTTCATTGAGTTGGCAAAACTCACCAAAATTGCATCGTTGACTTTAGCTACTGAGAGACGCTACAAGCAGTGTAGACTTGTAGTTTTGGGAAGAAAAAGAAATGACTCAAAGGTCAGTCAACTGGGATTGGAAAGATCAAATAGGCTTTTTGTGTAATTTCCTCTTTCATGTAGTATGTTTCTGTAATAGGTTTGGATCATGTACATATTATGGATGTTTGAAAGCTAAAATGTAAATATTTAGTTTATATGAAATGCAAGGAGGAAATTTGGTTTTAAAATATGATGTTTTTCATTATGATGCCCTATAAAAGAATACAAAATGATGATGTCATGTTGTGATTGAACATAGCGCATCATTATTATAGGTTATGCACTAAAATGCCTTCTAGACGTACCAGTATGTACCCTGCGATAGTGGGGCATTACAAACACACTCATCATGGCACCTCATATATATAAAATTGAAGCTCAAAAACATATTCTCACCCAAAAACACTTAATACACAAATATTTATGAACTAACACAATTTCTTCACCTAAACACACACTAAACAATCAAATTAATCACTAAACACACACCAAATTACCTACAAAAAATGCAATGCAATCTACACCTATCATCTATTCAACAAATGACATTTATGTGACAAGTGAATGATATGTAAAATAATTAAGTTAAATTTAAGAAGCAAAGGAACACTTGTAACTAAACACGTTTCTTTCTCCTATTACAAGACTATTGTTCTGGCCATATAATACTTTATTCTTGTAATCAAATAAATTGTTTCTTTCTTTTTACAAACCCTAACAAAAGCATGCAAAATCCTATCCACCCTATTGAACTAGTCGCCACTGCCACCAGTAACACCTGCATGAATCATCACCTTCATGCCCATCATTCACAGTTACCCCTTTTACTAATTCTACTTAATATTGTAAAATTAAATAAATTTATAATTTTATTGTAATTTAACCCAAACTAAAATGCATATGTCACATTTCCTACTAATTATAATTTTAATGTTTCTCTTCCAAACTTGTCAATTTAACTATTTTTGTGATTCTCTTGCAAACTCTCCAACAACTACTGATCCACAACTAGGAAATACGAGTCAAAATTGTGTCAAGTGGAATCCTATTGTCCTCCAAATGTTGCTTCAACCCGACAATTAAATCTCATTCATTCGATGCGACTTACTTTACATCATTTTCATAATTGTCTCAGAACCAGTCTGATTATGATCCTTATTCAAATTCCAAATGTTACGGATTGCACTAAACATACACCTCAAAGGATAGTCGGAACATGTTCTGGCGAGGTAAATGATGATGCCAGGAGCCCTGTTTTCATGTTGAAGACCCAGAGAGGTAGCTGAAACAACGGTTTAACAGGCTTCAGAAGTCGTCTCTTGATATCCGCAAACCAAATTTGCAGGGACTGCTTTATCCATCATTTTTGGATATGGTAGATTAAGACCTGCAGTAAGATAACACATCAGTTATAACTTGAAAAACCTAACATGAAGCTGCATTACAATTAATATGCACTTACTCTCCATGATGTTTTTAAACGTTTCCTGTAAAAAGCAAAAAGAAACTTTAGTTTCGAAGTGATTGAAATCAATGACTGTTGAACATAAAAAAGTATGTATTTTTGTTGAGTGCAAAACAGAAGTTCTATACGTAGTCTACTTCCCAAAATTGGTCTCTTAACTTTGGTTACATGAAATAAATTGTAGTAGTTAAGTTAAATCCGCCAACATTATAACAAGGGTGCTTTATATGGAAGGCTCTGCAAGTAACTGCTGGCAGACCTGCTTCCATAGATGGAGCGACCCGATCTTCTGTATGCTAGAAAACAAAGTCCTGCTCATTTCTGTCTTTGGTTGCTAATTCAGAGTACTCAAAAATCCAGAAGCAACAGATGAGCATGACTTTGCTTGTTTCCAAGTAGTGCAAAGCAAAAAGGGTTTTTCATCTAATCTTTCTCGCAGGAAAAACTTGTAAACTTGTACCTCATCCTTCGTTAGCCGAGGATTGTATAGCATCTCCTCTTCCACAGTGCTTACCTGTGATGTATAGACTTCTAAACATTTAGCAGCTGTCAAAAGGAGAATTGGCAGAATAAGAGGCCTATAAATCCTTACTGAAAAGCCTTTGTAGTCATGAGCTGGATAGATCAATGTGTCCTTAGGCAACGTGAAAATCTGGTTTACATAAATCAAATTCATAAGACGAAAAAACAAAGCATCAAATAGTACCTTTCGTCTATTTGGAAATTTTGTTCCCAATTAGTTAAAACAAAATTATGTCTTTACCTGTGAATGCACAGACTTGTAAAGCTGTGAAGAACTTCCACCCTGCAAGAACAATATTAGTCTGAGACATTGGGGCAGATATAAATCAAGAAGATAGGTGATTTCTATGCGATATATAAGCGAATTTAATCAGTGAATACTTCAATTCTATCAGAAGATAGAAAATTTCAAGAAAAATTATACCTGGAAATCTGTCCTCCCACACCCACGTACCAATAGGGCATCTCCTGTGAACGCCACTCGTGGTTGAGGCTGATCAAGTCCATCACCCATCACATAGGTAATACAGCCTTGTGTATGGCCAGGCGTTGCACGAACCTTAAACAAATTGTGTGGCTTCGTTATTACATTAACCGATTATGCAGCGTACCATATCTGTTACTAGTACATAATAGTCTGTAAAAGCACATGCATTTGGTTCCTGATATGATCTGTACTTGACTAGAGGAATCAACATGCATTTAACATTAATTAATTTGACAAGAATTTGCTAGCGAGAATAGAAAGCTGAATACGGAATTTCTAATGTCATGTTATCCTTTTACTTTTACGAGGACTTAGTTCCCCATCTTCTAAGTCCTCGTAAAAGGATAACAGGACCTCGGATGTTTGTATCAACTTAAATTAGATGGGTTGTGATTACGAAACCATAGAAGGAACTGGAAAAAAGAAAAAAAAAGAAAAAAGATGAAGCATCTCCAACCCATCACATGTAAAGAAGAAATAAGAGAAAAAGGAAGAAAAATCTATGACTCAAAATTAACAAATAATATCTTTTTTATGACTCAAAATTAATAAATAATTTCTTTTTTGATCATATCGGCAGAAAGCTAAGAGTTAAGGCAAAATCAATAACTTAAGCGAAGCAAGTAAATTGAACCTCTAAGAACAGATCGCCAAAATACAATTTATCACCAGGTTGAACAAGAACATCAGCTTTGGCTCCACTTGCTTTTGATATCACAGATTTCACCTCTGGATACTTAGTCTTCAAAGAAACAATATCATTAAACAAAACTTATTATTAAGCTTGACGAGGGCCGGATATTCCTTTTGTTATTTTGGCCTTGCTTTGCTGTAAAAAAAATTTCCAAAAAAGAAAAAACCTTGATGAGGGCCGTTCCCGTGACGTGATCAGCGTGTACGTGGGTGTTGAGGGCATAGATAAGCTTCAATCCTAGTTCTTTGATAAGAGAAAGATCTCTGTCCACGGTCTTGTCAACTGGATCAATCAACTGCATTAATTTAATAGAATCAATAACACGGATCCCAACTGAGTGCAGTGCAGAGAAAATGGAACAGACTTACGATGGCGGGTTTCTGGGGATGACAGACATGGGCCAGAAGGTAAGTGTAGGTAGACGACTCCTTCTCAAATAGCTGACGAAACAGCAACTTTGTTGTTTGCGACGCCATTGATTGATATCTGAATTCGATCCAACAAAAGCAATGTGTATGTATTTCAAAATATTATTATTGATATGTGAATTCTGGAGTAACTATCAAGAGAAACCCAACCCAACCAATGTTGTATGTATTTCTTTCTTTCAGTTAGCCACAGATACGAAGGTTTGTTGATTATACTTTATATTATCAGTTCTCACTTGGGAACACGAGTATATTTTGCCTCCAACTCCTCACCCTCTCTGGAGGGCTGTCAGTGCCACTTCCACCATTTTTTATTTGCATTGTGAACCTCACCAAACATTTTTTTATTTGCTTGCCTCATCTGTTTGATTACTTGTGAAACTAACAAACCTTTTTTTTACTGGGCAGTTTTAGGAAGTTTCTAATTTTGGAAAGTGACTTTAAATTATTCTCTCTTAGATTAATTTTCACTCTAATCATATAGATCTTTTGTAAGAGACAAAGTTCTAATTTTAAATTTTAAACGACTGCGTATGAGAGCGATTCAAACTCACAACTTCATTTAAATTAAAAGAGACCCTTATCAACAAACTATTTTTATTTACATCGTCCACTTGCTTGCTTACCTCATTTCTCCCGCAAGTCGATTAAAAAATTAATATTAAATCTCAAACTTTTCTCTTCCGGCTCCGGCCATCACAATTATCTACATTGTCACTTGGTTTTTTTGTTGCTTTATGGCCCGTTGAGGCGTTGTATTTCTCGTCCTCGCCATATGCGTTCTATAGATTTGTGCAGCCACGCCCACGATACTTCCAATGAAACGAATTTCCTGTCACATCAACCAAAAAGCACTAAAATTAAACCATTCTAAATTAGCTTTACGTGTTGAAAATTGTCCTAAATTTATAAATTATAAGTTAAGCTTTAGACTTTTATGCCCTTGTTTAATATCCCATAAAATACAAAATGTGCTAAGGCTCCAAATATGATTTTCATAAGAGCAATGCAAAATTTTAATATATAAATTATGGAAACATCTATTTATTTTTAATCCTAAAATGGCAAAGAGTAGAGAGAAATAATTAAACCAAAGAATATAATTGTAGACTTTCCATTGGTTGTCGATAAGACTTATATCTAACAAAAAAACACAGATTATTTTTTATATTAAATTTATACATATGAAGACGAGCTATATACATATTTGCAAGAGTATATTTTAATTTATATAAATAATATTACCGTAACGTGTATTTAATATTTAATTAAGATTATAACTTAAGAATTATGCTATTTTATGAGTATGAATTAAAATGACTGGTCTTCTTTTCTTTTTAAAGTAAAATATTCATTAAAACACGATAAAGAATCCAATACAACAAGTAGTGGAATGTAATATTAAAATAAAGACAAGCTCACTTTAACTAAAGCAAATGCACCAAACCCCACATGATTGTCATCCACTCAATAAGCCCTTTGTAGCTACGATCGAAGCTCCATCTTCTTCTCAGGGATGAATTCAAGCATTCCAAGTCATGAAGCTAGATAATTTCCTTTATCCAACAGTAAATTCTATGAGCTAACTTACGACTGTCCCTTTTTGCATTCTTGAACAATCTATTGTTTCTTTCCCTCCATATGGAATATGCTGAACAAGTAAGAGATAGATTGATTTCAATAAATTCACTATACTTTCTCTTGAATAAATTTTTAGCCTACGAAAGAATGCTTTGCCACTATTGATAAGGGCAATATAACTCCAACATATGTTGCATTATAATCCAAATAACTCTAGAGTAGACATTCGAAAAATAAGTGGTTGATTGATTTTAGAAACATATTACAAAGCATGCATACCTGATCTTCCACTCTAAAGAGCTTGTCTTTTATTTTGGTCCTCATTCTTGCAACAATACAGGCGATGAAAGCAGCCTTATGGACCTAGGCATTTTTCCAAACTAAGTTAAACCAACTAACTTTTGGAGATTGAAGTTTTATTGCTCTCAAACAGGAAGTCTCCTCCATTGTTTGGTAACTATTGAATACTATCAGTATAAGAGGAATTAAGAACATAATTTGGTAAGAAAGCACTAATTCTTTCACTCCCCCTGAAGTTCATACACCAAACATCTTGCTAAATGATAACCTTGGCTCTAACTTGTAGGGGAATTATGGAAGTAAGTGAAAAAATTTCTTCCTTGAGGAATAAAGGACTCTGCAGAGCCCAATTATCATACCAAAACTAGCTAGCATGACCACTACCAATTTGAATTTTGATAAAGGTATAAAACTCTAGCCTTTTCCTTAGCAAGTGGATGAAAAATCAGGAGAATTCCTTTTTCTCCTCAATTTTCCAAATGTTGAGATGTTTAAGATACCTTTCATTGATCCATTTAGACTATAGGGATTTCTTGTTCGTGAATAATCTCCATATTCTTTTAGTAGCAATCACCCTCTGACTCATCTATAAGGAAATAATGCCCAACCCCCTTTCCTGTTTGCTCCAACATAGTTGATCTCATTTAATTTTTTCCCCTTTAAAATGCTGAGCACTTGCTGTCCTAAGAAAATTCTTGATGCATTTAGTAAGCTTCTTTATAGTCCTCCTTAGAAGGAATAGATAAGAGCTCTAATAAGTGTGAAGACCCCTCAAAATAGAAGAAATGAGGACTAGTCTACCCGTATATGAAAAGGACTTGTTTTGCCAAGAGTTTATTCTCCTTATGTATTTCTCCATCAGAGATAACCAATCATGATACATAAGCTTCCAAGAAGATATAAGGACTCCCAAGTACTTTAAATGGTTGTGCATTCAAACTAGTTAAGGATCTTAATCTTGCAGAGGATTCCACATCAAAAGAAACATACAACATACTCTTATCTTGATTGATATCAAGTCCAGAAAGCTTGCCAACTCCTTAGTGTAGTTGAATACGACTAAAACAAAAGTATAGTCAACTCTAGAGAGTTAAATCATACCACAAGAAAATAAGGCATTTTGCGACATTTCTAAAACGTCACAAAATGTTCAAAAACGTCGCAGAATGTATTCTGTGACATTTTTAAAAAGTTACAAAAAACATCGCAGAATTTGGTATAGGCAAAAGATTTCTATAACGTTTGATGTAAAACGTCACGGAAAGCACTAACATTCCACGACATTTATAAAAACATCACTGAAAGTTTGAATTTTCGCGACGTTTTTTAAGAATGTCGCGGATTATTTAACATTTCGTGACGTTTTTAAAAGGTGGTAAAATGTGAAGGAATCCGCGATGTTTTTTTAGAAACGTCTTGGAATGTCTTCCATGACATTTTTATTTTTATTTTTTCATTTTTCCATTTTTTTGAAAATCATATTAATTTAATAATATTTAATTTTAATAATTATTTTTTAAAATACAATTTTTAATCTTATTTGTTTAATAAATATTCAATATTATTTATGAATTTTATTTATTTAATAATTCTTCAATTTTTTAATATATCATTAATTTTAATAATTATTCATGTATCACAAGAATTTCATACCTGTAGACAATGTATTATTCAATTGCAATTCGCAAACATATTATAATACACTTATAAAGTGTAATGACAATTAGCTAATAAAATAAAATAATTATAAAAAATCAACATTTTTTAGAAGCATTAAACATATTTTGCAAATTTCATAGGATCAATAGATATGATAAGAGAACCAATGTTCTGAAACCCGGATCGGTCTTCGAACCGGTGGCCTTACTGGTCACCGGTTTGACCGGTTCGACAGGTTCAACCACCGGTCGAACCGGTGTGATGTAATAATTATGCAATAATTATATTTAATTATATATAATATTAAAAAAATTTAAAAATTCAAAATACTAAAAAAATAATTGTTAGACCGGTCAATTGACCGGTTTTGACCAGTTCAGACTGGGTCAATTTATAGCCGATTTTGAAGGATAAACCGGACCGGATCACCGACCGGTCCGGTCCGGGTTTAAAAACACAGAAGAGAACAATTACATGGTAGGTATTCTTTTGGAAATTACAAGTTCTTATCATTTCTAATTCATACAATTTCTTATT
>JAOTIZ010000004.1:20338989-20371996 GCA_027123425.1 Erythroxylum panamense
TATGCAATGCTGAACACTTATCAAATATACAGAGACTAAGAATACACATACAAAATACGTATACAGATACGTATAAAACGAACTGTATCCATCCCATCAGTGACGGGATGTTACAATGCAGCCTTACCCCTACATAATAGAGAGGTTGTTTCCGATAGACCCATATGCAAATGAGACAATATAAAAATGATCCAAGTTACAAAGAAAAAAGGTAAAACTAGCACGGTATATTATTATGTCAATAAAATTACAATAAATACATAAATAAATGAAAATAAAAATAAAATAAAAAAGAACAGGGTATACCTGATGAAGTCCAGATCTGCGAGTACCTAATAAGCTGCACATTCTGACTCTTCTTGTCTCTAGTTAAATTAGGAGTCTTTGCTCAGAGACCCTAGAGGTATGACAATCCTACTATCCTCGTACACCTATCCTGGGAAGCAGGTTGAATGCCCATAAGCCTTGTCCAAGACTTATACTTAGAAAAGGGAGAACGAACGTTGGGTTGGACTTCCTACGCAAGCATCTGCATATCTCGCGTAACATCGCCAAATAACTACTATATTGGTTTGGCGAACTTTAAAGGTCAATCCTTTACCCTTATTCAATCACGCCATACTTTTCTATTTCTAGCCACTACCTCAGTAAGAACCAACTCTAACAAATCCTTCTTGATCACTTCCCTACAGTTTTTGCAAGGCCTCCCTCTTCTCCTCTTGTATTCATTAAGGGTTATTCTCTCACCGTTTCGTACCGACACATCAGAGGGTCTCCTGCACACATGTCTAAACTACCTAAGCCTAGTTTCTGTCAACTTGTCTGCAATACTAGCTACCTATAGTCTATTTCTCACCATTCGATTCCAGACCTTATCTCGTCTGGTAATGTCACACATCTATCAAAGTCATCCTCATTTCTGCTACCAAAAACTGCCTTGTATGCCTATATTTAACAGGCCAACACTCTACCCTATATAACTTGTAGTATTTATACCTTTTCTCGTTAGTGTAAAACAATATGTCCACTTGCCTATAGTTTTATACTAAAATATTAGAGATAACAAAATATCAATCAATATTTATAAATTAAAATTGACATGTAATAACATATCATGATCATACAAATATTTAAAATATTAAAGTGGTTTTGACTAACGACTTCTTGTATGATTTTTTTCGTATAATTTAATCATACAATTTTTTATTAAACATAAATTTATTTTTTACTCTATTTGAGTATGATAATGTTAGTTCTCCAATAGTGTTAATCAATTCTTTTAATGATATTTAAATTTCTTTTAAGTATCATTTTACCTTAACTAAGATTTTTCAAATTTATACTTACGAGAATATTGAATCATTACCCTTAAATAATTTAAATGATTAATTTTATATTAATCACTTCATATAATTCATATTATGATCAATGATTAATAATTGACATACTCATAATTATGATAGATTTATAATGATTTCTATATAAAATACCTTAGAAATCTTAAGTTTAAAGATCAGTTATACATTCGTCATGTACAAAGGATATTCTACACATAATTCTCATAATAGGTTAATTCAATTAACTTGTTTTCTAGTAAACATTCCGATTTAAAAATCTCTATACTTTAATTTATATGATTTATTTTTTCTTTATAAGAAAGAAACAAAAAGTAAGATAATCTTTTGCTTTATTAATGTTGAGTCTTAGCATAATAACAATCAAGAATTAGACATAAATGTAATATACATGTCATTATTATAAATTCATTTGCAGCATATATTAATTCAATATACTTTTATCTTATTAATTAGATAATCAAACAAATAAATATAAAATAAAGAATGCAGTTGACGGGGAAAAAAAACAGAATGAGCAATCAACGGATTTCTTGTATATCAAAAACCAACACTTTTCAATATAGGAAAAATCATAAAATAAAAGAGAAGAAAAGACTTTGTGGTATAATTAAAGACCATCTTTTGTATACCAATTGTTAATGTTTGTTGGGTGTGTCCGTGGCTTTCAACTGTATTGACGTTTTGATAAAACTTTTACGAGGCATCTCTAGTCGAAGAAATGTCTGTTGACAAAAACAAAAGGGTCAACCAAATGTGTAAAATCGTATAAGGTATTAATGTTACGTTTTAAAAGGATAATCCTAGAATGACATCAATTGTAACTAAAGATAGACATATACCAGGGAGGAATCTAGTTCTGGGAACATGGCATGACGAAGTCTGAAGAAGTCATATTCAGAGATGTTTTTCCTCGTATTGATCCAGATTTAGATGGTTAAGTAGAATTTGGAGCACTCCCTATGTACTAATTAAAACATAGGAATTGTACTTGTTGATTGTCCTGTTTTAAGCGATACCCCTTCCAATCTTCAATTATCTAATTTGTCCTTTGTGATCCCTACTACGTAATACCCTAATCTTACAAAAACAAGTAAACTATTACATACCACTAGACCATTTACCCATTCTAGTAAGTTCCAAATCTAGCTTTTATATCATCCATAAGCTTGACCTAATCACCCTGTTACAGAGAAAGTAGTAACAAGTCAGCGCCAAAAAACATTTTATGAAAAAAGGTTTATAGTGTGACGAGAAATACATCCCTGATAACAAAGGTAAAAGGAAGCAACGGAATGTACTAATAATGCAGAATGAGAATGATGACGAGTCTTACGTAGAGAGGAGTGTAATGAATTCTTAGCCCAGGTTCCCTTTATCTATTGACAAGCAGATGAGAGTCTAAATGTACCATAACAATAAGCACCTTCAGGTACACATTAATAATAGAACTCGATATTTAATTGATGAATTACCGGCGCATGGAAGCAGATGTAGTTCACAGAAGTTTCATCCTTTAAAGTGAAAACGATGGGGGCAATACTGAGGCTATAGTGCCATGAAGGGGATTTTCATGGTTTGTTGGTTTGATGCTCGTTTAGTCTAGTCCAATTTATCCTCTAAGAATGTCACACAATATTATAAACCCCCTCATGCTAATATCGGAACTAGGTTGGCAAACTGAAATTTTAAGAATCAGAATTCTATAAACTGAGATCTATAGAATCTGACAAATAAAGCCCTATAGAATGCACAATCAACGAGCTTTTATAACCTTGTATCTTCATCACCTGTTTCTGTATAATATTGGTCAAACATCTTTTCCGAAAAAAAAGGGTCAGTAGGCCAAACCCAAATGGTGATCAGCGAACCATGTTTTAACTGACCAAATGAACATCAAATTTATGCGGCAAATGCCCATTTGTTTGACTAGCAATTTTAAGCAACAATAACACAATGCAATACCTGCAAAGTAATTCAGTATCTGCGAACCTCTGACGAAATGCATTTTTCTATTGTTCCTCAGTACTAAGTTGATACATTAAGGCGCCTGACTTTTGCTTAATTGTCACCCAAATGCAATGAGACGCATACATCATCATCACAGCCATTTCTTAGCGAAGCGAGATTTTCAGACACAGCATTATCCGACAAGTGGTTTTGATGCAGAGGGGACTGCCTGCTGAAACTTGGAATGAACTGGTGTTCAACACTGGGAGCCACTTCGATCCTATCTTCCAGATGAAATTCTGCTTGCATCAATGAACATTTCATTTCTGGGTTGATGTGCTCCACATCTAGTGGCACATGCTGAATTTGAAGACCAAGAGACTCAAATTTCTCTTCAACCTTGTCTCTATGTGGTGAGGAGTCCTCCATAGTTGAGCCAATAGCTGTTGCTGAGGCAGCTCTTTGCTCTTGTATTGCCACTATAAGCAGCACATTGGAAACATAATTAACTAATTAAACAAGACTAGCGAGAAAGAGGGGGCTAAGAAAAGAGAACTATGGAAAGTAAATATCAAAACTAGATTAGAAACAATAATTTCAATAGAATCAACTTCTCTGGAGAAAAGCTATGGAGATAGTTCAACTTTGCAGCTAGATTAGAAACTTTGAACTGTTGCCAGAAAGCCAAACCCAGACCACCCTACTCTTTCATGAATAGTTCACCCTTCCATCTTCAATATTGGAGAAAGAACAGAACTACCATTATTGATCAAGAAAAATGAGAGGAGATAAAAATTTCGAAAAGAATGAAGAGACTGCATAGCTTTTGAACAACAAAATTGGATGATAAACTTTAAACATCCAGAAAGATATTCCAGCATGATTTAACCCTCCATTATAACGGACTATTTAAATAAACTGCATCTTTGAGGAGGACCAAATTTAATTATTTGAAGAGTAAGATCTTTTACTGTGTTCTTGATAAACTTAGGGGGATTTACCTAGAAGCTACCGGTGGCTGCTATATCTAGCATCTCCTAGTCCTACCTTCTAATTTTATCCTACTCTATGCTGAAGTAAAAGGCAATATAAGATCATTAAAAGGCCTAATAATAAGGACCAGTTGTACGTTGAATTCTGAAGTTTTGTTGGATCCATCAGAATCTGAGGTTTGTTGTTCAAGTTATATTTTAGTGCATGGCTTGTTGAAATAAGCTTTTGGAAAACAATAAAAACTTCCACGGGTTGAAGTTTTATTATTATAAAACTGACTTCCACATTTTTGCAAATGTCAATTAAAAAATATTTGATATGTACATGTCAAATTTGGTTATGTTTATGCATATCTGATGATTTCCAAGTCACTAAGCTTCTAATTAAAAAGACTATACACATGCTAGAGTTATTTTAATTTTCATTTCAATACAATAGCTATCCATTGATTTTCTGAAATGCTTTATAATATTCAACTAACAAATATTTGCTGATAGCTATCAACTATCAGTCATTAGCAATAGATTAGGAGCTAATGTCAGCAGCTAACAACAAGGGAAGTGGTTTCTCAGAAGAAAGTTGGATAGACCCCTAGTTAATCAGGTCTGGTTAACTGATTTCCAAGAAAGTAAAGCACTTTTCAATAAGCCATTAATCTCATACCACTTCCCGATTGATATCAGCCCCCTTCAGGTTTCTTAATTTTCTGGCATAGCATGAGGGCTTTCATGAGCTTACGCAGGACGGAATGAGCTTGAATGTGCAAGAATAAAATGTAAGAGGAGGCTTAGAATAATGAAGGATAAGCTAAAAACTTTCCACATGGATAGCAAAAATCTGGACATTAATTTGATCAAGAGGAAATTAGACTCCACACAAGCTAGTCTGAATGAAAAGCTAAGAATTGAGGAAAGGCAAGCACATGAGAATTTTATCAGAGGCTTGGATGCACATAACTTAACATTGAGACAAAAATCAAGGGTTCTTTGTAGCTACAACAAGGTGATAGATGCAATTCCTTCTTCAAAGCAATCCTGAGTAGAAGAAACCTCAAAGAAGATCCCATGCCTAACTAATGACTCTAGGGAAAGAGTATGGGGGCAAAATAATATCAAGAGAATGGCTTTCAGGTAAGGATTTCCTAGGCTCTAGCAATGGATGTGAGTTGTCTATGCAAACACTCAAAGCATTCATTACCCCAACTATCACTCCTAATCAAGGTCACAACCTTACTAGGTCAATTGTTCTGGAAATGTGGATGAAGTGTCGAGGAACCTGGACCCTAACAAAGCCTTTGGTCCAGATGGGCTAAATGCGTACTTGTTCGAACAAACCTAGTAATGGACCAAGAACCAAGTCGATAAAGCTGTCCTAGAATTCTTTAATATTGAGATCCTTCTCAACGAAATTAATCAAGCACACTTTTGTCTAGTTCCCAAGGTTCCTAACCCAAGAAACCTGAAGGATTTTAGACTTATTTCATGCTGCAATACTCTACAAAATCATCTCTAGTATTCTGGTAAAAGCAAAACCCAAGGTACTTATATTGAAGGCAGAAGCATAATGTTCTTCTTGCTCAGGAGCTGTTTTCAAGGCTATCAAAGAAAAGGTTCAGGAAAGCTCTGTGCACTAAAAATTGACATCAAAAAGGCTTTCGACTTGGTCAATGGAGACTGCCTGCTTCATTCCCTTGAAGCTTTGGGCTTCCCAGCTAAATACTGAACTGGATAAGGTAATGTGTGACCACAGTCTCCTTCAGTGCATTGGTTAATGATGAACAAACTCATTGATTCAAAGAAAAAAGAGGGGTAAGGCAAAGTGACCTTTTATCCCCATATCTCAATCTGCATAGACATGTTGCTAAGACTCATAGCAGCCAACATAGAGGAGAATCCTTCTTTCAAGTTTCATAAAAAATGTCAGAGAATAAAGTTGTTCAACCTTCCTTTGACAAATGATTTGCTGATGTTTTTGCAAAGCTGACTCTGAATTAGTCATTACCATCTTCAGGTCCACTAACAAGTTCAGCAAACAATAGGAATTGAAGTCAATACTGATAAAAGCTTCCTTATGCTTTCCAGGGATGCGTTGTACCTCAGTGATCAGCTTGCTTCCTTGACAGGTTTTAGAATTCTACAACCTCCTTTCATTCATTTAGGAATTCCAATGATAACTGCAAGCCCCTCTTATAAAGATTGCAAGAAATTATTTGAGAAGACTGAGAGAAGGATAAGCCAATGGTGCAACAAGAGTCTTTATTAATGCTGGAAGACTCTAGTTGATCAAATCGATATTATGCAATCTGTACACCGATTGGTTATCTCATTTGGTCCTGCCCAAGAAAGTTGTCAAGGACATTGAGAGATGCTGAGGAACTTCCAGTGGAATGGTTATGACAACAAGAATTCAGGTTCTCAGGTAGCATGGAATGAGTTGTGCAAATCAGTAGGTCAAGGAGGACTTGGCCTCAGATTAATCCAAATCTCTAGTAAAATTTTCCTGGATAGAAGGATCTAGTAACTGATAAGGAAAATCTATGGTCTCAATGGATGCACACTTTTCACTTAAGAGGAGCTAGCTTCTTGGGCTTTAAACAAAATCAAAACATACCCTGGACCTTTCATCACATATTCATGCTCAGGGGAATACATTGCAAGGAGTTTGAAAGTTTAACTGGCAATGGCAAGCAAACTAGTTTATAGTTCAATAATTGGGAGTAATAAGGGCTCTTTACACTTGATCCCTAGTATCTTCCAACTTAGATACATGCTAAAGCCTAATGCTAGATGCCTGGTTCATCAGATTTAGGGGATTTGAATGCTTAAAGGACTGTGCACTTGCCATCAGCACTGCAAATAAAACTATCAGTGTTATCGCATGAAAAATTCATCTTTCAGCTTCCCTTATGCCTTGATTTCAAGGCGTGTGGTACCCTGACTTCAACCATCTCAAAGAAGATAAATAGTACATAAAATTCTCTTCCTATTTCAATTATCTTTTGAAATGATTTAATTTGTGACATATCAACAAGGAAGTTATATCAATTAGTTTTGTTATTGTTAATGTTTTATTGAACTTGTAGAATATCAAAGAATGACAGGGCTAGAATCAAGAGGAATTTATAAAAGCATCAAATGAAGATAATAACAAAACTAGGCACATGATCAACCGGAAAAAGTACAAACCTTGAAGTCCTTCATTAGTTGTGATAAGATCAAGCTCAAGAAGATTCAGAAGACGACCAAGATCAACCCCACTAGTCCAATTCTCTGGAGGCTGACCAACCTTCAGCTTAAGTCGTCCACGATTAGCAGTACCACCCCATATGATTCCAATAGGTTGTGGCTTTTCTCCATTCTCGCTCTTCATTAAAATGAGGCTTCCACTATCTCCTTCAAGATCAAAAGTCTGTTGGTTCTCACCCACAACGAGATAATCGGTAAAGAAACAAATGCCTTTCTCATCATTATATTCAAGTGCAAACGCTAATACAGTTCCTGTTGTCAAACCAGAACTTCTTCCAACCTTCATAACTTGCTTCCCAACAAGACTGCTTATTGGAGACTGCAAATCTACATTTTTGACATCACCGATCGCTCCTACACCTTTTATAGATGTAGTAACAGTGGACATGTCAAAATCATCAGCAAATGGAATAAATGCCCCATCTGCTCTCACAAATGTCTCTGTAAGGTAAAACAAATGGCAGCCAATAAGTGTTGGGCTCAACGTTTGAGTTGAATAATACAACCATTAACCATTAAGGATTTGAATTCAAACATAATCTAATAAGAATATAACTAAACTAGACGAAGATAATCAATGACACAGCATAGCTAATGAAATATAGAGATGATTCAAGATGTTAACTGTATGTCACATCAGTTCCACAGAGTTATTCAATGAATGGACTAAACTAGTAGAATATTAAAGAAAATAGGACAAACAAGAAGTTGGTGTGGTATGTATTAAATTCGCTACGAAATAACCTTGACGAGATTCATCATGTGATACCCTCATCTAACCATCTAAAAGTGTAATTATAGAACATTTATATGTGATGAACTAATAATAGACTAGCCCATATAATATTCCATGTGAAAAGATTCTATTGAGAATACCCACATGTGAGTGTCCCACATCGGAGAAAGAGGGGAAAGAAAACTAACATATAAGCCTAGTGGGCTACTCCAACTATAGCCAATTGGTTTTAGGATGGAACCTCACTTTGGCTTGTGTGTGGTCTAACTTTCTTTCTCATGTGAACCCGTAGGTCCATTGCAAATTTAACATGGTATCAGAGCCAAAGAAGATCTTGGCCTACTATTTGTCCCAAAAGGGGGGTCCGTTATTTAAGCAACTGGAGAAGGAATTGAAGTTTGCATGGAGCAAGTAACCCAGCAGTATTGTTTGCCCCAGGAAGGGGCCTATTTGACCCCAATCAGAAGTTCAGCCCTGATGAGGATTGTCTACGTACCTCTCTAGATTGCCCAAGTGAAAAGAGACTCACATGTGAGGGGAAGTGTTAAAAATACCCACATGTGAGTATCCTACATTGGAAAAAGAAGGGAAAGAAGAATAACATATAAGTCTAGTGGGCTACTCCACTATCAATAATTGATTTTAGGATGGAATCTCACTTGGTCTTGTATGTGATCTAACTTTCCTCTTTGTGTAGGCCCGTAAGCCCATTGCAAATATAACAGATCCACATATTAAAATCACAACAACATGCACATGATGAGAGTTTTCTGTATCTAAATTAGCTAAATGTGGGCTTTGGAATTGTGAAACAATTGGACTAGGCTAGAGTCATATGTTATATTATTAGGTTCACAAGGATATTGTTGTGAAACTGGTTTAGACAACGCATACAATGTCATGTCTTTATCAGGACTAAAAAGAGATAAAAGGAGCAAGAAAATAAGATACTAAGCTAGTAGGTTGGAGCATCGATAATATAGCCCCCCTGCTCAAATTTTTTAAAGATGTTATAAATGAGTACATCGAAACATAACGACCTCAAAATTGTTGAATGTGATAGCGCAACCATTGGATTGTATTCATAGTTTCAACTTATGCAAACTTGTATCACACATGGGAATTTATGACCACAAGAGTGTTGAGTTATGATATGAACTCTTTACCAGGGTTTATTCCAGCAAAAATGCCATACCAAAGCTCATCTGTGATAAATGAAGTAGCCCTCTCAACAGCACCAAGATATACCCCAGGTCCAAGTGTTGGGGGCAAAGGATGAAACATTTTTTGGTTTGGATAATCCAAGTTGACAGCAACATGCCTATTAGTCAGAAAACCAACTTGTCGATTTCCAGTCTGGCTCCTCACAATAGAACCCAATGTTCCGTAAGTCTCTTGACTAGCTACCTACACGCACAAGCAACATATAATCTTTGATTTCCACTAACTATATATGATGCTTAATGTAGATAATACATCGTCTGAACTTAGAATGCTGCTTTAACTAATGAAACATAAATGGGACTCCAATTCTTTAACTATTCTATTATGAACTACATGGCCCAATAGCCTTTTGAGATTAGGTTTTGTTAGGAAATGAATATAATAGAATAAAGTTGAAAAATAAAGCACAAAACAAAAAAGAAAAGAAACTCTTCCATTAATTCATTAGGAAAAAATAAAGAGAAAAAATAAGCTAAATAAATGAAAGAAAATCTTCTAAGCATGTCAATAAATGAAGTTAAATGAAAAATGAAGGACAATTTTAACCAGGAAAAATATATCAAAAAGCACACAGCAACCCCATCCCTCCCCCACGTCAATAAAAGGAATAAGTAGATTTCCTTGCAATTCATATAATGATGTTGTTTTTAATGTAGCCAACAAGGAGAAATACCTGAGAACCAGAACCAATGCAAGGATCACCCCCACCCAAATCATCCACAAGCTCTATGTAAAATTGTTCTTTGGGGGTGGGCTCGGGTGCACCAAAATAGGAGAACTCAACCACATCCACATCACACCATACACCTCCAGGTCCCTGATTATAAGAATGTATGTGGATGGAATTGTAAATTCTTGGAAGGACTTTCTTTAGTGACAATGGCACAACACCTAATTTCCTTTGCAACAAAAATCTAACTAGAGATAGGTGACATCATTCCTCACCTCTAGAGCATTAGGTAGGCATTGGATGGGGCTGAGCCATTGCTTGTGAACTTTCCTAGCAACAAAAACAAGAATGGCTGGAATGTCTGTGAGCACACCTCGTTGTATGCGAAATCCCACTGCTGTGCAAAGACTATAACATCGCAAGATCTTGCTGTGAAATGCCCTTATTGTCATCAGCTCGAGCAATGTGGTAGCCCGTTGCCCTTTAGGTAGACGACCTAGTGTTTCAGGTAGAACCCCTTTCTGCAGATTGGCAAAATAGTTAGCCCTCTCCTCAGCAGTATCTATTAAACGGCTGGAGGTAGGCCATGAGAAGTATGCAGCACTGTTTTCACAGTGCTGTCCACCTGATGCAAATGGCTGGAGAGTTGGGGGACTTAGGGACGGAAGACTGGGATGACTGTAAATGTTTCTTTCAGCATCCAAAGCCGATTCATCTGATGGTATTGAACCAGAGCAACGGACCCTCATATTTCAACGTAAAGAAAGACAATCTTTCAAATAACTGCAGAAATAGAAAGAAAGAATCAAGGAAAATCATGGAGCCTTGAGAAATAAATAAGTGGAGGTGTAGCTAAGAGGATTGAACGGAAAGAAAAGAAGAAAAGCATAAAGCGTAAATGAAAGATCATTTAAGTGGCGGTACATGAACACGTTGATCATTTAGATTAAAAGAACTAAATCTTGCATGGATCATTGAAGATAAGAAAAAAAGAATGACCTAAGAAGGCATCTACACCAGGCAAGCAGAAATGAAGAGTATTAACAATAGTAAACAGCAGCAGAAGTGATCCTATTGTCAAGAAAAATTAGTTAAAGATTCTGTGTACTTTACACACCTACATAGATAAAGCAAACTGATTTCTAGAGCAGATTCGTCGGAAATCTTATCCAAAGTTTAGCTACTAAAGTGAAAAAGGTCGAATGTGGGAGGAAACTCAGAGATGTTTGTCTGATGGAAATCATATTGCTTGCAAATTCCTAATCCAAACCTTCTCGCATTTAATTTGTTTCTATCGAAAAAATACTGTTCATTCTGTAACCCAAATTCAGTCTTGTCAACAATTTCTTTAACCAAAATTTGCTTTCATGCCCAAGTTGAATGAGAAACAAAAGCTAATCCAAAAGCATAGGGTCTTATATTTACTTTAGAAAATGTGAAACCCACTAATCATGGACAGAAAAGAAAAATATTTCAGAACAAGAAAAATAGTAAAGAAAATCGTATAAAGCATGGAGTTTCAAAGCAACGGAACTTGTTTAATGTTGAAACACAAGCTAGTGCAGACACCCTTTGCCATAAAAGAAACAAAACTGGGCAACTCAAAATCAACTTTGCCATTTTGTTTCATGCCTACGTATGTAAAAGTAGTCAAAATGAATATCTCATAGAAACAATTGTACCTTGGTCTGTTGGCGATAATTGCTTGCGGTTGATTCAACTGGATGCTATGTAACTGCTGAAGTTAACAAAGGTTTCAGTCTTCAAGTTGGTATATGACGGTAGCTTTAAAGCATGCTCTAGCAAAGAGTAAACAACATAAAAGAACAAAAGCTCAGAGATCCCAGAGCAGAAGAAGTTCGCTTTTGGTTTGGAAGAAATGTGAGAGTAAGCTTACTACAAACAGAAAACGGTTATAAAAGAAGAAATGTAGAGTAAACCAAGAGAAAGCACAGACCTGATTTTCCATGGATGTGTCATTTAAACAATCAAGATCAACAGAGAAGAAAAGAAGTGAACAGTGGGATTTCGTAGTTAGGTTGAATTCAGGAGCCTCGCAGCTTTAAAGACGCTAGACTAATGAATGTACTGGCTATTTGCCAAAACCCAGAAGTCAGAACACCACTACCCATGGGAAGGTAAAGTTAAGGCATGCGTGCATTTTTCTATTTGATATTAAACCAAGTAGTGCATGTTTTAAAGGGAATATTTTAGAAAGCGGGAGCAGCTTGCCTTGGTGGCAAGCGTCTTTCTATGCTCGTAGTCCTGGACTTTACTTTATGCAGTCATCTACTCATTTTAACATAAATAACTTTATAAAAAACATATATTATTAGTTTATATCTTACGAGGAATCAATTTAATTATAATTTAGTGATAACTATTTAAAGACACTAGTTATTTCGTAAATATTTAAATATATATATATACAAAATATATATATTATTTCGTAAATAATTTAGGGACTTTAATCGTATGATGCATTCACACGAGGGCGAGGGTAAAATCAACTGAAAAACCACTTAAATGAATTAATGGACTATGCAATTACTATCTAAGTACTAATTTGAGAATTTAGAGAAATTTTTACAATTGGTCCAATAAGTAGAAAGGAAATTGTTTCCAAAAAGCATTGCCTACTTTAATAATCCTCTATTCTCCTACCATTCTCCACTATTGATTTAAGATCTCTTGTTGAAAACTCTAAAGGGATAACAACTACTTAGTTGACATTGAAGGATTTCATGAATCAGTTTTAAAAGGCATTAATAAGGAATAAGGGGAACAAATCTTATGTTTATACTAGGAAGCTCAATGTAGTGAAGGATGGAACGAAAGTTCTCAATTGGCAAAGGTCAAATGTTCCCAAAAGTTGGTTGGTCAAACATAAATTGGAAATTTTGAACTCCTTTTAATCCCAACTCTACCAGTCTCCAGTTGATCCTTTAATGTTGCATAAGGAAAAGGAAACACTTCAAGACTATGCCCAAGCCTTATTAATTAATAGCTTAATAACTCAATGGAGATCAAGATTCCTTTAGATAAAAGATTGGGATGAACTCTAACTTCTTCCACAAAGCATTAATATTTAGAAGGAATAATAATATAATTATTTCACTAACAAATGATGATAAGCCTCCTTCTTCTTCTTCTTTTTTTCCAGCGGGATCTTCATAAAGAAGGTTACATTTACTTCAACTCCTAGGATAATCCATCTAAGGGGAAATATTTTGTCTCTCTATTAAATTCAATCATCAAGGAAGAGCTCAAACAGTAATATGCTTCTATACCAATTACTCCAATGTTTGAACAAGAAGTAGAAATGACATTGTTCTCTCTTAACCCTCATAAGGCCCAAGGATAAGATGGCCTTAATGGTTTCTTTATCATAAAATTTGTACACCACTAAGAAAATAGTAACATAAACCAATATGAAATTCTTTAGCGAAGGAAGGATGATGAAAGCGATTAATAAAACATTCGTTTACTTCGTTCTAAAGAACCAAACTCCAAACTCACTCAAAGAATACAAACCAACTATATGTTATAACATCATTTATAAAATAATTTCTAAGATCATTATAAATAGGATGAAGCATATAATTCCTATATTGATATTTCATAGAGAGCTATCATTAAAGGAAGAAGCATATGTGACAATATCTTTCTAGTCAAAAAGCTTTTTTTGAACTACAACAAGAAGCATGTAAGCAATAAATGTGTCCTTGAAATAGACTTTCAAAATGCTTTTGGTTTAATAAGCTAGAGTTTCATCTTAAACACGTTAATGGCATTTGCATTTCCTAAAATATTTGTAAGATGGATTGAAAAATGCCTTACTATAGTCTACTATGGTGTCTTGGTAAATAGAGAGCCCATAAAGCTTTTCAAGGTTATTTAGGGTATAAAACAAGAGGACCACTTATTCTTTTATCCCTTCACTTTGGTAATGAAAGTCCTTATTAGACTCATAAGGTATAAAATTTCCTAAGACAAGCAGTTTGAACACCACTCAAGGTGTAAAAGATTTAATCTTACCAACCTGGCGTTTGTTAATGATGTGAAATTTTTTTTAAAGCAAAAGCAAACTCCCAAAGTATCCTAATGTTAGCAATATAATGTTTTAGATTGCTCTTAATCTAAGGGAGCTCTTTAGAATGCTTCCTAGTATTCTTCAATCATTAGACTGAAAACCGGAACCCCTTTATTTGCATAGTTGGGATCCCTATTACTTCAAGGAGGCCCTCTTATAAAGAGTTGCAACCAATATTAAATAAGATACATAAAAAGAATATCTAGGTGATACAAAAAGAATCTCACCCCTGATTAAAAGAGCCCAGCTTATTATCAAAGTTCTAAATAACATACATATATATCGGTCTTCCTACCTATGCTTCATTAGTAATATTGCCAAACCTATAGAAAAGTTACTCAAGAACTTTTTATGGCTAAAAGACACCATAAGAAGAGTTATGAATCAAGTTAAGTGGACTAAAATAAATTTACCTAAAGAAGAAAGTGTGCTGGGAATTAAAGGACTGAAGCTTACTAAAAAGTTCTTCTAATAAAAAGGTTATGGAGATTACTAAAGATAAGCAATTACTTGAGTACAATCGATCTGAAGAATGTAAACATTTGGAATGATGATTGGTCTCAGTTTGACATTTTTAATACATCTATGTAACTAAATCCCTTGAGGAATATAATTGCTTTAAATTGCATAGTGAAGAAGTACTGGAATAAAATTACCAGCTTCTAGAATCTCTGCCTAGTACCCACTTCAAAATCATATATCCTAGGATTCACGCTAGATAAATAACAAGAAGGATAGTATCTACTAGAGCAAAATAACATTTGGTTACTTGAGTGATAGTTCTTGTAAGAAAGAACTCAACACCCCAAAGTGCCTTGGTACAAGATGCTATAACATAAACAAGCTCACTCGCCAGCTATCTTCATACTCTAGCTAGCATTTAAAGGGAAACTTAACACGCTGGATAAGTTGACTAGATTTTTCAACATTCTAGCTTAATGTAAAATGGGAGTTTAAAACTTTGATCATCTGGTTTTTTGAATGTCACACACAAAATCTTATGGAACCATCTTCTCGAGATATTTAAGCTCACTCCACCTTAAGACAAATGGGATGTGGGATAGTTTTCAAAAACTTTATAAGCTATCTAGTTCATGGCATTTGGACATAGAAATTTTCAAAATTAGAAAACATAAATGGAGTGTTTAAAGAGGGAACTATAACAAAATAATTAGTGCTTGTTTGGATGGGCTTATATCAGTAGAGCTTTTGTCAGTAGAATTTTTTTAAAAAGAGCTTTTATAAGAAGTCAGTTATTTGTTTGGCTCTTATTTAAAAAATAGATTTTTTAAAAGAGCTTCATACAATAGACTATTTGACAATATAAAAATAAAAACACTTTTAATTTTAATTATATTTTATTTTGTAATAAAAATTATTTATGCATATAAATATTATTTAAAATATATTATACAATATGCAGAGCATAATATATTAATTATCATATAATTTTAAACCATATGAAATATAAATGAAAATATATTTAACTAAATATTTTATATGGATTATAATATAAGTAAAACTAATACAAAAATAAATATTAAAACATATAAAAAAGTGAAATAATATTATATAAATCTCAAAATAAACATAAAGATGTGTTTGTGAGTATTGTGAGAAATATATGTAAAAATATAAAGGTAAAGATGACTAAAAATATGCTCATTAATTGATTTGAAAAATTTGCCTGAAAAGTAATTTTTTGCAAAGATCTAAAATTGAGCTTATCAAAAAGTTATATTTTAGTTTCCAAAAAAATTATTTATATAAAAAAATACTTTTAAATTTTATAGTCAAATATTCATTAAAAAAAAACAACTTTTACAGTGAAAAAAAAAAAGCTTAGTCACAATCTAAAAGTTGAAACAAACTGGCACTGAATATATGTTCTATTATAAATTATTGAAATGTTATTCATGTATCTATTACGAAGAAAGTAAATAACATTTTACAGCGAACAAAAACTAAAAATATAAATAAAAAACGGGTAAACCATCCTGAATGTTAGAGAGAAAATGAGAATTCTCTGTGGGATAGTCACTGTACGACGCAAAAGTCGTAAATATCCTCCTCATGTGGCGGGAAGACAGCAGAGAACAAAATCCCTAAACGAAATCCTTTAATTACTGCTCTCCTTCTTCTTTCTCTTATCTAATTCAACAAAAAAGAAAAAGCAAGCAATGGAAGAAATCGAAACCTTAGGCATATTCGAAGAGATCGACGCTCTCATCTCTGATAAACTCCAAGCGGTGCTAATTTCTACTCTTTTTTCTGCTAAAAATTCAACTTTGAATATCGCTTTTTCATTGTTTGTGATTTACCGAAATATGCATTTGGGATTGATTGTGTTATGGCTATAGAAAACAATAAAATGATAATAGTCACAAAGTTTGATCCTTTTTGGACTTAGACGCTGAACACTTGGTTTAAGTGCGTGTTATTGGCTATTGCTATTGCACTTGAGCTTGAGCTAGCTTCATGTTTAGTACAATTGCTTATGATGTTTTCAGGTGTCATACAAATGGCTGAGTCGAAATTTTTTAGTGTCCTCAAATGCTGCGAAGCGGTAATTTTTGCATCACCAGTTCATACATTTGGTGGAAGGGTTTACAATCCTCAACTAGTGTGTTGCTGTGCTTAGGTTGCTTCAGGAGTTCGTTGAGACACGCGGCAGTGGGTTGGAAGTAGTTTATACATTGTCTGGCTGGCTGAAGAGCAGTCCTACTAGTTACCACGTAAAGCTTGTGTCTGGTCCCAAACTTGAAGGTTGGATATTTTTATTCAAGTGCTTGGTTGCTCCAATAGCCAATAATAATTTGTCAATTTTACTTGCTGGTTAGAGAGGGACTTCTAAAATTTTACAAGTCATTTAAGAATTATGGCTTTGATCATTCTTTTCTGATGCTTCTTCTGGACTCTTTCAAACGAAAATTTCTTTTAGATCCTTTCTTATTTGATAGATAATTTGATTTGTAATAACTTTTACGTGGATATTTGGATGCAAGGAATTGAATAGCAATATAAGTATCTTTTCTGAATTTGCTGCAGGTGCTAAACAAGAATATGATGGAAATTGCTCAGTTCAGGTCTACAGTGTGCAAACTTCTATTCCAAAAGACCCTGCAGCACTTTGGAATACCGAATTTGAACAAACAGAAGAGCTATTTAAACAGCCTGCAGCTTTTGATAATTGTTTGAGAGATAACAGGTAGCCTATGTCTTTCCTGTGCACTTTATGTTATTTATCTTCCTTCTCCATATTAATCAAGTTTTGCTTCATCATTAATTAAACTTGGTCATTGTTCTGTAGTTGTCACCAAAGTAACAGTGAGACTGTAGTTGTTCAATCTGCTTCCAATGCATTCTTTACTTTGTGAAAGCTAATGATTTGAATGCGATTCTCATCATTAAAAAACTTTTCATGTAATGGTCATACCTATGAATTGGATTGACAGATGAAAACGTAAATTTAGTCCATCCTTTCCCAGTGTAAAATTAGCTTGAAAGTTTGTTCAGTTATTGCTTCTTTGCCTGTCTGAGATTATAAATTAGTTGCAAAGGTGTAATGTTTGTTCTGTTTTTGCCATGCGGAGAGCTACTAAGAAACGGTCGATTTTTTTTCTTTCCTTCCCAGGACACCAATCACTTTTTGTTCGAGTTGTCAATACAATAACCCTAAAATAATTTTTGCCAAGTGGCAACCTGGACCCTAAGCTTTTAGTATGTACAATTGTCTTAAAGATGTCTGTTAGCTATCAAATTGAAGTTCTGAAACTTCCCCAAACAGCCATTTTTACCAAATATTTATGCTTTTTGTGAAGAAGAGACAATATATTCCTTTTGAGAATACTCAAAATAACAGTTGCAACGAATACTTATGCTATAGGGTTTTGAGAGCTGGTCCAACAGGAACCAAATTCTGGAGTTAAAACTCAATTAACTGGATCTATAAGAGTTATTATGATGGATTTGATTTTCTTTTGTTCATTTAAAGTAGAAAAGAGAGGCCTAGATAAACCAAAGGTCTGAACTGCTTAATGATTATTAGATGCAAGTTGATTTTAAAATGGCATTAGATGCACCAAGGAGTGAAATATATCTTATGTGCAATGGAATGCCAGGTCACTTAGTATTACTATAAAGATGGTCAAGTTGACTTTGATTATGACTAAAATGTTGCCATTGTAAACAGTGTTCTTGATTTTATTCGCATGTTATCACACAAGCTCATTCACATTCAAATACTGTGTTGCCTCTTTAAAGCTGTGAAGTGAAGTTCTTCCCTTCAATAAAGTTGACTCATGTACGTTTTTCGCCAGTTCCATCTACTGCATGTTCTTTTAACTTTTGTGGTCTTGGGCAAGGTTTGTCAATATTAGGTGGCACAACAGACTATATCAATATAAAATCAAGATGAAAGTCCACTCACGTACGTTTTTCGCCAGGTCCATCTAGATGTTTTGCATCTTCTTTTATCTTTTGTGGTCTTGGGCAAGGTTTATCAATATTAGGTGGCACAACAGACTTTAACCTTTTCTTCTCAATAAGATCCTTCATATTAGCTCAGAGAAATTAACTCGTTCATATGCATTTTACTCGTCAAGCTCTGGGGTGTACTTTATGTTAAACAAAACTGTCCATTCCTTGAATTGTGCTCTTGCTCGGATCTTTATGCTGGAAAAGTGTTTCATGTAAGCTAGTCATTTTCAGATTAGCAGATGTTAGTTACTTTATCCTTATGTTTTCAGTCATCTTTCATCAGGTTCTGTGGGGTTATTAATTCCTTTGTGAAGCGAAATGTTGAAACAACTCCTAGTAGCATTGCAACTGCACAACCAAAAATTGTGGGATTGCCAGGTCCATCCAAGAATTCTTATGAACGTGAAATTGTAGCTGTGCCACCACCTCAACAAACTATTGTTAAGCAGTCAAGCTCTGAGGTTTGTCTACAACTTCCACATCTGGTTAAAGCTGTTGCATTGGAACTAATGAAATCACAAATCATGATCAGGCCTTGAAGCCTCATACAGATAAAGAAAAAGTTCCCCCTTTGAGTACCAATACTAAAAAAGGTCCTAGTGGTAAAAGCACCTCGGGTAATGACAGTTCATTAGCAAATTTGTGGGCCAGTGCATCTACGAAGTCAAAACCTGATAGTGAACCAGCAAACAACAATTACAACCCAAAGTTTGCTGGTTAGCATCTGTTCTTGTACTCAATCTAAAACTTTTCACTACTTAGCATTCTGTTGTCCATTTTACGAGTTAACTTCTATTCAATGGCCTATAACTTTGTTTTTATCAATGTGTTTCATTTCAAATTTGATTCACTAAATCTGAATGAGGTTGGATGGTTCAGAAACTAAAGTTGATGCTAAGAAGATCATAGCGGATATTGGAAGTGATGGTGAGAATCAAGATGTCAAGTCTATGCGGGCTGCAAATGGTGGATGTTATAGGAAAAGGCGGATGGTTCTTGATTATTCAGATGATGAGTTTGAAAATGCAGTCAGTCTAGCTTCACCTGAAATTTCAAAGAAACAAATCAGTGAAACTTTTATTTCGGGCAAACCCAATTTTGATGAACCAAAAGGAGATGACTTGAAGATCAAGAAAGATAATCTAACTGTTAGAGCATCTAATCAACTTGTAAGGCAAGATTCTACCTCTGTCAGCAAAGGTATCAGCTCTAGCACTTCTTCAGAGAAGATTCGTCAATGTACTACTGGAGATGATGTGGAAGAGAATGTGTCTGGTAATATTGCCTCCAATTCTCCCAAAAGGAGAAAAGTATTGAAGACACGGATTGATGAGCGTGGCAGAGAAGGTGCACCCGTGTTCCTTTTTTTTTTTTTAACTTCTGAAATTCCTTCATGGAACATTTTCTGCTTTAATCTGTTATTTCTTCTTTTCTTTGTCTCTTTTTATGTTCTTTGTAGGCTAATTTATATTTTCTAAACACTGTTCCCAGTCTTTTGTCAAAAGAATAGTTTTTTTAATCACAGTTTTTAAGTCTTAAGTAATACCATCCAAGTTAACTTGTTAAGGTTTTGGAACAACTTCACTAGATATTTTGAACTTGTGTAGGTTAATAAGTAAAAGTTCATGCGCTCTCCTTCATTGTAGTATTCAGTTAGTATAATAGTTTTTGCCTGTTGCAGTAACTGAGGTGGTTTGGGAGGGGAAGGAGAGTGAAATGAAGCAAGCTGAAAGTAATATGGCAAAGGATGCAGAAACTACCATGGTAAAGAATGCTGAAATAAATGCAGTCACTAACATTGTCAAAAACAGGTGAGCGTCATTGCTTGTTGATCTCTCGTTTAACACTACTATCTTTACTGCCATGACAATCATATGGTGCTTTTTGAATATAATGCTTTTATGGTAAATGTTGAGAATTATTATTTATAATAAAAGATTTCATTTCAAATACTGCTTCCCCAAGTATCCGTGCTTTTTGCTCCTTTCTGCATCTGCCAAATTCCATCAATAACTTCACAAACTTGGGATCAAAGATATGCAATTTCAATGTAGACAACAGATGGATAAAAACTGCTGTGACATGAGATGTCAGGTAAGAGAAACAAAGGTGGAAGAGGTTTAAGAGGAGAAATTGTTAGAAATGAATGCTTCTTCGATATTCTTTTCTACTGACTTTTGTAGATAGGGTATTGCTGGATAACAATTGCTGCGGCATGAAATGTCGGGTGAGAGAAACAACAGGAGACAGGTGGACGACGTTTAAGAGGAGAAATTGTTGCAGATGAATGGTTATATGATACTCTTTTCTGCAAACTATTGTAGATAGGGTATCGCACATGTATTACATGCTATGACTTCTGGCAAGCCAGATCGTTATGGTTTACCCTCTATGATATAGTTGTGCTATTACGTGGAGGCATCTTTCAAACTGCTTAGCAACTGACCACTGATGTTCATATGACCAGGCCACCTGCAACCAAGAAGTCACCCGCAGTTGGAAGCACCACATCAACTAATGCAGGAGGCAAAGCAGTAAACAAGGGAGGAAATAAGAACCCTAAACAAGGAAATATTCTGTCGTTTTTTAAGCGTGTTTAAGGGAATTTATAAAGATGGAAATGTAATCATGTGGTTTATTAGGTTTTTGCTTGTGGACCAGGTTTCTTGTTCATTTATTCTATTCAGAATCTTGAAGTTACATAGTCCATTGTGCTCTTTGCTTCACAAAGTGTACTTAAAACCTTCAGGTACTAGATTGTAACACAACCACATCCCTACAGCATATGGATTGATGAATCTTTATGTTAACAGGTACTAGACTACTACCGTATTAGTTAGGCCCGACATCAAGCTTACTCTTATAAAATTCATTTTTGACCTTTTATCAAAAATAAAATAAGAAAAATAAGATTTACTTTTGACACTTTGGTACAGGGCTTATCATACTAGTGAATTATGGTGGCTCATGGTACGCACTATCAACCCTTTGGTTGATGGTCTAACATCAGCAGTCCGCACTTCTTGTCCAGTAAATGAAATTTCAGTCCAGCACGCTTTCCAAATAACCAACCAACATCACAAAAGGTTTTAGGATATTTTCACTTTTACTAAGAAGGAATTCTCTCGCTGTACTTGAATTAATCATGGCCAAAGAAAAATAGGCATAGTAAGAAAAGGCAAGCAATTGAATAATCCAGGTTATCGAAATTAATATACATTATTTACAATTATTCCTGCCCATGGATGGTGCAAATTGGTCTGCTTTTCAGGAGTCACGGATCAAATTGGTTGGTTCACTCATAACATACTTCGGTAATTCATATTTTGCACCTGCCAATCATGAATGTGTCATAGGATCATCAATATGACTGTCATACAAAGCATAATTACCAAAATTTATCATCCAAAAGGTAAAAGAAATTCAAAGGCTCAGACAGATTACAGAATTTTCTATAGAATGTAGGCCTTAAGTGAATTATGTCAAAAACAATCAGAAAAGCACTGTTTACCTCTCTCATCGTAGCATACTGTCAAATCAGCATTCTGAACAATTACACCAGCACTGTCCACAATGGCTTGAGCAAGGGCAATGTCAGCTTCAGCAGCAGCTCGGAGTGCATCCCAGATCTCTGGAAGTCCAGAAAAGTCATATTTGCGTTGAGAATTTCAATATAAGCATCAACTTTTTCATCAAGTTTGGTAATCATGTTATAACAGAGAATTGGATAAATTGCTCAGCCAATCAGATTAGAATACACTGTTGATTTTAGTCATATGAATATTGTGAGTCCGAGAAAGAAGTTAATAGTGTACAATATGAAGCTAACAATATAGTGATTCCTCCTTTATAACTCAAAACTACTGTCATTTCTCAGCTATACTCCACTTGCACAATAAGGTCAAGCTGGGATCACAATTTTGTCCAGTTTGATCATAGTTTTTTCCACAGCATTTTTCCATTCTTCAAGACCGCCCAGAATCCTCCAAAAAACATACAGAAAAACTAAATATCTCATCATATTGCAGCCATTCACTAGAATGGAATTGCCAGAAGTTCTGTTAAACTGCTATGACGCACTAATCTTATAACTAGCATTAATTTATTATATATATTCAAATGCTGTACTCTGCAATATATTACGGCCAGAAATGTTTCTGATAATGAAATAAAGATTCCATCACAATTTGTCAGTCAAATAACACTACTGGGCAGTCCTTTCATACATCCTAATCAGGTTTCACACTTAACAATCAGAAAGATGAGCTTGCATCAAGAAATTAAAAAAGAAAAAAAGTGATGTGAGTAATTAACATCAGCTTGCATCAAAGATAGATTTAAGTAGTCTTCTATTTTCCAAATTAAAATATGGCAGCTACAACAGAGGGCGTAAACAAAGCTCTACCATGCTACCTACAATAGCTAAAATAGTCTTGCCAGCTAGATTCCTCTCTAAATAGAACAATCTAAACCAAAATAGAAGTTCCTTTTGTCTGTACATTTAGTCATTCTCAATCATCCAACTCAAAATTACAATAAATGTGATACTTCATCCAGATCCCATATGAAAGGATTATCTGTAAAAGAATTCAATCAATTACGTTCATAGAGACACTAGAAAATCTTCCCACCTTCCATTCTATCCAATGACATTGTCCTGTTAATTAGTTCTACAAAGATATTGTTAGCCACATTTATGCCACTGTTAGTATACTATTCACTTTATCGCTTCTACATTTAAATTTGTATTCTGAAACAAAACCAATTACATAAGCTTCTTCCACTTCATCATTTTGATGATGTTAATAGGTAAAAAGTAGTGCACAGGAATCTTTACATTAATGACAAAAAAAAAAAGGAAGCAATGGACACGTGACCATACAAATCTTAAAGTAAATTGTCCTATATGTTCATTTTGTGCATCATAAATGCAAAACTTCACCCTGAGTCTTTCCTTTCAAAATTTGTAAGCTTTCTCCTATTGGTTCTCTGAAAAAAAGGCTTAGAGTTGCAATATGAACACACAGGAACTTGTTTATAAAAGTCCAATGGGTACGACCAGGCACGAGAACTTCCATTTGGTTCTGCCTCATCATCCATTTAAAAGGTTAAATAACATACGTTTATACACAGGTAGCTCAGTTTCCCTTCACTTGCTTATCAATTCTCTGACTATCTCTTATTTCTGCTACTATTTGACTCAATATATCTGACTTTGCTTACCAAAAGAAAACAAAATTAGCCTACTTTGACCAGAACATCATTATAAAATCTTATTAACATAATAGAACAAGCAATCACTAGTATCAATTGCATGAACTTTAGATTTGTTAATGACCAAAATATCATTAATTAATCCTTTTCCGGAACTGTTATTAACCACTAACCAACCATGCTGCTTGTTTAGTTTAAAAGCATATATGATCATTTAATACTGCTCCCCATGTTCAAAAAACAATGATAAATTAGGTATTCCAAAAAAAAAAACATCCTACCTTTCCTTCCACCATAATGAGGAGCAGTATCCCAAAACTCGTCACGCATTTGTATAAGCTCAGTCTTTGATATAGGCTGAGGATGCTTCCATGGTTTTGGCTTTCTTATCTTCTTTGCACTTACTATCATAATCATAAGTTGCAAGTATTTCAAACTCCAGAAGTTGGTAAGAAAAGATAAACAATGATGAAGGTTATTCCTGCTAATATACTTGCTAGCTACAGCTATAAACTTAAGCTAAGAAAATGAACATTAATCATCAGGATGAGAATTTGGATGCCAAGCATGAAAGAAAGTGAACATCTCTAACATAAACACTCAAAAATTTCACCGTATGATTTTCTATAAAATGCAACAAACAAGTACCCACCAAACATATGATGTAATAAAAAGCCCATGAGCCATTACAACTTTAGCTTGATGGAAGGGAGGTAGAAGCACATTCCCATTTAATAGGGCTTAAATCCTGATAGATATAAAAACTGACGGCTGTTTGACTATATCTCTATATATTAACAATTACCAGTATAAAAAAGGAAAATATAGAGCATGACAACATACTGGTACATTTTGACCATAATATCGAGATCAACAAGATTGCACATGCTCTACATTTTAAATATAAATCAAGCTCCAGTTGGTGTAGAATTGAAATTTACTGCTTTAGTTTCACTTATCAGGATGAATGGTTACATACATAGATCTTCTTTCTTAACCCATCTCGAAAAATGCTTGGTTTGGCAATAACATCATATCAAGTATACAACATCATTTAAGGTTATCATTGTGTTACATATTATCAATTAATGTAAAGATATTTATGGGGATTATAGCTTGATCTTAGGAAGCTTGATTGTACGGATTGACATTATTTCACTACCATCTAAGCACAAATCATGCATGCAAATAGAGGTCTATAATAAATACGAATCATCAAGTATTCTTAACATAGTATCATAGCCATACTTGGCTGTCTGAAAATTCAACGTTCTGCCCAAAGGCAGAATTTCAGTTTTGTTTTTCTACTTGTTGTAGTGTTTGGGTGACCAGTTTAAGGTGACATTTGAGTCTCTCTGCCGGCACCAATGGAGTCGCCAGCCACCGACTGATCAAAAGCTGGTCACCAGAGGTCTTGCAAGTGAGCCACAAGCCACCAGAAAGGTTTGTCATCTGTCCTATGAGCCAGGACATGAAAGCACGTGTGATGGAGCTGTGATTCCCATTGCCTCTCCCTTCCAACTCACTTGGGTATCTGATCCACCACCACCACCATCACCTGCCTAGGGCTTTGTGCACTGTTCTGCCACTTAGCCTGATTACAAAGACTGCTCCTTTATGTTTTCAACAGTTTGGTGATATTGTCACCGCAGGTAACTCTTTTTTTGTTATTGGAAACTGCAGGTTCCTTGGATGTGGAATAGCTAACTTGATAGGAAGTACTTTTTGACTTATGGAGTTTCTTCAATATCTTACCCATCGCCAAATAATTTTGACATAGTTTTGTGGGTATATTTTCTTCATTTTCTATTCTATGGCTGATGAAAATAAATCAACTATGGTTATGGATATTATTCCAGTGATGTCTAAAATCATCGAACGTAAGTTGATAGGTCCTAATTATCTAAACTAAAGCTAAACTTTTACGATTTATTTGCATAGTATTTTCAAGGATGACCATCTTACAACTGATCCACCTTCTGATAATACAAGAATGGAATGGCTAAAAGATGATGTCAAATTATTCTTGCAAATTTGGAATATGATAGATTCTGAAGCGGTTAGCATGATTAATCACTGTGAGTATGTTAAGAAATTAATGGAGTACTTGGAATTTTTGTATTTGGGAAAAGAGGATATCTCTCATGTCCATGAGATCTGTAAGAATTTTTATAGGGCTGAACAACATGATCATTCTCTTTAATCATATTTTATGAATTTCAAACTGGTTTTTGAAGAACTCAATATTTTGTTTCCTTTTAGTCCTGATATTAAGGTACAACAAACTCAACAGGAAAAAATGGTAGTCATGAGTTTTCTGGTAGGCCTTAATTCTCAATTTGATACAGCAAAGTCACAAATCTTCTCTAGTGCAAAAATTTCCTCATTACACTAGGCATTCTGCAGAGTTCTATGTATAGACAATACTATTATTGTTGCTCCACCTGTTTAGGCTTCAAGTACTCTTGTCAGTCAGAATAATAAACGTTCTTCTAATAGAAGTCAAAATAAAGGAAACAATAGTGAGGGCTGAGAAAAGAGGAATCATGATACAAGAAGTGTTGAATGTAACTACTCTCATGAGCTAGATCATATCAAACACACATGTCTAAAACTGCAAAACAAATCAAAAAATCTCACTCAGTTCATGTTGCAGCTATTTCTACCATACCCAACACTTCTTTAGAGAAAACATTCTGAGAATCTGCAGATGAATTTGCTAAATTTTGTCCAGACAGAGAAGCCATGCATAGCTCAACTATCACTACCATTGCTGGAACAGGTAATCTTGACAAGCTTCTCCTTTCTTCCTCCAACACCCAGCTAGTCATTGTGTTAGAACTCTGATCTCAGAGTTCTGGAATTTTATCTATATTATTGCAATATAGCTGTAATGTATATACCATTACAGTGTAGAAACCTAGTGTTTCTCCCTAACCAGAGCAAATCTTGCTCCTCAGAAGGTAACAATCCTTCTGTCACTATTTTCTTACGAATCTTCTCCCCCTTCTCTCTTCTCTGCCTACCCCTTTATAGACCCCTCTTAGGTACATTCTGTTATAACTAACTAGCCACCTCAGCTGATACCTAAATCCTTCCTCTGGACTCTCTCTCTCTCCCGAAGATCCTAACACATTGATTCTAGTGCTAATAACCATATGATAGGTCATCCCAATCTTCTTACAACCTTTACACTCCACAATTCTCCTTCCAAAGTCACTTTAGCAGATGGTTCTACCTTATCTACTCTTGGTTTTGGAACTACTCACCCTACTCCTATACTTTCCCTATCATATGTGATAGGCCTACTAGGATTTTCTTTTAACTTAACATTTGTTACCAAAATTACTTGAGCTCTAATTTCTTATATCTTATTTTTCCCGGATTACTATCCTTTTCATGATATTATGACAAAGAAGCTAATTGGTAGTGGACATGTGTCAGGAGGCCTCTACATTCTAGATATCCATGAATAGGTGCCTAGACCCATTACTTGCTTCGTGATCTCAACTCCTTTTGAAGCACAATGTTGATTAGGCCATCTATCCTTGTTTGGGTTGAAGAAACTATATCCAAAATTTAAAAATGTCTTGTCTCTAGATTGTGAGTCATGTCAATTTGTAAAACATCATCGTTTGTCTACTGTTCCTTAAGTCAGTAAAAGAGTTAGTTTTCTTTTTGAGTTATTACATTCAGTATTTTGTGAACTTTATTGATAATTTTTCTTGGATGAGTTGGCTTTATTTGATGCAAAACCATTCTAAGCTATTTTTTCATTTTACCACTTTCTATGCTGAAATCAAAACACAATTTAATGTTTCCTTACATACTTAGCAAAGTGATAATGCCAAAGAATATCTTGATGATCTCTTCCAAACTTACATGCTTAAAAAAGAAATTATTCACCAAACTTCTTTTGTAGATACATACAATCTCAAAACGGTGTAACTGAAAGAAAAAACAGGCATCTCCTTGAACTAGCCAGAGCACTTCTATTCCACACACATGTATCCATGTATTTCTGGGCTGATGTGGTCTCTATAGTACTTTTTTGATTAATCGTCTACCATCCATCCTTCATGATAGGACTCCTTATCATATTCTCTTTTGCATTAAACCCTTGTTCACTATTGAGCCTCATATATTTGGGAGTACATGTTTTGTCCATGATATTCGTCCTCATGTCACCAAGTTAATCCCAAATTTATAAAATGTCTTCTTAGATTATTCTTGCCTTTAAAAAAGGCATCAATGTTATTTTGGAATTGAAGAACAGGTAGGATTTGGACTAGAGAAATTTTGAGACTGAAGAATTTTACAGATTCGCTCTATTTGTTCCTTTGTGAAAGGCTGTGTGTTAGAAGACGTTTCGGGCTTGGATTCAATAGTGTTGGTTTGGGAGTTGTGGTTGCCTTTGAACTATTTTTTCTTCTAATTTTTCAACTTCCTACGAATTTTTCAGCATGTTTCCTGGGTGTGTGAATCACGTTTACAATGATCACATCACGTATTTTTGTTGTTGTTTTTCTCTCCCTTAGCATCTATTCCTTTTGACACGAGTGCAAAACCTTCAGCCTTTGATTTGGTGTTGCCAACCATCACTTTCCGCCTCATCTCCTCTCTCCTTACTTTCGAGAAAACCTCTTTGATATAGGGTAAAGACTTGCTTCCCAAAATTCAGCCTCTAACTTCATCCAATTCTTGATTCAATCATGCAAGAAAAACATAAACTCTATCATTTTCTTCCCTTTTCTTATGTTGAATACTATCATTCGGACAATCCCAATCATCTTCATAACATAGGTCCAATTCCTGCCACAAGGTTACAAGTTCGCTATAAACAATGTAACATCACGTCTCCTTGCTTGGCCTTCCATAGCTTCGTTTTTAGTTCAAAAATTTGAGAAGAAATTTCAATATCAAAATACATCTCTTGAACCACATCCCATACATCTTTCGTTGTTGGTAAAAAAAAAGAGGTTTTCTAATTGCAAGTTCCATGGAATTAATCAACCAAGTTGTGATCAAAGAATTTCCGGACCTTCATATTGCCACATTTGGATCATCCGAATGTTGTCTCTCGCGTCAAATACCCAAGTTTTCCTATACCGTCAATGGAAAAATTTATTGTTTATTTAATTGAAAAGGCAAGTTCAAGCTAAGAAAATCATAGTTATGTTGTCCGTTTCCAGTCATAACACTGGGATCATTAACACTTGGACTGCTTAAATCATCGTTGGAGGATGAATAGTTTCTCCATTTGCCAGACATAGCTAGGCAATAGTCCATTTAGGACTGATTTGAACGAAGAAAGGAAGACAAAAGATATTGTAGAAGAGCCATGGCTTGGATAACATGAAGAAAGAGGACAAAGTAATTCTTTCTTAATCTTTCTATGAATAGTAAAAGGAATATATAGGACAATACAACCCTAATTACCTTCTTAAATTAGGAAGAAACTATTTATTCTAAGTAGTAAAATTGCACTAATTAATAGAATATTAAATAATTATCTATAGATAATCAGCTAATTAATTCTAGAGATAATAGCTGATTATTTCCATAATATCAACAAAATTGCAACTAGAAAAGAAAAGAAACTAAAGGATTGTTTTAGAAGTATATGAGCTCCCTGCTTAACATTATACAAAGAAACTAAAGGATTGTTTTAGAAGTATATGAGCTCCATGCTATAAATTATAAAATTGTAGGATAAGAATAGTAAAAAAAAAAGAGGTGTATTACCACAAAAGCTTCAAGTTCATGGATGAGGAACCACTAAACTCAACTTGGAGACCTTATTGCTATCAAGACTAGTACATAGTCTCATTTATGCATTTGCCTATTTGTTTATCAAGATTTGATTCTCTATGAACAAAAAAATATTCAACAACATGAATAGAACAAATAATAAATGTAGATCGATGCTATTTGTCAAAGAAATATGCTTTGTCATAGGGATACCATGGCTTTAGTTTTATGGTCCTTCAAATTCTAGTTGGTGCCAATATGGAGAAAGGAAAAACATGCTTAGGAACTGTTTGAAGTCCGAACTTTTTGGCAAAAAATATTTCTCAACTCCAAAATGTTGGTATTGTAGGAGATTTAGGACACAATTGACATTCAAGATGAGTTGTAGTTGATGAGACTTCCCATTATAATGCTTCCAATAAAATCAGCTTCTGACAAAGTTATTTGAATTAGGATAGCTAATTTTGGTACAGATACACTTTGCCGAGGAAACGTAATTACCATAACCCTACAATTTCGTCAACTCGTATTGTATAGTAATTATGAAGTTAAAGTAGAAAGCAATAGAAAAACAAATCACTGTGCAATCTCCTATATCTTGCTAGAGAAAACCCTTGAAAAGCACTTCTTAACCATGAATATCTTGGTATATTGACAATTCAAAGTTAGACTACATCAATATATATATATATATATATATATATATATATATATGTAGATGATAGTTTAACATCAATCTCTAGGAACATATCGAATAACAAAAATGATAGATTGATTTTCTGTTCTATGAATTTAGATTAAAAAATTATATTCTTTAAAAAATATTAAAGAAACAAGTATTCTTCATCTTCTTATTCTCTTTCAGTTCCTAGGAAACAAACGGGAGGTTTCTCTTTACATGGATACAACACCTAAACTTCCTCGTTTGTTGAAACTCTACTCCATGGATTTCCTAACCACAACCTAGAATCTGGAAATTCAAAGCCAAATCATACCAACCTAAACTGAAAAACAAACCACCAAGGCTAAAAACATCGATTTTAAACTCTAACAAAAGGCATCACCGAGAAACAAAGTTGCTCATTTGCCAAAAAAAAAACAAAAAGAAAAAGAGCTACAAGGTTTAACGTCAGTTGCACATTTCTTTTCCTAATTGTGGAAGTGGGTAGTCTGTTCAATATAATAAAATTCTTCCTTTTCCCTATAATGTGAAGGACAAACAAGCACGGAAAGATTCACTTCACTGGTGTATGGCCAAATTTTCGGAAGATCTCCGACCTTCCAAAGAGAAGGTGGAGAGAGAGAGAGAGAGATGATACAGTGATCTTACCGCCCCCTTGGGAATGTGACGATCCAGCACAGCCCATTTTTCTTCCCCTCTCTTTTCTTGATTCTCTCCGCTTTCAACTTACATACAATTCTTCCAGAGAGAGTGAAGGACAAGTCAATGGAATTTCTCCCCACTTATCGTGTTTTTCATTTTTTCCCTGACAACTAACAAATATTATATTTTTAAATAAATAATAATCCCAAAGTTTTCTTAAAGTAAGGACGGATCACATGGAAGTGACAACTATTCATCATGATTGATCAATTATTGTTTCAAAGCTAATGCATTTAGCCATGGACCAATTCGAGACTCCTTCAACTTATCCATCGAATTTTCATCAACTTTCTAATTATCTTCATTATTGTTATTTTGTTAAATTAATATATAATTGTTTAATTATTTTTTTATTGAATTTCAGATATCAGTAAAATTTAAAACATGCTTTAGTTATAAGAAGTTATCTTCTTATTAGATCATAATATAAATATTCAACCCTCAATTAGGAAAATAAAAAGGTAGAATTAAAATGAAAAATTTTAAAAATTTAGTCCCAGTGTCTTTAAAAGTTGTATTGTAGCATTTTCTTGTCAATGTTTTATATTGAATGTAAACATTTATTTTATATCATGGTTATTAGTTATACTTTAATATAAATTTAAATGATCTTTGTTCTATGGTTTTTTTTTCCCAAAATGAAAATAATTTGGTATCTATAATTGAAATTGTTATGACCGTTTAAACATGTTTATTTTTTGTTCATAATATCATACCTTAATAACAATTCTATTGGTGTGAAAAACTAGGACTAGAACTTAATCCAATACCATCATTATGCTATATTAACCATCCTCTCATCTTCTCCAACCTCGGCCTCTCTAACCACAACCTTTGCATCCTTCCTTGGTTCTTTATGAAACTTCTTGATCTCCACTCTCCATGTTAACTCTCTATATTCTTACAAACAAGCCACTAATTGGTACAATCTTTTCTCATCTCTTATCCCACCTTTATATTATCACCCTTATCCTTTTCGGCTTTTCTCTCATCTTGTTTTTATTCTTATGTTTATGTTTGAATTTGGCCTCCTTTTTTGGCTCTTAATTTTAATCTTTTTCGCCTTTCTTATGGTCTCTCCTAGTGTCAGTTTTAGATTTGGTTTCCCATTTAGCTTTCTACCATGATGTTCCCATTTAGCTTATGTGTGTATGCTTAATTGCTTGACTTGAATTGTTGCAATTGTTGGAAAATGCTCTATGATTTATTATCATGTTATACCTTGAAAGGTGTTACGACATCTTTTTTTGTATTAATGAAGAAGGGAAAAAGCATAAGAAGCATGAAAGTATCAACATATGATGGAATGAATTAAGCATCAAAATTTGCTTGTGTTTAGGCAAGAGAGATACCATTTTGTTCGTCACATGCATATTGACTTAAAACCTTCTCCCAGCTGCCCGTTTGTGGCACATAAGCTCCTAACAAACTGACTGATTTAGTTTATGGTGTAAACTTCAGTTTCTCCATTTCAGTCCATGGGACTCTTAAGCCATTATGTTTGTTGTTGGCCCCTGAAATTTTTTTTACCAGGATGAGACTAATTTTGGGGTCTTGCTAGATTATTTATGTTGGAATTGATTAGCTTGTTAATGTGGGTAAGATAATATGACATGGGCTAAGGGTTTTGAACTATTAAAGTAGTGGGAGAGTGTGAGGCCAATTTTGGCAAGTCACTTAAACTTAAAAACCATAAGGCATTAAATTTAGGGCAAAAGGGACTTTAGGCAATCATTAATGGTGTAAAAGAGAAGAAAAGGGGGTGTCTTGCTTTTGGAAGAAAAAAAATGAAATTGAAGAAAGAAGGGAGAGAGTTTCGTGAGTTTAGAGAAAGAAAGGAGAGCAAGCTAGGTTTTGATTTTTCTTAACCTTCAAGAGGGATTTTGAGAGTGATCAAGAAGGGAAAAAGGAAG
>JAOTIZ010000004.1:20383163-20394890 GCA_027123425.1 Erythroxylum panamense
AATCATAATAATAAATAATAACCACAATTAATATGAAATAACAATAATTTTCAAATATTTCACATATAAATAATAACCGCAATTAATATAAAGAAGACAATTTTCACCATACAAATATAAAATTAAGAACAATACAAAATATTTAAAATATTACAATTTCATCATATAATAAATAATAATTATATCAAAACATCCAATAAAAAGAACAATAATATCCTCAACTCTCAAACTATTACAATTTACGACAAGAGTTTGTGATGAAGAACCGACCAAGTAGAAGTAAAACTTACAACAAAAACAGTTACAATTATATTACATATATAGAATTTAACAAATACATCAAATATAAATAAATTAAAAGAAGAGGAAACACAAAAACTTAGAACTTCATTCAATCATCTATGGGAGGATACCTGTTATAACTACACTGGCCCAAGTTATCATTTGGTACAAAATACTTATCATTGAGAGGAGACTCATCATCATCATCATTCAAATTCAATGCATCAAATGACATGTCAATGCTTTCCCAACCAAGATTATCTTCTAAGTCATTCACTTTTAACAAATCTGGTTCCTCAAAAACCAAATCTGTAAAAAGATCGATATTATCAACAGAAATTGGGGAACTACTCGTGCTATTAAGATTCACAGTAAACAATTATATTTAATTATTAGAAAATTATAAGAAAATATATCAAAATTAATAAGAATAATAACTTATCTTTCACGAAACTTTAAATTATAATGAACAAATACCAAGTCATTCAATATCTTGTGCTCTAATCTATTCCTTTTCTTGGAATTGATGAATTCAAATTTGCTCCGGTTCTGTTCACAGCCTATTGCACTCACATATTGACTTAAAATTTGAATTGCAAACCTTTGCAATTCTGGAACATTACTTTCGAATTGATCCCACCAAGAAATTGTAAGCCGTAAGATAACAAAAGTAGCGTTACAAACAAAACAAAGTGACAATTAATTTTCAATAAATAAGAAAAAGGAAATAGCTAATACTTAGATAAAGTTTTGCTCTTTGTCGAATGGCAATCAACAATCTAAAATCTCCAAAAGATTGTTTATAAAGTTCAATTTATGAGCTTAAGAGATCTTGCATCATTTCATGGCCAACCATTATTGTAATAGTGAATAACATTCCTCTACTAACTTCAACTTTCTTTTTAGAATCTGGTTTGAAATATACACTAGGATTTAAAAACGCCCTAGCTGCAAATAACGGAGAAGAAAGATGCCTGTCCCATCTCTCATTGATGATTGCAAGCTACGGTGTATACCAAAAAGGCCTATGCTTTAGATTGGCTTTGATTGCTTCCTTCACCTTTTTCATGGAATTAAAAAAATTCATTGTTGGCTTTTCTTCACTATCAGTCAATCAAAACACCCTCAACAAAGGCTCACAAACTCAGATAACAACTTAAAATTGAGACCAAAATTCTCTATCTTTCAGTATAATGTTGGAAACCTCCAATTTAGCATTAAGCTTAGCATGCTGAGATGCAACCCACTTATCACTTGTAAACATTTATCTTAACTCTTTCTTCATAAAAACAAAAAACTGAAGTGATAAGACATTCATTGTAAATCTTGTCACACCAGGACCACAAAAATTCTTACTATTGGTAAATTCCTTTCTCATTAAAGTCAACACCCATCCACGATTATAGATGAACTTGGTCACCTTTTTAGCTTTCTGCATAGTCTCATCAATAATATGAAAATACCTAGGATTCGCTATATTCTCCAGCATTAGGTCAATGCAATGTGCATCACAAGGAGTCCAAAAAAAAGAATTATACCTATTTGATAACCTTCTTCCTGCCGTACTATAAGCGGAATCATTGTTAGTAATGAGCTAAACAATGTTTTCTAGCCCTCTTCATTCACAACTTCATCAAATTTCTCAAATAAAGGATCAATATTTCCAATAAGGCTAGATGCATCAATAAACTTTAAAACAATGAGTTATTTACATAATAAACCAAAAAACTAATAATAGGCTCTTGTCTCCTATTTGTCCATCCATCACACATGATTGAACACCCAAAAGTAGCCCAATTCACTCTTCTTTAAGCCAAATAACTTTTAATTTTAGTGATTGAGCAACTCAAGTTTACCTCTTAAGTCATCAATTGAAGGAGCTTTATATCTCGGACCATAAGAGGCTATTGCATCCACTGTTGGTTGATAATAATAAGACTGAGAATCATTCAATGATGAACCTATACCATACCACCATCTAGCTACTGTCATATCAACATTGTGAGCAGCATCTCTTGATTGCATTACACAACTAATTGAAGGTTGGAATCTAAGAGTTGTTTGTGCTACGAAAAAACTACTTACCTGTCTTCTTTTTTTCCTCACATTAGGTCTAAGTGCAACATTCACTTCTTCCTAAGCTAGCAATGGAACACTACCTTTACCACCTTCAATATTTCTACAATCACCACGAAAACTAGCAAACGAACTTCCACTATTAATTTCAAAATTCAACCTTTCCCTTCTATCTTTTTCTTGTTGATATTCTTCAAGCAATGTTTTCATTTGCCACTTCACATCATAGCTTACTTTTTTACTACATCTCCTTTAACCTCAACTAAATGCTTCTTTAAATGGGTGATTCCTCCATCTTTCAAATGTTTGTTGCAAAATAAGCAAATTGTATAGTTCTTCATACCCGGGACTAATGCATCATAAGCCCAAGCTTGATCATTGTATCTTCTTGAAACAGTTTGATCAGGAGTACTTGAACTTCCTTCCATTAATCTGTAACAATAAATGAAGACATATATAAAATCATACACAATTTAATTTCTTCTAACACAATCCAATTTATCTAACACAATTCATCAATAAGTCATAAAGCAACAATTCAAGTTTTCAACATACACAATTACACAATACGCAGGTCCATCATATGTAATATAAGTCATTTTGTATAATTACCTCCCTAGATTAACATTTATAAATATATATATTACTAGCTAAGGTAAGACTTGGTTTCTTGATAATGAGAGCATATATTTGTGGAATTTAATTAGACAAATATTTGTGGGCATAAAAGATACATTCATATGTACAAAAGTGAAACTTGTAGCTAATAAATAAACCACACACTTGCTAGCAAGACTTTACATTTGTAGCTTGTAAAAGGAAATTAGTTCTGTCACATATGATTGAAGTAATAAGATATCTTAAATTATGATTAAACTACATGCATGGTAGGTTGAATGTTAAGCTTCACTGGACAAGACTACATTTGGACTTACCTTTTAGAAGTAAGTTTTAAGCATAACTTAAAATAATTGAACTAGTGTTCCATGACATACAATTCAATGAAGAAACACATATCAATTTCTTATGACAATGAATTCTTATGAAAATGAAAGAATTGATAGATGCATGATTTCAATTGATAGCATTAAGTTCTGCCTAACCCACAAGCCTATGACATTGACTCAATCACTTTAATAACATCTTATAGAAGCTCAAGTTTGGTACCAACAATCAGAAAAAAAAAAAAAAAGATGGAGCTTGACTATATTCCAAGGTATTGAATTTATTTAGATTTTATTTTGGAAACTAATAAAGAAGTTGAGATATCTTGTATAACATATACAAGTAACAAGGAGTTTAGTTTATTAAAAGATTGCGTATAAATTGTAAGATATAATTTTCTAGAAGTGAGAGAATGCAACAATTATTTTATATAATTTACAATAGTCCTATATGGAAAAGATAAATTGAATGTCAAAACTTCAAACACTTCTTAGTGCAATGCTTTAAATTTAATATTTGAAATTAAGGAAAATTATTATCAATTCTTTATTAAAGAAGATGGAGGAAATTTTAGTCAAGTTTCATTAACATGAAAAGAAGAAGAAATTATTAAAGTGTACTCATTTTAATTATATAAATTTCTAATACATGGATTGGAAAGAATCATATTCATAATTACTCTTGTAATGCCTAAAAGTCATGTTTCTTTTGTATGATGATAGTTTGTGATTCCCTACAAATGCAAATGTTATAATATGCTTAAAATTTAAATCTCAAGCCATATCGTGAATGAACCAAATCATAACCAATAAGATTAAAAAAAAAACCATGCATCATTCATTCAACTCTAATCAAAATATCTAATTCCAAGTTTCCAACCCAACACAAATCACAAATCCACATAATTTAATTACGACTTCCAACTTCCAACAATTCAACCATTCATAATTACAATTCACAAATGCAATTAAACAGAAAAAATTAAAAACACACCAAAAATTTCTCAATGCATTTTGTTCGAAATTTTAGGTCGAGCTGGGTATGAATCTAAATCTTTTCTAGACTTGGTGAGTAACAACTCTAGAAGCGGTGGTGGCAGGCAGTGATGCACGATGGATGGTGGTGGAGAGTGGAGGAATCGATGAGGGCATGCGATGAAGCCTGAAAATGGTTCGGTCATGGTGAGTGGTGAAGCATGGAGACTGGAGAGGAGGGCGTACGGTGGGGGCGTGGAGGAACTGAGGAGGGCATACGGTGTTGTCGCCGACCAGAGGGGGAGAAACAACCACTAGAAAGGAGAATGAGAGAGAGAGCATGGAGATTGGAGTGTATGGGAGAGATGAAAAATGAGATAGAAGCAAGATGGAGATGGGTTGTGGGGGGATTAAAAAATTTGAGAATTTTGCTAATTATTCTCTGAATTTTTTAGACCTTATAGTACTGACCAGTATATGGCTGTACTTTTAAATATTGGCCGGTACTCATGATCGGTACCATTTTAACCGATATCGTTCCAGTACTGGCCGATACCGAACGATACTCATAACGTTGGTTTAATCAACTTAAGATTAAAATAAAACGGCTTTTATAATGATAAAATTTTTTGAACTCTATCAAATATTAAGATTTAAGTTAAAATTTTATGAAACTCTTTGGGGAAAAAAATCTCTTTTGCCTTTTAAATTTGTCAATAAACACTATGATCTATTAAGCACATAAACTATCTTCTTTTGTACTGTTTCGTCTAAACAGTAAATTAAAATTTCAATCTAAGTTTACTAATAATTAAATATAAATATAATATTATCCACAAGCATCATATAAGTTTATTTATATAATTAACAAACTACAAGGACTTGTCTTATGAAAATAAAACTATAAATGGCTTTTAATATAATAAATTGGCAAGAATTTAAATAATTAAAAAATTTGAAGAACTGAAAATGATACTGTTTAGAAGTTTATAAATCAAGAGTCCCTGCTTTGGCCAACGTAAATAAAAAAGAAAATGACATTACCTTCGTTTAAATTGACAATTTGTCCAATTGCGTCAAAGTTTATAAAACTCGACACAAGCAATCACGATTTCCGTGTTTTGGAATCAGTTGCTAGATTATACAAGCCATTTCGAGAGGTCAAATTCTCCTGTGACATTGTTGCGGCAAGCAAATACTCTTAGAACATGAATCACCAGTCTCAGCATAAGCATCACTTTCAAGTCCACATAAAAGACAACAAAGAAATGAAAGAAGCCTACACTAGATGCTTAGATATTATGTCCTGAACAACGAGTTTCTCAACAAGAAAAAAGTTGATCACTTTAGTTTAGAGGAGCCTGAACACCAAATCTTAAACTCTGCACAAAGTCACCAGTATTTGCATGTCCTCAGATTTCATTCCATCTTATGTTACCACCTCCATAATAAGAAACATCTTGCTCTACTTTATTCTTCGGTCTGAAAGAGAAAATCCCAGCGTGCTCTTTTACTTGAAACGAGGACAAACATGAAAAATTTTAGCAGTATGCTTTCAAAGAGTAGTAGCTTGATCAAAGTCGGTAGGTATCCTCCAGCCCATACTTGCTCCTCATATTGTAATGATCGAATTTTGAATAATTGTAACCAACAGGCTTCATCTCAACCGGCTTTGGCTCTGTCCCGGTGGGTACAGAAGCTACTTCTCCACTTTTATCCCTGTGGCGATGCCGTGTCCTTTCTTTGTTGCTTTTGGACCTATTATAAGGCGGAACTTCACCTGATCCATAGAACTCTGCTTGCTCTTGCTTTTTCGAGGAACGATGCTTGCTTGATAGTGAAGAATCCTTGAAACTGGCTAATTTAATCTTAGGTGGTTTAATTTCTGAATATTTATCATTTGTAATAGGAGTGTGGACCTGTCTCATCTCAGATTGAGGGGGAGGAGTACCTTGTTTTCGAGTTAATGGGGGCTCTACCTCGTCTTCAGGCATTCTTAGGGAATTTTTCAACGGTGTGAGACCTTTCCGAGGTCTAGTTAATTTTAACTTAGAAGGAAGCAAGTAGAAGAAAACATTAGCCAATGCTTCAAGTGCAAGCTTAGACAGATCAATCATAAGCTGTCCGAAAGATGGCCACCCAGGTTCTTCTTTCATGCTCTCCACAATTAGAGTGGGTTTCTCCATTTTCGATTGCTCTATGAATTCAGTGTCTGAAAATTGTTGCTGCACATGTAAGTACATACGTATCAGATTAAGCAGCGGATTAACAATGCACAAAAGAAAATCAATGAAGCCAAAATCAAACATCTTCTTCAGGCAATAGTTTCATCCTTTCAACCTCTAAAATTCTTTAAACTATTCATATTTTAAAAGGAAAAATGAGAGCTTAATAATAGCCAATCTAAATGAAGAAAGAATGACAAAACCAACCCATGGTGTTTCCCAAAGGAAATAGACTCAACAGTTCTGATGTGAACTTTCTCTAATAATCATATGCATCTGGCCCCCAAGAAGAAAGCAGTAAAATGGATAGTACTAGCTCTTCTTTCTTTATTAACTGGGACCCAATTGGATCAACTTCTAAATCCTTTCCTTCCAGACATCAATAACAGTCAAGCCTTGGTGGAGGATATGGCAATAGGCCTCATCAACCACCGAAGGAAAGGCTCAATGATGGATAGTACTAATTAAGATGAAAGCATATCGAAAACTGTTGAAGAAAAAATCATAATCAATCTTTAAAGTAAGAGTTGTACATTTCTTGAGAAGAAAGGTAATCCAAATCCCTGCTGAAGCATGGACACACAATATCCAGCAAAGACAGCACCTAAAACCATGAAGACATCTGTAAAAGAACATTACAACAGTTAGAGTGGCATAATCCAAATGCAGAATCTAAACATAAGCAAAACAGCTCCCTTGGCATTGCGACAAGAGGAAATGGCCTTTACAAGCAGCTTGTCTTTTATGCCTTCTTTCCTTCTTTCGTATATGATAGAGCTAGAAGGCCATTAGTATACAGTAGGCGTAAGAAGTAGGAGAATCCTAGCATGTGAGTTAGTTACAAATAAGGGACAGGTGCCACCTAATAATTGGGGTAGGATGGGATATAAAAGGAGGGGAATGACATGTAAGAGGGGATACGTGAATTTCTGGACTGAGAGTGTGTTTGGGAGGTACAGCCCCTCATATAGGCTGATTCTTATTTCAGTTGTATTTGCCTACTACTACAGAATATCAATATACCATACTGAATCGATGAGATTGTTTTGATATCTGATTCATTTATTCTAATAATACAGTAATACTTGGGTGAGTTCTATCAGTATATAACTTTTGGAGGGTTAGCCTTGGGACAGAGTGTGCACAACGGACCAGGAAAGTTGATCTTCAAACCAATATTCAATTTATGACAATGGAATATGAAGACAATTGTTCTTTCAATGGTCTTAGAAAGCATTATTGGGAAGAGCATCTTCATCAATCATCAAAAAGTCAATATTGTACATAGCCACATTCAGTTGGAAGAAATGTAGTTTTTGAGCTAAGGCAGATACTAAGCTAGAGAAGATTTCAGTTTCATTTATCCAATTAACAAGACATGTAGCTATTATGGCAATGAAAATAACCAATAAGTAATATGTACAGGATTACCTACATAGTATATGAACCAATAAATTAAATAAAAAACGCATAATTGATTGGTGTGATGATAAGACATTCAAATGCTAGAGTAGACTAATTGACCACAATGAATGAGGTATGCCCAATCTTGAAACTTTAAACATTGATTTATTTCTCTTCCATGATTGTGTAGAGAGTTATGTAAATTTGGGTATACCCTGCAGCTATGAACCTTAGATTCAACAAAAGCTGAAAACTTCAGCACATCCTAAAAAGGAAAGCTGATGTCACCCTAAAACTTATTGCAGCAACCCAAGGTCGCTATTGCAAATTCCATGTTCGCCAGTACTGGCATGCACAAAACTTCTTGCATAGCTATGGACCAAAGATTCATCAAAAGCTGACAACTTCAGCACGTTCCAAAAAAGAGAGCGGATCTCACCCCAACAATGTATTGTAATAGCAGCAACCCAAGGTTGCTATTGCAGATTTCATGTCTGCCAGTACTTGCACGCAGAAAACTTCTATACGGTGATACAAGAGATTCTGACTTGCACTCAACCTATCCTAGTTTTCATTGGGTAATGATTATTACTCACTGAATCTGTGTCTAAGATCAAATGTGAGGCTAGTTGGAAATTGATATAACCCCTCCATTATTCACGTAGTTTAGACGGAAATAAAAAAATCATGTGGGAGCACAAGGCAATTGACCAACTCAGCTTACAATTTTTGGGTGCTCAACTTCCCTACTCTTCAGATCCTCTAAAGCAGCCACTTTCCCACTATACATTTCTCAACTAAAGCTCCCACTTCCTCACTCTTCAAGTTTAGTTAGTTTCTCTAAGTTTTAGGAGTTGGTTATTATCTTTGAGTGTTTAAATACCAGTTGATGGTCTAGTTTTGAGATCATCGAAATCATTCATTTTATTGTACTGGAGTCTTGTCCTCTTTATACGGACAGCATCCTTGGGTACTTAAGATTCTTGCAGTCAAATTTGCAAGCAATTTCACTTTCCTATCTGTAGTGTCTATCAGAAATTTAAGCCACTCTGGGACCAGAATGTTTCCTTCATTAGCCTCTTGAGGGTTTGAAGAATGTCATGACCAAACCTAAACCAAAGTTGCTGTAACAATTGAAGCAAAAACTTGCCAGGTTTTAGAGTGCCCAAGGACATTTTCTGCAAAGTTTCATCTTTCTGTTGCTACAGTACATATTGCAAGTCAGCTTATCCTTCTGTTTAATTATAATCCTATACAAAAGACAATGTTAAAGTAGCAGTACATGAATAAGTACATGCTACATTGATTTTTCAGTCTTCACAAAAAAAGCAATAAATTGTTCTTATGGATTCTGCCCTCAGAGAAATGCATCAAATCATAGAATAGAAGCTCGATCCAATGTTTTATAGATATAAATCCAATAACTATACACCATTGTCACTCCCTCTCCAGGACAGCGTTTGGAAAGAAAAAATTCTGATGCAATGTTTTCTAGCCATCCTTCAACTTCAATGGCTGAAGTCCATCATTTGCCAACTGCAGGTAGTTATCCTTTTCATTTAGTAGATGCTACATATCTTCACACACTTGTTCTTTGAGACATATTAAACTTGATACGAAATTAAGTAGACTTTGGAAACCACAAGAAAAAAATCTCATTCAAAGAAACTAAGAAGTCCATGTATCTGTTTCTAAAGGCTAAACATTACATCAAAATAACGTTGAACTTAAAATGAACTGATCAAATGAGACCGAACCTGTAAGACTAACTGAACTGGATTGATAATCACAGTCTTCCTGGTTGAGAGTAATTTGCCGAAGAGCAGCATTTCCCCTATCAACAATCAGCAGGGAACAGCTGGGCTGGACATATATCACATCAAAATCATTTGAAAACTTAGCATCCTCACTGGGTCCATCCCTATACCCAGCAGCATTCGATTTCCCGCCAGCAATGGTTGTCACACCTGCAATCAATTTCCAAGATTTAGATCTTCAACTTATTAACTCACTATGTTAACCATTGAAAGTTTGTGCATATGTACAGCTTAGTTATATTACTTCTTTCACAGGAAAAATGTAAAAGAAATAACAAAAACAATACAGTTCATTTTTACTGATCTGACACTATGCCAGATGCTTTTTCACCTGAATCTCCAATCTTCCTGATGGCATGATTCAAGGTATCAGCAACGTACAAATTTCCTTTATCATCCATGGTGACACCTTTGGGATGATTAAAACGGGCTTCACTAGCCTTTCCATCCACATGTCCTTTGTAACCCTGAAATGACCCTGCCACCAACCTTGCTCTACTATCTGCAAAAATAAAAGACAACCATAGCCTGAAACAAAGATCGGAATTACTGTTTTCACAACCATATGGACTGAGTGCAGATGAATCAGAACAAGAATTTGTAGTAGTTTTAAGGACGTTTTGTCAATCTAGCTTAGTTGAATATATTTATAAAAGATGAAACAAAAAGGAACCAAAACTTAACACAAATGTTAATGTTGGATTTTCACAACATTTAGACAGCTTAAATTTAAATGAAATAACCAAACTTACATTGGGACAAAGGTGGAGTAATTTTAACAATGTTGCCATTTACTTCATCAACAGCAAATAGTTCACCGTCCGTAGAGACTCGAATTTGGTAAGGAACCACTCCAATCTCATTTCCTTCAACAACAGTTTCAACTAAGTATCCATCCTCAAACTGAAGAACATTCCCATCTGCTTACAAATGGAAGCAATACAAAAAGCTCCATTAATCAATGTTGACCAAAACAAAGAAAAAAATGACAAATAAATATTAAAGCCAGATGAAAAAAACAACAGTATATCAAAGAAATACCTAAATGGGGAGTCTTTGAGGATGACCTAGCAGTCCATTTGAGAAGTGAAGCCAAGTGCTTAACCAATGGGCCTGTGTGCAAAAAACCAAATGAAACGAAACCATGAGTGAAAGAATCATACCCGTCAACCAACAAGCTCATAACAAGTTCTTGCAAAGAAAAACTAAAAACAATAAGAACCAAGGTTCATCTAGAAAACGCAGGAAATGTGAACAAATCAAAGAAAACAAGGATACCCATTAACGGGACAAGTAAAAAAGAAGCCAAATTTGTACATAGAAACCCAAGTGAAGAGAGAAAAACCTGCGGGAGCAGCATGGCCTTGATATGGTAAAAGAGTAGCAAGGAAAAGAAGAGAGAGTACAACAGTAGAAGAGAAACGGGATCTTCTAACAGCTCTCATCTTAAAGACCAAACTGAAGACAACGAGGCGAGAAGAGAGATTAATGGTAGTTGCTTCGGGGTTTAAATTGTTGAGAACATATCACTGGTTTGGTATCAAACTGTAGGCTATTCTCAAGTAGAGCTTTGCAGCAGTAAAGAAGCAAGAAGCAAAGGCAGCTTTACATTTGTAATTTTGTTTTCTTTTTATCACCTCTTTTTCATTCCCATTTTGCGCTCAGCTTTATCGATTTAAGAAAAGAAAATAAGTGTGCATACTTTTCATTCCCATTTTGCGCTTAGCTTTATCGATGTAATAAAAAGAAAATAAGTATAGATGAGGGCTTTACATGTTACTCGTGTGTAAACCGTTTGCGGCCAAATTTTCAAGAAAAATGTAGTCCAGTATGATTCCACTGGCAGGTTAACACTGTGTAAATGCGCAGTGAAAGTGCTCAGTGAATTCATACGTTGGGCAAAATTTAACATGACAGTTAAATAAAGAATAATTTGAAAATGTAATGAAATAATCATCGGTTGGGAAAAGATCTAAGATGAAATGACTTTCTTTCAGATAAGAT
>JAOTIZ010000004.1:20454681-20474919 GCA_027123425.1 Erythroxylum panamense
CCCCCCCCCCAAGGAAAAAGGGCAAATTGAAAAGTAGAAAGAGAAAGCTAAGACTAGGAATGGTAAAGGAGGGTATGGTGAAAGAGATAGTAAAAACACTTAAAAGAAGTGAGCGGTGGCACAGAGATGTTGGTAAAGAGTAGAGGAAAAAAAGGTCGGTTTGTTAGCTAAATTAGGAGGAATCAATCTAAGAATAACTGCATAAGTGGAATAAGAAGAAACAAAAGAACATCATGGGTAATTACTTGGTGAAAAGTTAGAGAAGAGGGAGCGGATAAGCAAGTTAGAACTGAGGCAGGAGAATGAAGAATTAGAGAAGACGTTTATGACAAGCCATGCAAACAAGCATTAAAAAAACCTTCTAAAAGAAATATTAAGTTTTGAATTTCTACAAAAATTAAACAAATTTAAGCCTTAAATTTTGAAATCTCTCATAACATTTCAGATAGTAAATATTTATCAAAATATGGAGTGTGAATCAAACTCATGTTTAAATAAAAATTGAGATATTGATGCAAGTTCTTTCAAAAATTGAGATATTATGCAAGTTCTTTCTTTTCGAATCAACTTGATACATATATGAAAAGGTTTCTATAAGAAGATGGTCAATTTCATACCTCCTTGAAAAGAGGCTCAATTTTAAAACTAAGCACTCTTATTTTAGAACTACTAAAAGAAAATTAAATTAAAAGCAAAATCTATAAATCCAAAAGTTTTGTTAATTTATTTTATAGTATTGGAGCAAAATTAAGAACCCGTCATTCTATTATCATAATAAAAAAAATCCTCTAAGATCTACAACTGTTAGTGCTATCAAATAAACTATTCTAATTATTAAGAAGATTGAAAGATTAAAGTCTTCTCTAATTATTAAGCACATAAAAAGGTTAAAGTCTTAATTATTATCTATTTCAATTGATATTTATGAGAACTATATTATATGAAGTGTCGTCAAAAGTATATTTTACATAAAACCTAAGGCAAAAAAAAAACAATCACTTAAGAGCAAATTGACCTTTCACTTCTCAAATGAAACAATCTTTAATATATTGCAATAATTTCAATAAATTTCAATTGCATTAAAAAATCAAGCCAAATCTTTTTCTTTTTATCTTCTGATACAATGAAAATTGACTTCATATAAGATTGTCCTTTGACTTTTCAATTGCAACGCCCTCTAATATTGCAATAATATCTTTAAAAATCAATAGTTCATCAAAATATTAAAAGGGCTAAATAGATACTTTTGCCCTGCTTTGTTAGGTCTCTCTCTTCTATTTTCTACATTAAATTAATAGTTACAAATGTGACATGGACCAGGAAACCCATTCATTATGGGTTTTGCACCATAAACCATCGAAGACAACATGTTATTTGAAACTTGTGTCAGATCTTCCATCTAAAACCATGCGGAAGCAAAGGAGTTATGCATCTAAGTCTTACATACACGAGGAGTTTCTCACCCAATAAAGTCCAATGTGATTAAAGCAGACCTCAATTTCTAGAATATAAACATGAAAATCAAAGTCTTACTTACTACTCCCTCCGATTCATAATAAATGTCGTTTTAGATACATTTTAATTATTCAAAATAAGTGTCATTCTTGACTTTGTATGCATGTTTATAATTTTTCTTCCAAAATTAGCTTTTCATTTCTCTCTCATCTTAATTATACAGATCATTTAATATGCAATTTCTCTCACATGCTAATTATTGTAAATTACCTTTTTAATGTACTTCATCATGTTTCTTTTTTATTTGCTTCAAAACTTTTCAGTTCTCAACAACATTTATTTATTATTTAAATATAAAAGCTCTACATATAATTAGCTTTCTTAATGAGCGTGTATTTTTTTATAATTTTATTTATAAACTGATAAGGGTATATTTATAATTTCATTAACTTTTTTAATAAGCGTGTATTTTTTTAAAACGACTCTTATTATGAATCAGAGGGAGTAAAAATTAAGCTAACTTCTAAGCATTAAACAGACATTTGAACTGCAGGGTTAGATTCAACTAATATAAGCCTCTATCGAGACAACGCATTTATTATTAGAGTAGGTTTGGGGGGATCACGGGTCCAACGGTCCCGCATCAACAACTCTTGACCAGAAAACGTGAATTGGGCCACGTTGAGTTGGTCTGTGATCGCAATGCATCGTATTTGTACATAACCTTGTTATGAGGAAAGTGATTCATGGCGATGCCCATGGGTTCAGATCCACATGCTAATGCCCCATCTAGAACCAAGCCGAAAAAGGTTGCCATAATCATGTCATGCCTGTGTCAGTGGTGATATATCACATTAAATATTTGTCCTTGCAGAGTAGAGTAGTTCATAATATCAGGGCCTAATTTATGGGTAGAGGTTTCTATCATGAAAAAACCAACTTTCTATGTGACCTGTGAAATGAGTTGTCCCAAATCCCATAACTTGCAGGCACGTGGAAAGGAATCACATCCAGCCTTTCTACTTTTTCTTAATACAACCAACTCTTGCATTGAGAAAGGCGTTACTGTTAAATTTTCATCCAACCATGTACCAGTACGCATCTTTCTTCGTTCAATAGTTGAAAGCGATATCAGCTTGAAAATTTCTCTTGATATTCTTTTATCGTTGGAGGAAGATTAGGGTGAATAAATGTATACGTCCCCCAACACGCCTATATATCTAGCAATTATAATGACCAAGAGAGAGACTGGGAACATGCATGTGTAGTGTAGCCCAACCCTTTTATCACTGCGAAAGGGTCCACAAATCCATGAATGTTGATGCCATATATCTAGTCTCTTTCTTCATATCACCGGTCTTTTTCTACAGTAATAACATTTTTCTGTTTTTTGAAAGGTGATGAATTGAGTTAGAAAGAACCGGCCCCTTTTTAGTGGTGAAGACAATTAAGGTATATTTCCATTCCAACGCAAGAAATAATTAATGATAGCTGGACTGACCCCATCAGCAAATTGACAGCACTGCTCTCTAATTTTTTGTCAAGTTCACAACTTTTGCCAAGTTTAAAAAGTAACTGCATAGAAAAAATGTGATTCCTTATTTTCTTGTTCGTTAGATGCGAGGAACTGTGTTTCCAATTCATTATCATGATCACCCATTTCAGCCTTTGATATAGATACTATTCACATGGAGAAGGGGTTAGCTGACACATTCAAAGGTTGGTGGGTTTGATTTGTTTGTGGGAGTGATGAAAAGGATTCCCAAAAAGTAAAAGGTTTTACTCTACATCTTGTGTGGGTGGTGGGTGTAATGAAAGAGAGAGATTATAAAAATTCCTCACAGTGCTCCTCAGACTGTTAAAGAGAAGGGCTGGGGATCACACGTAGAATACAAATACATCACCACCAACTTTAAGTTGAACGGAAGGGGGGGGGAAATAATAAAAAATGATATAAATGCAGATCAGGTCAAGGGATGAATATATTTGCCCCGAAAAGAGGGGAAGCACAAACACACTTGAACATGATAGATAATACCCCTTCTTTTACTAATTGGGTGTACTGTCCTAATTTATCATGACAACCCGCCTCAAGCAATCATGACCATCCAATTTAGTATCTCTTTTCGACAAAGGCAGTAATCAGAATAATTTAATAAGACACACCATGGGTTGTGGGTTGTGACCCATTACCCTCTTCAACTTTGGCTTCTCACTTTGCTTTTGATGTGTGGTGGTTAAAGAATATTGTTGTCATAGGTCTTTGATGCACGCAAATGCAATAATAGAGCCCAGAGTAGCAGAGAGAGACATGGAGAAAAGGTGAACACAGAATCCACGCGCCATACAAAGATATGTGCTCCTTTATGAGGCTTCAATGTGAAACACAGAATCCATGCGCCATATAGCTAGCTAGATATGTACTTGTGAAGCTTTAATATCTACTTGGATTCCTCTACCACAATTAATCATCTCCTTAATTGCGCTCACTTTCCAATCTAATTCTGCCTTAATAAATTCCAAAGGAGAGGATACAATCATCCAACTTTATAGATTAGTGGAAGAGCATATAATTATATAGGCCTGCGCCTGCACCTGCACCTCCAGTCTTAGTCTACACAATTGATCAACATGCAATGGCAATATGTAATAACAAAACCCGTATTCCTTGCTTAATGCGTAACGGTAGTTTCTCTGTACGGCCTGCCCCGTTGGACGTACTAGTTACAATTTTATATGATCACCCATGTGGGATGGATCATTAGCAGTAGTGCATCAAAGTCATAATCATAATTATTATAGTAGTATATTGTCTCCGTAAATGAGATATTTTTTATTAGGTAAATGAAATGCTAGTTTAGAGGGAAGTAAATAGTTTAAGCTTAAGCGGTTCAGGTTTTAATATTTAAAATTTTTAATTTAATAACAATTTTAAAAATTCATACAATCCAATTTCTTTATTAATTATTTGTTAATATAACTAAATGAGCACCCTTTTGACATGACGCCCGTACACTCAGGACAGCTATTTTTGTATACTTCTTTTCAAACTCCATTCATCTCTCTTTTAGCCTCCAGCTAGTCATTCTCTGTTCTCTTTATTGTGACAATTCGGCGAGAGGCAACGCTCGTCAGTCGCGGCGAAAACTTTGTGGGGAACAGTTAAATGAGATGACTAGCAGAGGGTTGCCCAGAGGTTAGGGTGGTAATGGGCAGGCCAAGGCTGAGTTGGGCGACGGTGAACCACCCTGGTGTCGGCGTTGCTGAGAAATGGTGCTGCCCCACTCATAGTTTTACTGTATATAGATATTATAATGGAAAGCAATCCCGACACGAAAGACCTATCAGATTTAATTAAGAGAGAAAAAGGAAAAATGAACTTGATGGAGTTAATAATTGTTCAATCTATTATGGTACCATCGATTCCTCCATCATCGAATTCAGTGCCTAAATTATTTGCCCTACTATTTTATTCCCAAACGTTTTTTTTTTTTGGTCATAAGGCAAAATTCCCAAACGTTAAATGTTGAGAAAATTGTAATTCCTGTAATCGGACAAATGTCACGCGATTTAATTGATAGGTTCTATAATTAATGTCAAGAGAATTAAGTAATACGTGGTAATTCTTTTAAAGGCTATACTTGCTTATAATACAGTTTAGATTTTTAATAATTTAATTAAATTTTAATTTCGATTAAATTTTATATAATTAATTTCAATTACATACTAGTTAGACTCAATTAAAATCTAATATCTTATATTAGTCTTTATTTAGTAAATGTCTCCTAATTAACCTTTAATGTTTATTAAACTTCACAATTAAGACCAATTTGATTAAATTATCTTTTCCCTCTTTGATTGTTCTTCATATGTAACGTATTAGGCTTCTAAATATGTTAATAATAATTATAAATTATAAACTTAAATCTTATTTAAGATTAAATAAATTAAACTTATTTAATTTATCTTTAGTTATCTAATTAGATTGTTTATATCCATATGCTTCATAACTACCCAAATATTAAAAATATCAAAACAGTTTTAACTAATTTTTCACATAATTCAATACTTTTATCATGCAATGTTCGATTAGTTATAAAGCATGAAAACAATGTCTATTTTATGTGACTCCAATTATATTAGTTTTTCACCATTAGTAAATGATTTTGTTATTAACATTTCAAAGTTATTATTGACATGTTATTCTACTTTGGCTAAGTATTTTTTAAATGAATACTAATAAAAAATAATGAAACATTTTTCCTAATCACTTTAAAGTGATGAATCATATGTTGAGCATCTAGCTCCTATGTAATTCATGTTATATCCAATAAGCTACTCATGATTGTGACAAGTCTAAGTAGTAGTAAAAATCCAACAATCCTTATGTAAGATACTTTGGAGATTTCAAGACAAATAATCACTTATACAACTATCACAATGACAATTTTATAAACATACAATACTCTTCAAAATAGAATTTTCATATTAGGTTAGTTCCGTGAATTTATTCTCTAACATACACTCATACGTGTTTTTTAACTATCTTCATAATTTTGTCTATGAGATTGACTATAAGAAAGAACACTTGTGCTAGTTTTTCTACTCTATTAATGTTCATTTTTAATAGAGCAATGACTTAGAACAATTAAGAGATAATAATTAAATTTAATACGAATATTATAATTTTTATATGATATAATTGTAGTCTTTATTTAAATACTTCATTATAATCTCATCATAATTTATTTGTAAAATATATTTATCTCATTAACTTTATCTTATAAGTTAGTTAATTAAACAAAGGTGCATAAATAAATAAATAATGAATTTAATTATTTATTTCATAAAAACTAAAACAAATTAATTATAGAGTATAGATAAATAATTTCTCGCTTGTACTAACTTAATCGCTTAAGTATCATACATCATATCAACATATAGTGATCATGCTATTGCTAAGATAGTGGTTTAGTGAGAGAAATCTACAAGAATCTCTTTAGTGACTATTAATTTAATTCTTACAATATTCACCTTAATTATCATCATAATTAAGAGAAACTTTCTAAATGCATACTTTGATCTTTGATAAGACCTTAGCTCCTTGCACACACCTAATGACACTAATTTTTTTAATACACTACTATTTCAATAATGCAAGGAACTATAATAAGTAATTAAAGAACTTATTGGTCTAAATAATCATTTCTACTAAATAAAATATCTATTTTGGTTCGAAATTGATGCCCCACTATAACCTTTTTAACTTAAAGTAATGTTAGTATAAGATAAATATATTGTAATTAGGACTTATTTATGTCAAACTAAAGTTAATACCTATATATCTTTGAACTTAAATATCAACTCATACATAGAATAATAAATATCCTTAATACTTGATAAGCATCAGATATTATCAAACACTAAATACTTTTAGTACATTATCTATGTGACTAGAACAGGTCCACAACTTTCATATTTATCTTTATAGATGTAATTTTTAGAATTAATTTGTTACCCTTTATAGTTAATAAGAATTGCTCTTGGACTATCATATCTTTAACAGCTGAAAATATGGATTGTTATTCTCTATGAGTAATGTGTCATTGCATTATCCCACTAAAGAGGACAACTATACTCCCACTAACATTTTTGTTTACTTAATAAATTCACAATCAACTTTTAAAAAATTCTTTAAATTCATCATGAAAGTGAATTTTCTAATATCTTATAACCTTTCGACTATACATCAAATGTTTCAACAAAGGTACTAGCTCCATTTGAATATACTATTTTAAGAACCATCATCTTATAAGTATGCATTGAAATAAACATTGTATCCAATGGAGTTTATAAGATCTCATCCAACCTTTACAAATCTTATACTTTCCGTTATCTAATTTAATTATAAACTTATTGCATAATATATGCTTTAACCAAGTATCACATCCAAAAATCATTAATTGTAACTCATTTCAAGTCCGACCATTTCATATCTAATATGAAATCTTGCTAATTGATTTAATTAAAACTTTCAAAGGCAAATTGTTGTACTAGCTATAAGTATAGAGAAATAAACATTACATCGTATAATATCTTATATTATATTTCCACCTTATATAAATTCATATTGTAATGGATTTTAGTTATAAAGTTATTCAATGGAGAATCTTGTTCCTTATAGATATCCAAGAAAACTTAAATTTGACCTCATCTTTCTCATTAAAGTGCTTTGACATTTGCAATGCTAAATTTCTATTTGTATTTAAATACTTTGAACTTTTTAAAAATTTAAATCAATATTCCATTCAGTGCATGTGACTCTAATATATAAAGTTATTATTAAATATAATAAAATGTAAGTATCCATCCTTTTATAAATTATTATTACATATGATAAATCATATGTATAAGATTCGCCAATGGAATACCATAATCGTCACTTCATCAAATGTTGATTTGGGGATCCTTCAATTTGGAAAGTATTACAAGTTTCATACGATTCATAATTAAAGGATAAATGCACCATTGTTTAAAACTTTATGATTCTTATTATATTGATTTAATCAATATGAAATAAAAAGATAATCTTAGTTACCTAACTTTGTATTATTGTTATTTATGTTAAGCATAAGTTTTTCTTGATTTAACACATACAAAATATTTGTATAAACTTGGATTAACTATTTTTACTCAACAATCTATTTCTTATCATGCCTTGAGCATTGTAGTAATGTTGAATCCTAATTCAGAATCAAACACTCAAAGGCATGAATAGAAGAATTTGATTGTATTCTTTTTCTTACTAATACTAGGTATGATAAAGATAATATATCATAAATGACAAATATTATTATACTATAGCAAATATGGCCAATTGTGCTCCTTATTTATACTTTTAATAGGCTAAATTGAGTTGAACAACTTTATTAAAGTACTATACCTTTCAACTCTACTTTAGATTTACCTTCCACTTTGTTAGGAACTTATTCCTCCTTTTTTAGGCAACTTGGGTTTAGCTTTATGAATAGTCCTCTCATCTTTTTCTAACTCGATTTCCATAAGGATAAATCAAATTTTTGTTATAAATGGTTACCCTTTCTTTTGAGTTGTGTTTCTACTTTTATGGTTATATGAACCATATCTTCTAGATCTACATAATGTTATAATTCTAGCGCATCAATAATCTCGTATTTCAAAATATTTAAAAATCTACCCACGGTGGCTTCTCGATCCTCTTTTACATTAGTTCGAATAATAGTTATTTCCATCCCTTTCTAGAACTCCTCAACACTCTTTGAGTGAGGCATTTCACATTTTAAACAAATCCTTATATTAATGATTAGGGAAAAAGTGCCTCTTGATGATCGCCTTATATCTTCCTAGTTGTCAATAAGTTTCTTATGGTTCTTTTTACTATTTATCACAAACTAATTCCACCTAATAATATTGCTATAAATAGTAATCTTAATAATAACGAACATTTTTTTGGTATAATGATGGTAGTAAAAAATTAACTTAATCTAATTTTCTCAACCTTAGTATACCTTAGGATCATTTCTCCCTTATAATGAAAGAATCTTTATTTTAATGTTTCCAAGGTTACTAACTTGCATAGGCTCCCTTCGGTAGCCCCTATATTGCTAATTACCTCAATATGCAAATTTGCCTATATTATTTCTTCGAAGCTATTAGTCATCATGAAATCCATCTCCCTCTTCATCGTCATCAAAATCATCTTAGAGCGTCTGTCCTTCTTTTTTATTGCATCATAAATTTGTTGTGACTTTCCCTTTGCAAGTTGGTTATGGTAGTATCTTACAACTCCAATCAATCTCCAATATTGTCAAACAATATATTTATACGTTTAGGCTATTTTTGTAAAGCTTGAAGCATGAACATATCATCCTTCCTCCCTCCTTCAACTTTACCATGATTAATCATGCTTCAACCTTAAAAAAAATGTTAAAAAGAACCTCATAATATTAGCTCTCTTGTTTCTCTCATTTAACGTCACTTAAATTCACTTGTATTTTCAATCTAAATGTATAGCTTTTCTCTATTGAATTTACTCTTAAAATTTTGCATTTTACCACTATGTTTTTCATTTTTTAAATTATTAAACTAAATAAAATAAACAAAAAATAAAATACAATATTTAAACAATCTTAAACCTTGACAGAGGCAAAATAGGTAAAAACTAAAACAAAAAGAAAATAGGAGAATTTAAAAGATTTTGAATAATTAAAATAAAATACGGTGTCTAATCAAAGTTGGTATTGGGTAATAATCTTGAAATTCAAACATGTAAAGAATATTTTTAGCAGGTTTTACATTTGTTTATAGAAGGAAATCAAACTTTTTCCAAAACAACTTTGGGAAATAATGATAGAAATATTCTTTTCCTATCAATTGTTGATTGATTCAAATTTTTTTCTTTTTTTGATAAAACATTCTTTGTTTCCCTTTTTATAGACTCCGAAAGATATTGAACAAAAAAGAAGACATGAAAAAATGTAGGAAAAAATGTAGGAATGAATGGATGCAAAAATAAGAAAGAACATAAAAAGAAAATAAGGAAGAAATCAAGAAACAAGAAATAAGAAATAAGAAACAAAGACAATAAATAAGAAAACTAAAAGATAGATATAGCCTAGTTTTATAACTAAAGCTTTGATACCAAATTGATGCAAACCAAAAGGATGAGACCTTGAAATCCAATATATTTAATTTGTAATCGAGTTTTAAGTAAGTTAAAATTAGATTAAGAATATAATTTTGACCTAATGATTATATGAAATCCTAAAGCAAAGGTATAAAAGGCTCTTGACCAGCCATTATAAAGAACTAGAATGAAGATTATAAGAGGCTTTGAACACCAAAGGTAAATAGCTTGATAAGTTTGAAAAGTTCTTTTAAGAACTAAGAGAAAACTCTTACAAAATGCATTAATAATTAAGATGTCCCCATACTTGAAAAGAAACATCCTTTACATACTATAACATAAAGCTAAGGTTTTTAAACTTAAATGAAACTAGGGTTTCAATTAGGCACAATCTAGGCCATAGTTGTGGGTCAAGTTGTATTAACTACGAATACTTTAACGCCCTTGGGTACAATTGAGGATACGCTCATATCTAAAATTGTGGATCCTTTTGTATCTTTGAAAATTTGAACATAATTTGGTACAAGCCTATAATTGGAGTCTACGAATCTAATTATAACTTTAGGAATTAGTACACAATCTTAGCCACATTTGTAATTGGATACAGTAGATATGGTTGTAACTTTAAAGATAGACACAATCTGGGTTATTCCAGAGACTATAGACACAATTTGGGTTATTCCATGCTGGAGACCTATCTCCCCACCAAGTTGTCTAATAAGTTATACGAGTTGATACACAGCCGTATTGGAGGCTTGTTCATATCTAAGTCTTCTTCAATCTTAACTCGAATCAAACTATTATATGGTCCTTTAATTTGATTTAACTCTATGTGCGTAATCACTTCTCTCACAGCCCCACTAAATACGTCTTAAAGCTTTATCTTCCTTGTTCACATTATTAGTTCGCTTTGTCAAACTCAAAAGATTACAGACAACTTAATTTCCATCACTCTTCATAATAGCTTAGAAAGAAGGATCAACCACTACAAACACTATCACCAATTGTTCTAAAAAAGGCAACTGACTTTTAGGTCTTCTTGTGCTTGATCTAACTTATTTCGATATTCTCTAGAGTATGATTGATTTTCTTAGGGTCTCTTTTGGGGAACCCTACAACAGCGAAGATCGAGTTGAGGTTGAGAGAGGAAGTTATATGTTGAAGATGAAGTCCTTAAGGTTGTAGGTCTTCATCCAAATCGGAATAACTATTTGTTATGGTCGTGAAGCAGCAAATGTTGGTCTTTGAAGTGGAGGTTACGATAGATATAAACATTGTGGTTGACGGTTTATGTTCCACTCTTTTGTTTTCTTTGAAGTGATGGAAAAATAACATAAAAAAGATGAAGAGAGAGGGCATGGAACTCAAAAAAAAAAAGAGGCAATCAATAAAAGACACAAAAAAAAACAAGCAACTAAAGATAAAAGGAGAGATTAATGAAGCTTGAAAAGAAAAAAAAGGTGGAATAGAAAGAAATCATCTAGGTGTTACGATAAAAGTATACTCAATTAACTACATTAATTAAAAAATTGATTTAGATTATAATTTTTAAAATATTTAATTTATTATCCTTGACATTCTCTCCTTGGGACAAAATAATGTTGAAACAAATATCTACATAGATGTTGTGGAGATGGCAAACGAGTTCAGAAAGGAACAGATGAAGAAGACTCGAGTATTATTTTGAACTATTGAATTAAATAGTATTCAAGGCCACGAACAATTATTAATCAACAATCAGAATTTAGTTGCATCTTATATTTTTCTCAACATATATATGCAAATGATATGTTAAATTTCGTGTGGGTCTGGCAAGACTTCATTAATTGACACGTGGATTTAATTTATCTTTGTTCCATGGTCGTAATAAAAGTAACAAAATTTGTGCCCGCTTTTTTGAAGAATCATGGAATGAATCCTTGTTCTGAACGTTATTAAGGAGTAGATTGGGCACGTCAAGATCACTTTCAATCTTTGGTGGTGTTGATGGGAATGAAAATTATACCCTTCACTGAAGGAACAGAATAAAATGAGGCTGCGAAAATTTGGAGGAGTGTTGAGCATTTTCAACTTTGAAGCACGCAAATTTATGATTACATTAGCTAGTTAGCTTCTCCACAAGTCCAACATTAAACATTTATTCACCAACAGCTCTTTCTACCCAAGTAAATCTGCGTTGGCTACAACGTACGTTCCTCCAAATATCTATTACGTTAGGCCCCGCCCCAAGGCCAAGAGAGAAGAAAAAAGAAAAGCAAGGACCGGAGATAGAGACTAGACCAAAATAAAGTAATAAACAGAAACTGCCAAAAGGCTCCTAGTCCTAGCTCCCGTTCACCCTACTCTTCTGTCAACGGCCGCCTCTATTTTAAACCTAATTTACAGTGGGTCCCGCCGCTTCCATGTCGGCTAATGATTTTTGGCTTCTTTTCTATTTCATTTTCTTTTATTTTGTCTTATCCTATTCTTTCAGGTTCCGTAACCTTGTCCCACACGTGTATTTCAGTTGGCCCCACAATACCACTTTGTTGTTTGTGCCCACTTGGCAGTTCAAGGTAGGCCCCTGTCGGCTAGTATTACGTGGCAGATCTTCTGCTCTCTGTCAGTTAATATTAATGTGAAAAATTAAAAGCTGAAACGAGAAAACAAAGGAAGAACCAATCAAAATGATATCCCGAATTTGTCCCTTGATAAATAAGCTGAAACAACGGAGTGGCCATGATTTTTGTTGGCTACAGATACTGAGTCAAGCTGGAGAATGGGGCTTTTATGGTAACCGAATCCCAAGATACACAAAATAACCGTACCCATAAAAAAAGATAATTATATAACTCCATTAATAAATGTTAGATTTGACTCGCTTTGTAGACCACCCAATCCCTAAATAAGCCCCACTTCACGTCCTTTGTCACCTCTGTTTGCATTTGCATGCCTTTTTAGACATTTCCGTCAGACACCATCCTGACTTACCTCTCTTCGCTTCCCTTCCCTTCCCCCCCTCTTTTATTTCTCACTCTCAAAACCACATAACACAACAACATATAAGGGGTTCAAGAGTACTAGATTTTTTACGAACAAAGGAAACGGGATCTAAGCTTTCATTTAAGTGTTTTACATGGCTGTTGAAGCTAGACATCTCAATCTCTTCCCTCCTCAGTTGCTTGGCAATAGGTATTATATTCCTACTCTTTCTCTTCTTCTACTTTTCTTCGCTTATCTCAGTTTTTCTTCATTAGTCCTGACGTTTATGGATTCTGGTTATGAATTTGCAGAGAAATGATGAACTCCATGGAAGCTAACGCAAACATCTACAGTCCCCAGATGGGATATGGTGTCCCATTATCGGGAACTACTACGACGACGGAGACTTTCCTCCCTACCATGTATAGTTCTGTAATTACAGAGTCTGTCCCTCACAAAACGTCAATTAAATCAGAGAGTGGCCTAACCTACAGTGTTCCTGCACAAAGAAAGCATTCAAGAGACAGCTTCAATCCTCCCTTTGCATACCCCACTCCGCAATCGACCAAGACTTGCGCACCCTTCTCCTTTCTCGGAGAGGACCTCTCTCTCGAGATCCAACAGCACCAACTCGATGTCGACCACCTAATTTATCAACATGTAAGTTACGTTAATTTATGAAACGACTAAATTTCTCTGTGTGTCTGTTTTTTTTTTTTTGGGGGTTAATTCAATATGTTATTGTGCTTTGCGTTGTTAGATGGAGAAAGTGAGGATAGAGATGGAAGACAAGAGAAAGAGGCAAGCGAGTAGGATAATGGAGGCAATAGAGGAAGGAATAATGAAGAGATTAAAAGCGAAGGAGGAAGAGATTGAGAAGATTGGTAAACTGAATTGGGCACTAGAAGAAAGGGTTAAGTCGTTGTGCGTAGAGAACCAAATATGGAGAGACTTGGCACAGAGCAACGAGGCAACAGCCAATGCTCTGAGGAGCAACCTCGAGCAAGTGCTTTCAGCGCAGGTTAAGGACGAGCGCACCCGAGGCGCAAGATTAGAGGAGGAGGAGGAGGCGGCAGCTGTGATGGAAGACGCACAATCATGCTGCGACAGCAGCAATGAGTCTGCAGAGAGGTGGAGGTTAGGGAATAGGGGTGCGCAGGATAAGGGTAAAACTGGTGTGAACAGAGTGTGTAGAAATTGTAGGGATGAGGAGGCATGTGTGTTGCTCTTGCCTTGCAGGCATTTGTGCTTGTGTACAGCGTGTGGGTCTAATCTCAATATTTGCCCCATCTGTAAAACCACCAAGAATGGTAGTTTTCACGTTAACATGTCATGAGAGTGATCATTCACCGTCACCCCCATTAACGGCAGATAAAAGAAAGAAAATAAATAAATATATGTTGGTAAAGCCTCATCCTGTTCTCCAGAAAAAAGTTTATTTTGATATTTAAAAAAGTAATCTTCTCTCTTTATCCCTGTTTATTCATTCATTCCATTATTTTTTATTTATCCCCGTTGTGCATTGTGCATATGACCATCATCATTGTGATTTCATGCCTTTCTTTAAAAAAGGTGTTCCTATGTTGTTGATGAGAGGCATTGGGTGCTTTGCAGGCACCTCCATCTTTTGCTTCATCTCAGTTTTAATTTTCGCCATTAATACTGTATATGGTACATAGTTAAATGATTTCTTTTGCTTGGGACGGTGAAGTGCATATACTATATTGATGTCTTGTCAATGTAAGTTTGCTTTTCTGAAGTTTGGGAATTAAAAGAAGCGCGAGGGTTGGTTCCGGTTGTTCACAGGATTACGCAGCACACCAACCGGACGGATATTGGACGGTGCGTCCACGCGCCAAGTGGAGAGTGATGGAGGAGAAAAGCTGACACGTAGTACTCGCGCAAATGTCGCTGTTATTCTGCAGCGGCACTCACCTGTATCTTTCTGTCTCTATGATTTTTGATATGTTAATTGCTAGTTTTTTAAACAACGTCTTTAAAAAATAAAAACTGGTGGAGAAATTGTTCACAAGTAAAGAAAGTAAAAGTAAGAGCTTGAGGGGTAGTTGAATTTTAGCACACCGCCAAAACTGACAAAAGAAAGCGAAAAGTAAACTCAGCAATAATACGGCAGACACTCGGCCTGTGAATCACCTTTGACGTCTTCTGTTCTAGTCGTTATCATTTATTATATATGAAGTGATGTCCAACGGGTGGCGTGGCGTGAAATTGTAGAAATGGAAAATTGAAAAGAATGAAGCAGAGGAGCGTACTAGGGACGCTGTTAGTCATAGTGCAATGAATTAACGAAGTGGGGAGGCGGGGTACTGCGTTACTCTTTTAATTTGATTGAGGAGGCAAAAGTAAAGTTGGACATGGGCTATTATTAGCTTTTTTTTCCCTGTCAAGTTACCCCTATGCCCGACATTCATTTCCAATCTATAAACAGTTGACTTGAGACTTTAAACATGTTACTCTCTTTTTTTCCATCTGAAAAAACTTAAAAGTCGCAAAAGTTTTTGTGCTTCTCTTTATCTAATCACATGCAGCCGATTCCATCTATATTTTCTGCCAAATCCAAAATTCTTTATTCTGGCCACGCGAACTACAAAAGTAGAGTAAAAAGTTTAATTAGTATAAGCATGCCAATTAATAGTGCCCTTTAAATTTCTTCCCGCTTTGTGTCCTAATGTGGAAATGCTTAAAGCTTTTACTGAAATATATTCTCAAATCCTGAAACATAATGACTTTTTAAGATTTTGTAAGGAAGTGGGCAGGGCTCCATAGTCTCTTGAGGAGGGAAGCAACAGTAATGGTCATTATCTAGAAAAGGAGATCCAAAGAGAAAAAGGCGTACTGGCAAGTTGTTTCCAAGTCATCTTCAAAACAAATTCTCTCCTCTCCACCTAGTGGGCCAGAAAAATGAAGATGTTGTAAGAAGAGAATTTTATTAAGAGGTAGGGTCCCACTCCCACATATGTCAAGTACAAAAAAATCCAAAGTTGGCATTTAATAGGAGAAGGAAACACAAAATAATAGGAAGATCTTGTTTGAGGCCCTTTCCGGTAGATCAGACCCTATGTCGCTTTATGACCGGCATGCCCTCCAAAACATGTGAATCCGATTTATGAAAAAAGGAAATTCAATTAATCCATTTATCTATGGGCATATGGATTTGGTTGTTTTCGTTTCTTTGTATACTACTGTTTACGAAATATAATATAAAAGTGTATTTTTGCCTAGGAATCATAACAAATAACTAGGGAAGGCAAGAAAAAGAAAAAGAAAAAGATGCACTCTTTTTGATCTAAGCAAGATTATTTTTGTTAGTTTGTTCTTTTTTTTTTTGGTAAACCATAATAGCCTCCAGTATTAGTAATGCCGTTTGAAAAGAATATCATCTTTGTATATCTGTGCCAACCAGAAAAAGAAATAAAATGATCTTACCACGTTTTCTTTGGATGGTTTTCTGGATTTGTGGGTCTACATATGTGGGTTTGATTTCAGAGAACAAGAAAAGCACTCTTTGTAAAAAAATAAACAGGTCCACTTCGATGAAATGCCTAAATACAATTGGCCCTTCCATTAAATACATAATAATATCCTATAGTTGCTTACAAGGAGCACTCTAGGCAAAGTTATTTTATTTCGTTGAAGTTGACAATTGGTTTGAAAGTCTATAGATATGACCACATCTTCGATGTACATAAATATATGCCATTCATTTTTATTAATTTATCTCGCTTTCGTTTCTTGGAAGATTGGAATTCTTAAATAATATTTGACATCAAGGAAAAAGAGTTGTCCAGGTTGGCACCTATGTAATTGAAACAATTTGCTTATCTTTCTTTTTTTTTTCCCCATTAATCCACACGAGGGTGACATCATAGCTTTGGAGGTCCATTGCCTAATAATGCGTGGGTCCCATGCACGAACATGACAGGAAATCAAATAAACCTTCATTCAACACTCATTAACGAGTTTTTTTGGAGGAGACCATATACACACAACTTAATATGTGTCCTGTCCTCTCCTCTCCTCTCCTGTCCTATGAAAATGATATATAATGGTATGGTCCATGTCCACAGCTCATGTGGTCACATACATCTATAAATATTGTTCTCCATTTAGCTTTCAATATAATAATCCCAAAGAAAGAGAACCCACCCCATAACTTCACTGTTTGTTTGTGATATTGGATCGAATAATTAACAAATATTGATGGATAGAATTCAAGGTCACGTCGACGCTATGCACAAGCCCAACTACATGCCTGACACTGACACATCAACCAATGAGCATCATTTTGCGAGCACATAAACATAATGTTGTCAATGAGACTCAAACCCCATCTTCCAACCTCCACTCCTGCCTTCTCTTTCTGGGAATGTCAAAAAAAATTATTATGCCCAACTTGTTTTTCTTTCTATTTACTTTTTGACAATTAAGAGAGCCTATTACTATTACAGGAAGGAAAAAGGAACAGCGAAACGGGAAGACACGCTTTGTCTCGCCAATCAATCTCGTCTTTTTATATTTCAGAAAATAACTTTATCTCTAATTTTCTTTCTCCGAAGGCCCACAACCTATGAAATAAAAAACCCATTGATTAGGGCACAACTTTTTCACTTGGACGGCCTCCAAAATCCAAACAAGCACTTGTTGTCAATTAGTCATCAGCCCCAAGATCCGACCAAGCACTCACGATCTGCTATTTAAATTAGTCCTCTGTGTTTCTTGTGTATAAACAAGTTCCTTTTACCCAGATGAAATCACATTCCTTGTTTCTGGTTCTTACTATGGATTGCGTCAATTTCGTTTCTTTTTATTGTTTTGCTTTGTTGTCAAGGTAAGAATTATATCCCTAAAAGAAAGGAAGGCATGAACCACTATTCAACTATAAATATATACATGTGACAACGAACAATTTTTGTTGGTTTAACTTTTGGGAACTTCAATGACCCCACTTGACTTGGAAATGGCTGAAACTTGAAAGTGAAACACTGAAAATAAAAAGGCTAGTTCATGTTATTTGCATATCTAAAGCCAAAAGCACTCCACCTCTTCACTACGTATGGATTATGAATGAACCAAGTTTGAAAAGTGAAAATGGAATCATCAACTTCCTATACTTGCCACCATGTCGTCCTTGTCATCCCTTTATCAAGATTGGTGGTTGTAAACCCCTAACACCTTTTTTTTTTTGCCCTTTAGAAATTAAAAAGAATATATACTATGGACAAGATTACAAGGAGTGTAGCTCAGATACATTATGTCATCAAGGCCTGTTAGGTTGGTATAGAAGATGGACTCAGCCCAAACCAGGCCTGTTAGGTTGGTATAGAAGATGGACTCAGCCCAAACCATTTAAGGCTATTTCCTAAACCGACGCAACATGGAAGCCTTGACTTGGTAGAATTTGGAAATCAGTTGGTTACGTCGTACCCGAGCATAATCCGTAATTCGCAACCGCTATCTAGTGGCTTGATTTTCGGAGCATCCCAGGTTCATTTTTTTGTACAATTTTAGCCTCTCCCAAATGCCATTTCTCATTCCTGTTGTCAGTTCATTTGTCGTTCTCATTCTCACTGTGAAGATACTCTAATGGTATTAACATCTGACATCCCGTCTTTGGTATTACCATAATGCAACTCCTCTCTCTCCCATCCATTATCAAAATTGAGGAACTTTTTTCCGAAGTGGTTTGGTATGCTTATAGTTGCTCCTAATTGTCTTCATTAAGCATCACACAAACGCTAATCCATTCGTTACACTACATCCATTTCCAGCTTTTTTTTTTACAAAGAGGAGAAATGAAAAATAAGCTAAATCATCATCCTGGGATACACTACGCCCAGCGCATCACGTCGGAGAAGCTCCTGAATGCCAAAAGGGGGCTCTTGGAGAATATGGAGGCCCGGTCTGAGCAAGTCAGTCAGGCGAGCGAGACTGTCCGCGCATTGATTGCCTTCTCGGTACACATGCTGGAGCTGAACCATCCACGCCCGTTGCATCAGCTTCAGAATACCTGCCACCAAAAAGGACAAGGACAATTCAGTCAGTAGCATGGGGGAAGTAGAGAGAATGTTAATAACCTCAAGGGAGTCGACTTCAACCACCACTTGGCGGAATCCCAGGTCTCAGGCCAGCTGAAGGCCCGAGTGAACCCCCCAAAGTTCAGCAGCTAAGGGCGAACCCCTACCGAGGAGTTGCTGGAATCCCCCCCGCCACTCTCCTTGATAATCTCGAATTAGACCCCCCGAGGAGATCGTGTGGGAGCCCGGGTTCCATGAGCCGTCCGAATTGACTTTCACCCAGCCCGCTGGAGGTCGAGTCCAGCCCACAAAGGTACCCACCGGGATACCCTGCGCAGGTAATACACACCGCTCCAACGTCCTAGCTTGGGCAATCCACCGCACGTAATCCATGATAATTCGGTGGCCCTCAACCGACCAGACATAGCCCGGCTCGAACAGACTGTTGTTGCGCCATTTCCAAAGGAACCAACAAGTGATCCCAAAGATCGTGGCCCACACTTCTTGATACCTGGGTGGCCTGCGTCAGGTGCCACGATAACCACTCGTCGGCTTCCTGCTGGAAGAAGCCCGTGTCCACCACGTCCGGAGGAAACTGGCGCCAGATAGCTTGAACTCGCGAGCAGGCTCGCAACACATGGTCAGTGGTCTCTTCCTGCCCACAGAAGTGGCAGCTACCATCGATGGCAATTTGTCGAGCCACCCGTTGTTGGTTCGTGAGCAGTTTACGTTTAGCAACGAGCCAAAGAAACGTCCGAATTCGTTAGGGGCCTGCCCATTTCCAGATGATCTCCCACAGCCTATGGCGGCGAACGGTAGAGTGGTCCGCGATGAGCCGACGCCACAGTGAACCTGCCGTGGGGGGTAGGGGCCCACTACAAACTATCCTCACCCATAGTCTCGACAATTGGAGAGACTTGCACAAGAGCCAGGCACACCGAGGTCGAGAGGTAATGCTGAAACTCATGCCAAAGCCAATCTCCGTTGGCATTTGTAAGCTCCGCAATAGAGGCCAGCCGAAGGAAGTCGGGGACCGGAGAAGACGCCACGTGAATAAGAGGGCCCCAACCTGATAGCCAATTGTCCATCCAAAAGAGGATCCGCCTCCCGTTCCCCACATTC
>JAOTIZ010000004.1:20489730-20505257 GCA_027123425.1 Erythroxylum panamense
TGATCTTACCTTGATTCTTCACCAAATGAAGAGATCTTTGGTTCAAATGGAAGCTCTTCTCTTCCTCTACCTTTTTCTCTTCTTGAACCACTTCAAAGTCTCTCTCAAAAGCTAAGAAATGAAGAAACCTAGCTCAACTCTCTTCTTTTCTCTCAACCACCAAAATCTCTCTTCTTTCTCTCCTATTTTCGTTTTCCCCCTTTTTAAAATAACAAACCAACATTTCTTCTTCCATTTTTACCCTTAATGAGTCCAAAAAGTCCATTTTACCTTTCCTTATAACCTTAGGTTTCTTTAACCTTAATTGTCTTGCCAAAAACACCCTTGAACATTCTTACAACCTTAACACTTTAATTCAATCAATCCTATATCTTAAAATCTTTCTAACATCAACATAATATTTAACTCCACAAACTTTCATAAAGACCTCACAATTAATGTAAATCATACTTATTCATCAAGAAAAAATTTAGAGACCAACAACTAAGATTAACATCCATAATCATGAATTAAAGGACTTTTAAAGGTTATAATAGGGCCAAAGGTTAAGGTGAGAAGTATTTGGATAATTTAGTTCAAAAACCATTAAAGCTAGTGAAGCATGAAATACATTCAATAGAATATTAAGAAATTAAAATCCACTCAAAAATTAACTGTATTTCATAGCTTAGATTCAAGCCTTCATACCACAAAACTAATGAAGCATCAGGAATTAGAAGAAATCAGTTACAAAAATTGATGATAAACAATACATTGTAACTGTAAGGAGTGAACCTTTAAAACAACATCTCCTCATTTACATTATAATAAAATCACCCATTCCATACAACTTTAGGAGGAAAGACTAACATGCATTACTTTACAAAACAAATAACTTTCCAACTTGATACTTTTTTTATTTTTTATTTTCTTTCTTTTTTATTTTTTATTTTGGAAAAATTGAAAGAGATAAAATGACTTTCCATCAATTATAACCAACATGCTTACAAGTACATCCCCACACGTATGCTCTACTAACATCAACAATCACAAATGCTTCACTAACTTTAAGGCTTGGGTAAGGCATTTGTTTAGGATAAAGGCATGTAATGTGGTTACCATAAAAAGAAAAGGCTAATAAAGCTCAAGGGGTCTTATCAAAAGAAAAAAAAATATCATTAGGTAGGCTATTTGGTTAATATAGCTTGTGAAACAAAAAAAAAGCCTCAATCATTTTCATTTTAATGCATACCATAAAACTGTGGTCTCGAACCAAAAATCGAAGTAAAATCAAGATGTACATGTTATGAAGGTCACACATGAACAAAAGATAATGAGACTAATATGGATGTGTCAATCTTAAAAGGCTCAAAATCTTAATAACTTATCTCTACCCAATAGTCAACACTTTTCTAAAGATAACATACATTGACAAATCACAAAAGAAAAATACATGTCAAACTTGCCATGAATTTTTCTAGTTAATTCTACTCTCTAGTTATAATTGTATAGAAGCAATAGAAAAAGGGAATTTTTTATTTTTTATTTCTTTAACTTAAAGCACTTAAGAAACAAACTAACTTAAAACACTAATACTAAACAAGATCCTTACCCTCACACTTAAAACTTACATTATCCCTAGTGTAACATTAAATGTAAGAAATTTAGCATTCAACAAAAACAATATATGGAAAAATGTAAAGGAAAAGGAACAAACTCCCCTTGAGTTGCCTCCCAAGTAGCACCTTTATTTATTATCATTGGCTGAACTCTATGTTTTCCTTATCACATGACAAAATTTTGATCTCTAAGGATCACAATTTCTATATCTTGACCTTCTTCATGATAAGGTTTGAGTCGATGACCACTTATATTCAATATCTTCCCTATTTTTGGACTCTTAATCTCTAGTGCACTATAAGGAGAGACATTAGTAATCATAAAAGTACCAACTTAATAAGGACGTAATTTATGTGGAAACCACTTTTTGACTAATGATAAAGCTTTTTCTCTAGACATTGAAAGCTTGGTCTTTTCTTTAGTTGAAATTGCTTCTAATTTATTTCTATACTTCCACTCGTAATCTTCCTATAATTATAAAAACATTAATTACAAAAATTAGAACGGTCTCTTTGGGGGTGCTTATTAACATCAAAATATTGAAATAAGTAACTTCCCCATCAAATTACATTATGAGGGTGCCCTCACAAACATGTATCTTAGTTTGGGCTCCGTTAAGAAATGATCTCCCTAGCAAGATAGGTATTAGATTATAGGAAGTTTCCTTATTCATGTCAATCACATAAAACAAGAAATATTAGTTCATTCACCTGCATAAACACATCCTCAATCATCCCATTTAGGTAAGTGTTACTACGATTAACTAATTGTTTGATAACACTGGTTTCTTTTAAGGGGCCTAAATTTAAAGAAGCATACATGGAACGAAGCATAACATTAATTGATGCTCCTAAATCTAACATGGTTTGTTTAACCTTAGCGTTACCAATTTTAGAAGGAATGTTAAGCATGCCTAGGTCCTTATAGTTATGGGGTATTTTCTTTTTAAAGACCAAAAATAATTTCACCCATCTTAATCATTTCATTAACTCTTAACATCTACTTGTTAGTACACAACTCCCTAAGGAATTATGCATACCTTGACACTTAATTGCTCACATCTAAAAGTGGTGTATTCACCTCAACCTTTTAAAAGGTATCACATATTTTCTTATCCTTATCCTCCTTGTTTGACTTTACTATCCTATTAAGGAAAGGTGGAGGATTAGTTTTACTAGCAATCTTAGATTCAACATTTACCTTTGAACTAGGTGATATATCCATTTTTTCTTCAAGATCCTTCTTAATTGCACTAATATTCTTCATATTTTTCGCACTAATATTCTTCATATTTGTCTCATGTTATGAAGGCATTTTTCCTCCCTTTTGGGCTTCTAAACAACGGATAGCCACTACTATTTAGCTCATTTGGTTCTTTAGGATTTGAATGCTAGACCTTCTCTACTAAAAGTTAGATTTAGTCCACTATTTAAATGTTGCACATCCTATTTTAATTACAAATTGTTAGTTGTAAGTGACTTAATTGTATCTTCTAACAATGTACCTGAGGTAGAGGAGGAGGATTGTGGTCTAAGTGGAAGTTACTATACACCATGCAGGCTATTTGGGAAGTAGTTTTACTACCTATTCCTTTCAATAACTAAAGTCTCAGTAATCTCTCTAACTTGGGTTATAAGTCTGGCAATATCAGTTGTAGCTCATCTAAACAATGCTCTATAGATGAATTGTTTACCTTATTTACCCGACAAACATCATTGTCAACGCCAAATTGTTGAGTATTTATTGCCATATGCTTGATCAAAATTTTGGCCTCTATGGGAGTCTTTTCACATAGTTCTCCACACTTGCTACATTTACTAAGCTTTTATTCATATGAAATAATCCTTTGTAAAAGTATTGGATGAGGAGTTGTTCTGTGATATTATAGTGAGGGAGATTGGCATACAACTTTTTAAAGCATTCTTAATCCTTATAAAGGGATTCTTCATGATGTTGCTTTATTCTTTTGGTAAGCTGTTGTCTTCAACACTATAAAGTATTTCTCTAAACAAAGCTTGCTTATTTCAATCCATGTGCTTACGCTCCTAATAGACAAATAAAAAAGGTAGTCTTTGTTGCATCCTTTAAAGAAAATGGTAAGGCTCTCAACATAGTCTACTCTTCTGTCACCCCTAGAGTTTTCATACTAAAACAGACCATATTGAGCTCCTTGAGATGTTTATGAATATCCTCACCTGAAAAATATGTTTGTGAGCATCCTCACCTGCAAAATCATGAAATTTGGGCAAAAGACGGATTAGGCGAATCTTAAACTCATAATTAAGATGTTCATTAAAATTTGAAAAAGTGATGCACAAAAGGCCTTTAACTTAAATTTGAAGAAGCCAACTTTCTTAAAATTCTTGGTTTGGCCATAGATTCCCCAAGTTCAATTCCTTATTGCATTTTTGGAGTTTTTTTGATTTCACTATGCAATCTTTACAGTGTCCTTTCGATATCGAGATCAAATTGCATAGGGTCTTGATGATGAGATCTTGTTACTACCATACAAAATCACTAATAAACATGAAAAGATTAAGAAATAACTATAAAAACTAATCATATATATATATAGGCTATAGTGCCAACTCTTCACAATGAAATTTGTAGTAGTGGTGAGTAGGGATCTTATCCACAGTGTGTGTGTGTGTGTGTGTAGCTTTTGTAATTAATGAATCGGTGTTTAGGATTTTGGGGGAGGGGAAGGTTTGGCTGAATTTGGTTAACAAAATAAATTAAAACTAAAATATTTAAAATAAATCAAATTGATCAGTACAAAAGTGACGAAATTGACAAATGGGTATCAAATATTGTTCTTGGTTTAATCTTAACCTTCACTCAATTGAGCACACTTAATAGTCATGTTGTTCTTACACCTCTCTTTGAAATTATTAACTATATATTAACAATAAGCTCTGTTAACCTTAGTTTTCCCTTAGGTCGCATCTAATCAAAATAAGTTCTTTAATTAGTCCTAGCTATAAAAAATCTTAGAATAAACTCTCTAGATTTAATGTGGCAACTACATTATGAACTAAGAAAACAGGTTAATCAAGGAAACAACCACACAAACTTGGGGGGTCATTTAACCTATGCTATGTTATTCCTAATGATGCACAATCATTAGTTTACCACAAATGAATCAGAGTTACAACAATTACGTATTGTAATCTAGAGTCTAGCACTGGGTTTATATATGAATAATCTATTTGAGAATTAGAACGATAATCATTCATGCATAAATCCCAAAGCATTAAACAAAGAATAACATAAATAATTCCAAAAGATAGAGAACAACACTACAAAATGAAGAGATTCCCAAACATGTCCTTCGTCCTCAATATCCCCTTCGAATCGAAAGGAAGAGGGTTAGTTCCTTATAAATCCCAAAGAAGTAAGAGCTCTTCCCACTTTCATGCTTCTCAAACCCCTTCCTCACTTGTTTAGTAGCTTAAAGTTGCAGGAGAGGATGAAGTTATGTCTTCAAGATCCTGTACGTTTCCAGAGAGTTATATGATCCTATACATGACCATGTAGGATATAGGAACTTCATTTCTTTCATTTTTATCACACCTTCAACCTAATTCATTTCCTTCTTATTCCACAAAGGTAAATAAGATTGAACATTAGGAGGATGGCTCTAAGGATATGTTTTTAAATCATTTTTGGTTTTGGACCCTCTAACCTATACCTAAAACAAAATATGAACCAAAATTAGTATCTTAAGCACATCTTAACATTAATGACTAAGTATTGGGGAGTAAATATATAATCGATAAAGTACTCATCAACCTTGCTTTCAAAATCTTTAGGGATTTCTATATATATGGGAAGTCTTTTTTTTTTTTTGCTTGAAAACTCACATTAGTGGAGCCACACTCGGCTTCTCCATAACTTGCTTCAAGGAGTCCTTTTGTCACATTTGTCCTTACTTCTAGGAGGAGTTGATACTATCCTCGATGGAAGCTCATATACAGAAAGACCCCCAGGATGGTTAAAAGCTGAAAAAATTTTATGAGAGAGATTACTACAAACAATAACTTAAAAAACTATGTAAGGGTTTAAGAGTCTTCTTGCTTTAGAGATATTAAAGAAAAGCTCAAAGCATAATAAGTTCACTATTCGAAAATGGATTGAGGTTTACATTCATTTAATTTTTTCTTAAATAATAAATTTCTCATTTATCCTAATTTTATTACGTTACTCCCCAACATAATAATAACAAAATCTTATAAGTTAGATTTTGAGGGGTCTAAAATTTATAAATGTTACAGATATATCTTAATCTAATATTTTTTAATAATCTTTAATCCACTCTCTTAAACTATTCTTTCTCAATAATTGAAAAATAACTTAGAATTAGTAGTTAGCTTATGAATGAAGTAAATTTGTTGTTCGATATGAAGAGATAATATATTCTAAATAAAATTTATCCTTTTAGGATCAACTTAAATTCAGCTTTCACTCATCCTAAAACCTATCGATTTTTTAGCAGTGTTGAATATGCATTTAGTAAGATTCAGTTTCAGTTGAAACCTTTTGTTTAAATTGAAATAAGCTTTTTTTTAATCTCTAGCAAAAGCTATCACACCACTACAATGCAGGACCATTTGCAAAGTTAAGTTCAGTACAAAACTGAGAACCATGTTACAAATTCAAAAATTGCATCTATGCTTCATATCTAGAGTGAGATTGCCATGTGCTCTGTTTGCTATGATGCTCTCTAATCTAGTTTAGAGTGTTATATGCTAGTTGGTGTTTTCTAATATATTCCTTTTTGTGTAGTATGTTGTTTCTTTCTCTCTATATTGTATAAATTGTTGAAATGAAAATAGTTTGAGTAATTTCTTGAGTTCCTTGATCTTTTTAATAACCTATGCTACTACTTTATTCCATTCACATGCTTGACGTTACTCCAATTAAAGATGCAACATTATATTTCAAATTACTTTTGAGAACCTGCATTGGAAAAAAGATGATTATTATATTACTACTTTTTTTTTTGCATAAGACACAAATATAATCAAAGAAGCCAAACCACCTATCCTTGGTTTTGATCTTATTTTTTTTATAATAATCTAACTAATTAAAGAGGCTTTAGGATTTAAGGATTTAAGGTTTGTTTCCATAAGTTCTCATACCATGAAACCTCCTCTAGGGTAGATATGTAGATTTAAATTATGATTCATCATTAAAACCTTTTGGTGTTGACTAACCAAATGATTCTTTATTCCATATCAATTGATGTAGTTGAGGAAGATAATTATAGAGTGAACAGGATCCTCTAAAGTTGTAGTGCCAATCTCTATGCTTTATAATTGAAGCAACTTTAGCATAAGAAGGAATTATATTTTATAAGATTATTTATCAAATATAAAGGGATGTAGTCATTCCAATTGTCTTGCTACAACCAAAATTTTTCATGATTCCCTAGTTTATGCTTGATCTAAGGGTAGAAGAGGCTTCTCAATTTCAACATTTGTTAGAAGTACTAGGAATGTTCCTTGTTTATATCCAATTGCCAGAATTTATGATTTTTAGGTAATATTTATTAGCCCATTTAATCTAAAGAGCTCCTTTGTCAATATGTAATCTCTAGATTCTTTTGCTTAAAAGGCCTTTTTGTATAAGAGAGATTAGTAAAATTTCCACCCCCTCATCTACTTAGGGATAGAAATATCCTCTTATTTAACCTTAACACCTTTTAAGTTTTCTGTCTTCCCAGACTATAAGAAAACTTGGTACTCCTCTTAATATCCTTGATGACTCTCTTGGGAAGATTAAATAAGAACTCGAATGCACGTGGAGACTATTTAACACTAAATTGATTAGAGTCAGTCTAAAAGTAAGGGAAAGAAACATATTTTACTAAGAGTTGATTCTCTCTTTGTATAATTCAAACATAGGAATGTAGTCTCTAATGGCTTAATAGTTGTAACTGGAATGCTAAGATATCTGAAAAGTGGAGATTGAATATTTCTAGTTCCCCTGCTTAGTTTAAATTGTTTCCTCACATTAGAAGAAATGAACAAGTTACTTTTGTTAGTATTGACCTTTAAACAAGAACAAGTTGAGAAAAACTCTCCAGAATACCAAAATAATTTTAATGGACTAGATGTTAGCACCAATTAAAATAATAAGAATTTCAGCAAATATCAAATGTGTGATCCTCAGCTCACTACATTTATGATGGCATTGTAGGAAATGCGTTTGTTGAGAATCCTAGATAAAGCTTCCATAGCTATTATGAATAGGTAAGGGGAAATTGGATTCCCTTACCTCATTCTCCTATAATTTTTGAAGATTAAGTTAGGAGTTCCGTTAATGAGGATACTAAAGGATGTTGTAGTGATGCATTCCATTGTACATATAGATAACATTTCTAGAATTACAAGAGTTAGTAAGTAATAGTCAATATATTTCCATATTATTATATCGGAGGCTTTGAAGAAGTCAATTTTAAATGAACAACCTCTAATAGCTTTACCTAAGGTGTAATCCTTCATTAAATCCTGTATAAGCAATATGTTATCACCAATTGATCTCCCAGTAATGAAAGCTCCTTGAGCAAGATCAATGACATCCTTCAGAGCTAGCTTCATTTTTTTGCTAAGATCTTTGCAATTACGTTATAGATAGTGTTACAGTAGGAGATTGGTCTGAAATCCACTATAGAGGAGGGATTCTGCTTCTTAAGGATAAAACAAATAAATGTTTGATTCATTTCCTTTAACATATTAAAAAAACAAAAATTCCTTCACAACCTTAGTGAAAAGTCTACTAGTGGTTTCTCAAGTCTTTTACAAGAAGTTAGCAGAATATCCATCAAGTTTTGGAGCTTTACAGGGATGCAAACCAAATAGAATTTCTTTAATCTTTTCCTTTGTGATGGGTGACACCATATACTCCTTCATTTCTTGACTGAAAACTTTTTCAAAGAATATACTAAAGTTGAATTCCCTAAGGGTATTGTTATATTTAGATCCCATCTGATTATTGATGAAATCTAGGGCAATTTCTTGTATCTTTTCATGATCTATGTATAGAAAATTATTTTTAAATAGTAGTTCATTTATCTTGTTTCTATTTCTTCTGGCTAGGATAAAAGAATGAAGGAATTTAGTGTTGAAATCTCCATCCTTTATCCAATTGGTCCTTGATTTCTATTTTAAGATGGAATTGTGCAAAGATAAAAACTCTTGATGCTACTTTAGCCTTTGATTTTCTAATACTCTCATAGCATTATTATGAGGGTATTTATAGAAATTTTCTTAAGGCAATCATAATTTTTTTTTCTCTTTTGATACCCCTTTAGTTTGCTCTTTAGCAAATTCCTTAATGGCACCCTTTACAATTTTAATTTTCTTCATAAGTTAGAAGGCTTAGAAGTATTTCACTTCTAAATTCTACTTAGCAAACACTAGTTCCTGAAAACCTCATCTTTGTGTTAAGTCATTAAAGATTTAAAAGGTGATCCTAGTGCTTTGAAAGGAAAAAAAAACTAAAGATGTCTATCCAAGAGTGATTTGAATAAATGTATTCCCTAAAATGAACATAGGAAACTCTTGAGCTAGTATTGGTTTACCAATACTCTATCTAGCTTTTTTTTTAATTATCAAATATCTTTTAGAAACTATTAATCATGGATTAATAACAAGCCCTATTAACCTAGATTTTCCCTTAGGTTATATTTAGTTAAAACAAGTGCTTTAACTAAATTTAGTAATCGAACAACCAAAAACAAGCTCTTTAGATTTAATAAGATGACCGTATTAAATAGATTAACCAAAGCAACAATCAAATAAGCTCGGAATTAAGTTTACATTATCCCTAATGGTTTGATGCCATTAGTTGCCAGAAATGAATAAAAAACACAATGAATACGTATTGTATTCAAGATTCTAATAATGGGTTTTCATAAAACAATCTGATGAACACATTTAGATCATCTTTATACAAATACCGAAATCAATAGACATAGGATAACATAAGCAATCCCTTTAAAGAGAATGATTCAACATTACATAACGAAGAAATGCTCGAATGTGATGCTCGACATCAATTTCACCCTCAAATTAGAAAAAGGAAGCTTAGCCCTCCATGGATGCCCAAGAAGTAAGATTTCTATAACCCTTTTTGTTCCAAAATTGATTCATAAATGTTTGGAAGCTCAAATGTCTACTTATAGCAAAAATTAAGGATCTGAGGAGATGCATAGTTGGATGCACGTCCGTGCATCCAATTGTGCATCATAAAAAATGTTCCCATTATGATTGTGCTTGACCTTGCATCATCTTGCAAATCATGAGAAATCTTGATTTTTCTTGCATTTCTCTTCCTATGTTCACTCTAATCCATCTTCTTCTTGTTCCACAAAGATAAATGAGTTTGAACATTAAGAGGATGAATCAAGGAATGTGCTTTTAACTTACTTTAGCTCTCAAACTTCCAAATTGTACCTAAAACTAAATATGAACCAAAATGATTTTCTTAACTATTTCATATCATTAATCACTAAATTTGTGGAGTAAATATATAAATGATTAAGCATATATCAGCGATAGTCCAAAACTCCATCCCCATATCTAAAAAAGTCATTTTCCTTTTATTAAGTTTATAAGTGAACTTCATTTTATCTAGCTTTTGTCAACATCTATGCATTGAATAATGACAAAAAGGGGGACCATACTATGGTTCAATAAGAATAGCTAACGAACAAATGATCATGATCTTTTGTTTTTAATTAACATAGAACACGTTTATCATCAATAGTAGATCCTTTCTATCTGTTTTCATAGATAGTCTCCTTAAAGCAACAAAATATAGGATAAATGCATATGTAAGAGAGATATCAGTGTCCTAAATGCATTTTTTCTAAACATATTGAGTGGCAATGCTATCCAGAGTATTTATGAAACCAATAATAATGAAGTTAATGGTATGATTCCAAAGTATATCAACTTCTCTAGCTAAATTTGGGCGATATATAGGCTAATTATTAACTATGCACTCATTTCCCCTAATATAGTGGAAAGGCCAACACCATCTATTACTCCTAATGACATTGTATACCTTAGTTCTAGCATGGATTAGATATGTAAGACTTAAGCAATCACTATGCATGTATAATGGGCCTAGAGGATGCCAATTATCATATCAAGATAGAGTATATTTCCCATTTATAGCCTCTTAAGTAATTAGATGTTGCGTATTATGTCTAGTATTTAATATTTGTTAGAATGTACAAGAGAAATATGAGCTAGATTCCATTTTCCTAATGCTTCCACTCTTTATGTAGCAACAATTTATCCATTCCATAAGCTTTTTGACAATAAGACTTTACGCATTATTTTAATTTAGGTGATACCTAAACCTCCTTTTTCTTTTAAACAACTTTACTATAAATAAATTCCCTTTCTAGTTTATCTAGAGTCTTCACTACACCTTTAAGGATTACTAGATGTGAGCACCAATAGGTGTAAAGATTAAAGAGCACCTCGTTAGCCAAAATCAGCCTCCCATCATACAATTGGGACCTTTTGCTCTAGCTTGGGAACTTCTTTTAGAATTAGGATATGATAGAAAGTCAACCATCTGCAGAAAGTTTCGTTGTTGAGATAGGGAACCCTAGGAATTTAAATGGAACTTGTTGAAGTTTTAGTCCCTTTAAATTTGCATAGAGTTCAACCACAGTGTGATTTCCTGCATATATATAGTAGCAACTTTTCCCAAGGTTGAAAGTAAGCCCAAATATCATTCTCAAGTCCTCTAAAGAGTTAATTAATATATATAGAGAAATAGGACATGCTCCACATAATATTAATAGATCACTTACATAGGATAATTGAGAAATTCTAAGCTTAATACATATAAACTCATACCCAAATCCCAACTCTCTTCTAATATTAAGAACAATAATCCTGTTGAGTATCTCCATGCATATTATGAAGAGATATGGTGAGAAGGACCATTTTGTCTAAGCCCTTTTGCACCTTTAAATAACGGATAGGGTTCCTTGTTAATTAAGATTGTAAAGGAAATGGTAGTTAAGCAAGTATTAATCCATTAAATAAACAATTTAGGGTACCCATATAAATTTAGAACATCAACTGATAGTGTCAAAGACTTTTACAAAATCAACCATTACAATATAGTTTTGGATGTGGCTGTTGCATTTGGAGCCCTTAAAGATGTCCTGTGCTAGAAGGATGTTGTCACTGATGAACCTACCTTTGATAAAAGCTCCTTATCCTGGATTAATGAAGTTATTAAGCGATGCTTACAATCTATTGGTTAGGATTTTAGAAATAATCTTATATTTCAGATTATAGCAAGCCAAAGGTGATATGTGCTTAATTATTGATACAATCTTCTTAAGATTCATGCTCTATTATGTTCATGGAGCAAGAAGAAGAAGAAGATTAAAAGAAAAGGAGAGAACATGGAGCATTAATGCTCACGACCATAATTAATTTGTCATGGCTATGAGCATTAACTCACGACAATGACAACTGTCATAGGTGTGAGACAACTCTCATGCCTATGAAAATTATGTCATGGTTGTGACAGCCCATGTCATGCCCATGACACTTCCCACTTATTCGTTTATAACCTAATTTTTACTATAAAAGCTATGTTTTGTGACAGCAGACACATCTTTTGGGAAAAAGAAACAATTTTGTAATTCTTACTTTGGGTATTGACATCTTTAAAGGATTCGTGGCTCTTTCTTGGAGTTTGATGGAGATGATGGAGAGTCGACCTTCCCGATGCCTATTTAGAGGTGAAATTGAGACCGAGAAGCACATTGGAGCATATCATCGTTGTGTGTCATTCCCTCTTTTTGGATTGCTTACGTTATCTTGTGTTTATTGATTGGGTATTGTGTAAGAACAATTTTGATGCTCTATTTGACTAATTTTCATGAAAACTCATTGTTAGAACTTGAATACGATATGTAATAGTCGTGTTCGAAGTCGTATATGGCAACTAACAGTATTGAATCCTTAGGATAACATAACCTACATTAAATAATCCGAGCTTATATGATTATTGCGTAGATTGGTTTGTTTTTCTCATTCAAAACTTATTTGTATGATTAAACTTAAAATGCTTGTTCTAGGTTATCCAATAGTTAGTGTTAGTTAAAAAGCTTGTTTTAATTAACTATAACCTAAGAAAAATTAGGATTAACAAAGCATGATGTTAATTCACGACCAATTGTTTGGAAACAAGTGTGAGGAAGATAATGTAATGATGTATGTTAAAATGTGCGTAGGTTGAGATTAAACCAAAGAACTGGGTTTTACACACATTAATCATTCTTATCATTTTAACTATTTTTGGTAAATTGTTTACGTTAGTTTAATTTTATTTTTATTATTATCTCAATTGCATCATCCCAAAACCCCCTGTTTTATTTCTTTTACATCAATTATTTTCATTGCAAGAATTAAGCAAACATTCCCTATGAATATGATCTCAACTCACCATAGCTACAAATATCTAGTATGTAGAGTTAAGTAAATTTTGTAGTGCACTCGACACACGTAATCAAATTTTGATGCGGTTACTAGGGAGTGTGGTGATTTAATTTTTGTAACTGATTTTCGTTAGTGTTTTGTGTATATGTCTATTTATAATCTTTTTTTTAGTTATTTTCTGATCTTTAAACATTTGTTAGTATTGGTGTATGGAAGTTACTAGATCTCCTTATAGAGAACTTGTACAATTTGATCTGAAGATTAAAAGGACATTGTGGAGATTAAGAAGGGAAACAAGAAAAACTTCTAACATAGAACTAGAACTTAAACCCAAAGATACAATGGCAAATCTGAGAATGTTAAAGGAGTTAGCTGTACCGGACCTAACCTAAAGACCTTTACGCATTACATTTCCAAATTTTGCTAAGCATGTTACTTTTAAGATTAAGTCAGAATTAATATATTTGTTACCTAATTTTCTTGGTCTTGTACGTAAGGATGCGTATAAGCATCTCAAGGAGCTCGATTTGGTTTTCTGAGCATGAAGCCTTCAGGAGTGAAAAATGAGCAAATCATATTGAGGGCTTTCCTGTTCTCACTAAAGGATGCAGTGAAGGATTGGTTATTTAATTTAACTGCTGGGAGTGTGAATACTTGGCTAGAAATGAAGAGACTATTTTTGAAAAAAGATTTCCAGCATCAAAGACAATAAGTATTTGGAAGGAAATCTGTGGCATAAAACAACATAATGGAGAGTCCCTTTATGAGTATTGGGAGCGCTTTAAAAAGTTGCATGCTAGTTGTCATCTCCATAACATTCCAAAACAAATTCTCATTCAGTATTTCTAAGAAGGATTGCTACTGGTAGAGATGAGTTTGGTTGACACACTTGCTCCCATTAAAGCCAAGATTCTACTTGTAACATCCCATCACCGATAGGAGGGTTATATTGGTAAATTGGGATGAGCTAGAAATTTCATTGCATATTCTTGATTTGTTCATTCAATTGGCTGACATTTTACACGTGCATATATACATACATGCATTCATGACTTTTTCCCGGCATTGTTTGTGACTATGATATGATTGATTCTGTGAATTCTGAAATAGTTGTGTTTGAAAATGTGAATTGGAATGTACTAGGAGTGATTTTCAGTTGGTAATGATTTTTAGAAATTTCTGAAAATTTGGGAGAAAATGTCCAGAGCAAAAAATCTTCCAGGTGACAGACCGATTGACTGCATAGTACGTGAATACTGTCCAATGGCAATGGGAAATTTAGATACAGGATTTAGGAATGAAAATGTTGAACCATTGGAATTTGGGGGTGACTTGGACTAGAAATGAAAGAGAATAGAGAAAGAGCCTAAGATTGTTGAGGAAATGACATATGGCATGTTTCTATTTATGAAGACCATTTGATTAACCTTTTAATGTCTTAAGTTTTGACTTCTCCCCTTGAGATTTTCTGAAATCCCTTGGCAGAAAATCGTTTTTTTTTTCACCTAGGGCATCTCTTCATCCTCTTCCCTTGATGATTTCCGATCCCCTCTTCAAGACCGTGAGTGATCAATTGCTGGCTTGCTTCTTCTTCTTGTTTAAAGACCAACGAAAACTCTTGAGAAGATGGAGCTTGGTATGGTTTTGTGAGTGAGAACCGTGTGTGTTAAAGAGTTGGGGATTTTCGGGTGTTGAAGAGATGGAAGCTTGATTTTGGTAAGTAAATTGGTTATATGTTGCTTATTGGTGAGTTTGATGCATTTATTATGTTTAATATGAAAGTTTGGGGTTGTTGAGAGTGAGTTATAAATGATTTTGAAAGAGAAAGGAGTGAAAAACCATCAGAGAAGAAAGGGTCTGGTTCGCACGTCGCAGCGTGCCTGCTCCACGAAGCGGCGAGAAAAATAAATCGTTCTCGCCGCGGCGTGTGCAAGGTTCCTCGCCTCGGCGAGCTTCAGCATTCCACGCCGCGGCGAATTTCATTTGTACACCGCGGCGAGCTGCTTCTTGCATCGCGGCGAGCTTCCTTTTTGCGCCGCAGCAAACGTCCTTTGGCCGCGGTGAGACTGGTTTTTCTGAACTATTATGGTTTGGTTTTTGAGTTATAACTAATGGCTTAGAACTCCGGTTGAGATGATTTTTGATTCGTTATTAACTAGAGATAGAGGTCTACAATTGATGTGAAGAAAGGAAGTTTAAATTCAAGTCTTTAAGATCTCAATTTATGAATGAAAGTTGGGTTTAGATTGTTATTTCAACCTAAGAGTTGTTGTATGATAATTGGAGTATAATTGTGAGATTTCTGAAATAAAATCGATACATTTGGAGGTTTTCTTGGGAATATTTAGTGTGTATGATATGGGATTGAAATGGAATGAGTCACATTTGACCAATTGAGTGAAAGTGAGTTTCGAGAAATAAGAAAGTGGAATTTGGGATTTAGCG
>JAOTIZ010000004.1:20505357-20516257 GCA_027123425.1 Erythroxylum panamense
CCACCCTCGTGAGGCACGGGCTCGGATATCACCTTCGATGTCGAGTTTGGGTCTTGCGGGAGTGGGATGCTACACTACTTGAGTGAATGACCACTAACACTCAACAATTCAACACTCGCAATGATGTTCGATGTATAAATGAGGTAAGTACTTCATCTATCGAACATCATTTAAATGAGCTAACATCTTTTTTAGATAGATTACAATTGGATAAGTATAAGTAAAAGCATGCACAATATGTTCAAAAATGAGCCATCCAATTAATGAGTATCTGACACTAAAAGAGAGAAGTATGGAGTATGTGAATGTAGCAAGAGGGAACTTTCCTAATCAATGCAACCCTGTACTCACAGATGTATAACCCATGCTGGAGGGATCACCCTAACTTGAGCTATGAAGGGAACATGAAAAAAAATTACTTCTAGAATCGACCATAAGGATCACTTTAATTTCAACCAAGGCCATAAGCCTCTTCTTCCAGTTCACATACATCTTTGGATGACTTTATCAAGACTTTTACTGCTAACAATCTTCAGTTTCAATAGATTATATAGCAACAGCTTCAACAAGGTATATAACAAATTCAGTAGGAGACAAAAACCAACATATAGAATGTGGAGAACTAAATGGATTAGATGGCAATGAGGCTCAACCATCTAGAATCACAAAGTGGAGGAAAATTGTGATCTCAACCCAAGGCTAACTCGAAGAATGTTAGTGTTATAACCCGAGGTTAACTCACAATGGAATTTGATAGGGAATTGATTCATTTTAATATTTTTGAGGCCATAAAACATCCTCTTGATGATCATTATAATTTCTCTATTGATGTGATTGATCCTATTGTGTAGAAAATATTCAAGTTGAATAGCAAGGATCATTTAATAATAGTCTTGACGGAGCATTTGGAATCAGAAGGCAACAATGATGTTAAAGTGGGAGAAGAGCTGGTTGAAATGGAAAATAGTTTGGAATCATTAGGGAAATCTCCAAAAAGGTATGAATTGGTGCCCATTTAGTTATCTAAATCTTAACAAAAGTTATTACCTTCTAATGTGCAGGCACCCGAAGTGGAACTAAAGCTACTTCCCACACACTTTAAGTATGCCTATTTAGGAGATAAGCAGACTTTCCCAGTTATCATTTTGGAGAAGTTAACTTCGACTCAAGAATATAGGCTAGTTCAAATGTTGAGGGAGCATAAGGCCTTTCTATATGCATGCATCGTATTCTATTAGAGGAGGATGCCAGCTCTATAAGGTAAGCTCAACATAGGATAAATCATTCGATGACAGAAGTCGTGAAGAAGGAAGTGCTTAAGCTCCTTAATGCTGGGGTTATTTACCATTCTTTTGTTGGACATGTGGGTTTTTATCATCGATTCATCAAGGACTTTTCTAAGATAGCCAAATTGTTATGCAAGTTGTTACAACAAGATGTGTCCATTGAGTTCGATGATAAATGTAAGGAAGCATTCAACAAACTTTAGGAGCTTTTGACATCACCACCAGTGATTCAACAGCCAGCTTGGAGCCTCCCCTTTGAGATCATGTGTGATGCAAGCGTCTATGCAATAGGGGTGGTTCTAGGACAAATAGTGGGAAAAACTTTGCATGTCATATATTATGCTTCAAAGAACCTTAATCCAACTTAATTAAAATTTCCGACAACTAAAAAAGAACTTTTTTGGTGGTTTAGAAAAATTTTGATCATATTTGTATGGTGCTAAAGTAATTGTTTTTTCTAATCATACAACTTTACAATACTTACTTACGAAGAAAGAAGTAAAAATAAGACTAATCAGATAGATTTCCTCTTTCAAGAATTTGATTTGGAGATAAGAGATAAAAGGGGGCAAAGAATGTGGTGGTCGGTCACCTCAACTGTTTGATCCAAGAAGAAGATGACATCCCTTAACGAGAGACATTTTCAGATGAACAATTATTGTCTACTGATGTGACACCATGATGGTATGCAGATATTGTGAGTTTTTTAGTTACTAACAAATTACCTAGTGGTTTGTCAATGGCCTAAAGGGATAAGTCGAAGAATGAAGAGAAGTATTATGTTTGGGATGATTCGTATCTTTGGAGGCACTGTGCAGATAAAGTCAGAGGTGTGCACTTGAAAGTGAAACATTCTCAATCCTAGCCTTCTGCCATTTGTAAGCATGCAAAGGACAATTTGGAGTAAACAAGACAACTCATAAAGTTTTGGAGAGTTGTTTCTACTAGCCCTCATTGTTCAAAGATGCATTCATCATTTGCTAGTTATGTGATAGATGCTAACGGCTAGGTTATTTATCTCGTAAGGATCAATTACCACAAACTCCTATTCTTTTCTGTTAATTTTTTGACGTTTGGGGTATTAACTTTGTAGGACCTTTCTCTCCCTCTTTTGGTTTTAACTATATATTTCTTACAGTCAATTATGTTTGTAAATGGGTGGAAGCTAAAGCCACTAGAACTAATGATGCAAAAGTTGATGAAGATTTTGTTAAAGCTAACATCCTTTCTAGGTTCAGGATGCCAAAGGCAATCATCAGTGATAGGGGAACCCATTTTTTCAATAAGGTAATGGAAACACTATTCAAGAAATACCACATTATGGATAAGGTTTCCATATCTTACCATCCCCAAAATAACAGATAAGTTGAAGTGTCAAATCAGGGAATCAAGTCAATCTTGGAGAAAACAGTGTAACATAATAGAAATGATTAGAGCATAAGGCTAGATTTTGATGGAGTTGCAACACAAGGCATATTGGGCTATAAAAAGAAGCAACATGAGTTTGGATGATGCATGTGTATATAGGAAGCTGCAATTGCAAGAGTTGAAGGAGATGCAATATGAATCATATTAAAACGCAATGATATATAAAGAGAAGACGAAGGCTTTTCATGATAAGAATATTTCAAGGAAAAGTTTCGTTGTGGGACAGAAAGTGCTTCTATATCACTCCAAACTTAAATTATTCCTTGGTAAGTAGTGTTCCCATTGGGTTGGTCTATTTGTTGTTACTCATGTCTTTCCTTTTGGTGTAGTAAAGATACAAAGTTTTAAAACTGACAAGATATTCAAAGTGAATGGTCATTTCCTGAAGCTGTATTATGAAGGCTTCCAAATAGAGGATATAGAAGTTTTGATTGTTGGCCCCCGAATGTTCTTGTTGAATTAAGCATGGTTTAAATGAATTATGAGATTTTGATAGATTAATTTTTGGAGTTTAACTATTATGTCTATGTTAGTAGGATTTATTTCATTGGATTGTTGTATTAAAAGTGGTAAGAATACATGAGGGCAATTTTGGCATAACACTTAAGCATTAAAATCATAAAGCATGAAAGAAAGGGCAAAGTGGACTTTTAGCACTCATTAAGGGTAGAATAGGAAGAGGAAAATGTTGTCTGATTTTGAGAGAAAGAAGTAAGTGTGTTATGGAGAAGAAAGAAAAAAGAGAGGAAGGAATATGGTTTCATCTTTTCATAGTTTTTATGAGGGATTTTGAGGTTGTTCAAGCATGGAAAAAGTAAGAGGAAGAGAAAAGCTTCCATTTGAGCCAAAAGGATCAATTTTAGTGAATGTGTTTTCTTTGGGTTTCCAATTTGAATTCCTATTAAATGGCATTTTTGTCATTGTTAAAGGAAATCAAGGAAGGCAAGAGGAGCAAGAGGAGAGGCATCTTTAAGCAAAATTTTAAGCAAGGAATTCAAGGTGGGTTTCATGTTTATAATTGAGTAAATAAGCCATTAATATTTCTTTCAAATAAATAGAATTTAATGTTTTCAACTACTTTATAAATGTGAATTTATTGCTCTTTAAATGCTTTGAGAAAGTGTTACATGTTTATGGTGGAATTTTATTAGCCATAAACATTTTTCAAATCAAGAAAGTTAAATGTTTTCAATTGTGTTATAAATGTTGCATTTATTGCTTCTTTGAAAATTTGAGATATTGCTACATGTTTGATATGTGAATTGTGTGGGTGATTTATGGAAAGAATGTGAAAATGGATTTTGAAAGGATATTGTGTTTACGAAATCAAGTTTTGAAAATGTTCCATTTTGGGCAACAAGTTTACAAGTGGTGAAATGCATGATTATGTGAGTTTGTGATGGTCCGTTCTGTTATGTCAAGTACATTTTGACTTTATTAAAGGCTTCTCTCACCTGCCCACCAGTGGCATGGAGCTTGTTCTTGAACTCCCTCATGTTTACAACTATGCAAGACCATTATGTGGGATTGTGATAGTACATTCTATTCATGACTACACAATATCATTATGTGAGAATGGGTTAGTACGTTCTGTTTACAGACCTACTTAAACTATTTCTAATGTGATTATGTGTTTAGAATGTATTGACAAGTTTGATGAATCCATGACTTATGTTGCTTATGAATTGCTTTATAATGTGAGAATTTGGGAACTATGTGTTTTATGGATTTTGATGCAAAGTGAGTATGACATTGAGAATTTCCAATGGTTTTGCTTGTTTCCAATTATAAACTAGTCACCCCCCAGCTTTAAAAATTACCCCCCCCCCCCCCATTCTCCTTCTCATATTCAAGTGATGAGCAACAGATCGAGTAGTCAAGAGTCACAGCATCACTCCGAATTTGCATAATTTTGTATTTAAGCTAGATCTTGTAAATACAAGACTTTAGTCGGAGTTCAAGTATTCTTTGTTAAAGTATCTTTGTATTTTTGGATTATGAAGCAAATGATGTATAATGGCTTGAAATGCCCATTAAAGCTTTGTAAACTCTTATCTTTTGATGTTAACGAGATACATTTCATTTTGTTCATGACTTTCTAAGTTTGGACATTACAAATTTCAAGTTTTTCATAGGGGTAAAAATTTGTGTTCTGAATTTAAGGAAAAAACTATATTAATATAGGTAGAATTAGACAAAGTTGTCTTCATAGAAGTTGTAGCTTATCCTCTTAGCTTTTCAATAGTATATAGTTTCTAATTTTTGGAGAGAGTTATTATTGTTACATGATAATGGGTGTTGAAAGTCTACAGCACTATCCTTGACAGGTTTTCTGTCTGATCTTTAGAGTTCACCGCAGCAAAGCCAAAATATGCCCGGTAAACTTTTCCAGAAGGGTCTTCCTTCAAGTTTCACCGTGGTGAAGCCAAAAGTTAGTCCTGGTGAACTTTTTTCTAAAAGGATTTTTTCTTTACTTTCAAAGTTGTCCGTGGCAAAGCCAAAAGTTTGTCGCGACGAACCTTTTCCTGAGGAGTTTTAATTTGTGATTTTGACCCTTTTGGAGGCAAAATCTCTCTTTGGGTCTTCATGGAGGTTGTAGATTTAGAAGTCCTTTTCGAAACTATTTTAGAATGATCTTAATCTGACATCTCTAATGAATGTTATGCCTATTATTCCAAAATAGGTACGTTATAATTGTGGACTTATCAATGCTTTTCTATAATACATTTTAGGCTTGAATGGAACTTGAAAAGTACTTAGTTAAAAAAATCATTCAGGCTAATACGCTCATGTTTTATGATTCCAGATAATTGGACTCTAGAAATGAGGTCCAACATCTTATGGTATCAGAGTGACTAGGTTTAGGAGTATCCTTGGCATAAAATAGGTAGTTTTACAAATATGAAATGAATAGGTATTGCTTTGAATGAATCACATGCATTGTTTTAAATGAACAACATGCATTGTTTTTTAATTGTTTCACTTGATTTGAAATTGTTTCAGATGATTTGAATTGTTTCACATGATTTGAAGTTGTTTTACTTGAAACATGAACTAAAGGTTTTTAAATGGTTTTGAATTGAAGGAGTGATTATGTCACCTTGAAGGAGAACTCAAGGAGTTATGATTCGATCTTTCTCTCACCACAGGAGCACGGATGAATCTTATGTCCTATAAGATGCAGGGACACATTCTGCTCCTAGTTGAGCATGAAGTGCCATCGCCTCCTCCTCTTATGCCTCAAGTAAACCCTTTGGATCTACGATTCTTTCAAGCCTTTGCTTAGGCTTTCTCATATGCCATGGGTTAAGTGTCACAAGTGCCGGTACAAGCTCTAGTGGAAAAGAGTGGGCAGTATGATAAGCTCCACAAGTATGAGGCTGTTGATTTCAATAGACTACCAATCCTAAGGAAGCGAAGCATGGTTAAAGAGGATAGAGAGAGTCCTACTTCAGATGAAGTGCTCTAATGAGGAGAAGTTGGATTATGCAACGAGCTTGCTATAAGGGGACGCATTCCATTGGTGGAAATCAATGCCCCATAGTTAGGTTATACCGTCGGTATTGTCATAAAGGGACTTTATGGAAGTGTTTAGAAAGAGGTACCTCTCGAGAGTTTATGTACAAGAGAAGGCTAGGGAGTTTCTGAATCTCACACAGAGGGATATGAGTATGAGTGAGTATAGGCTGAAGGTCACCCAACTCTCATGGTATGCGGCCAACATTGTTGTGAATGAGGAGGATAAGTGCCGCAATTTCTGTGATTATCAGCAGTTGGTAGATGCTGCACTTCAGGCTGAAAAACTTGAGAACATAAAGAATGAAGTGAGTAGGAAGAGGAAGAACTGAGAACAGTCTTCCAAGAAGGGAATGAGCGCTCTAATACCTATGAGGAGTATGAGGAGTTTCTACACACATAGTGAAGTGGGAAGTAGTGGCCCTGCTAAGAGCAAGCAAGCAAAGGCAATTTCAGTGCAAGCCTCAACTACAAAGGGCAACAGAAAGATGGAGGGGAGCAGGTACACAAGCCCCCAATGTGAAAATTGTGAGAAATTTCATAAAGGAGAGTGCTCCAAGTTACTCAGAGCATGTTTCCGATGTGGGGAGAAAGGAACATGATCAGGGACTGCCCCCAGATACTGAGGTAAGAGGGGTAGCAGTTGCAAGGCCCAAGGAGAGCTGAAATAGTGGGAACCAGACCAGTCACTAAGGTGGGCAGTTCTGGAGCAGCAAGGAAGGTTATTCCTCTAGGAAGGCTAAAGGGTTAGGCACAGGTAAGGGTATTTGCTATAACCAAGGAGGAAGCTACAGTCGCACCTGAAGTTGTCAAGGGTATGGCTTTGTTACTTAATTTAGAAGTGTATTTATTGATTGATTTTGGTTCTATACATTCTTTTGTTTCTAAAAGAATGAAATTACATGGAGTGAATTTGGTGCCATTGGAAAGTCCCTTGATTGTTAGTAATCCTCTAGTCAGGAATGTGATAATCAGTTAAGTATATAGAGATTATGAGCTCCTTATTGATGGTGCTAAACTGGTAATGGATTTATTGTCTCTAAACTTAAAGGGGCTGGATGTCATACTTGGGATGGACATTATGGACAAATATCATGCAAAGTTAGACTATAGTCTCAAAGAGGTAGAGTTTGATCTTGGCATGGGTGAGAAGGTGATTTCTATAGGAGATAGGAGAACACCATCATCAAGAATTGTTTCAGCTTTGCTAGCTAATAGGATGATGAGGAAAGGGTATGAAGCCTTCTTGGCACACATTATGGACATCAATGTGAATAAAGGAAAGTTAGAAGATGTTCTGATTGTGAGAGACTTTCCAAACGTGTTTCTAGAAGATTTACTTAGTTTTCCACCAGTGAGAAAATTTGAGTTTACCATTGACCTGATTCTAGGTACAATACCTATTTCCATACCACCGTATATAATAGCCCCAACTGAGATGAAGGAGCTTAAGAAATAGTTGGAAGAACTGCTAGAGAAGGGGCACATAAGGTCAAGTTCGTGACCATGGGGAGCATTAGTTTTGTTTGTTAAAAGAAGGATGGAATATGGCAGATGTGTATTGACTACCGGAGACTCAATAAGATGACTATTAGGAACAAGTATCCTCTGCCACGAATCCATGATTTGTTTGACCAGTTGTAGGGGGCAAGGATCTTTTCTAAAATTGATCTCAGGTCGAGTTATCATCAGCTCAAGTCAGGGAGTCTGATGTAAACAAAACAGCCTTCAGGACACGTTATGGGCATTATGAGTTCCTAGTCATACCATTTGGATTGACCAATGCTCCAACTGCATTCATGGACCTTATGAATAAGGCCTTTAGGGAGTATCTAGACCAATTCGTCACACTATTTATTGATGACATTCTGGTTTATTCCAAGATTGAAGAGGAACTTGAGGAACATCTCAGGATTGTGTTGCAGACACTAAGGGAAAAGGAGCTTTATGCAAAATTCAACAAATGTGAATTTTGGCTTCATGAGGTGATCTTCCTTGGACATATAATTTCAAAGGATCGGGTACATATTGATCCGAGAAAAATTGAAGCAGTGATGAAGTAGGATGCACCAAAAACAGTGACAGAAGTGAGGAGTTTTTTGAGTCTGGCAGGTTATTGTAGGAGGTTTATAGAAGGATTCTCTATGATAGCTGCTCCACTGACCAGGTTATTAAGGAAGAATTAGAAGTTTATTTAGTCTGATGAATTCTAGAAGAGCTTTAAGGAGCTTTAAAATATATTGACAAGTGCTCCAATCCTGACTTTGCCTATAGGAGATAAGGGTTATACAGTTTACAGTGATGCTTTAAGAAAGGGTTTGGGATGTGTGTTGTTGCAAGGGGACAAGGTGATAGCTTATGCCTCACGGCAACTAAGGCCTTAGAAGTTGAATTATTCGACTCATGATTTGGAGTTAGCATCAGTGATCTTTGCCTTAAAACTTAGAGACATTATCTGTATGGAGTTTAGATGAGGATTTTCACAGATCATAAAAGTCTCAAATACTTATTGAGCCAGAAAGAATTAATTTTGAGACAGAGAATTTTGGTAAAGGATTATGACTTATTGATTGAATATCATCCAGGCAAGGCAAATGTAATGATGGATGCCTTGAGTAGAAAATCTCCATAGCCCATGTTTAGATAGTTTATCTGTCGTTGTTAACAGAGATGGCTAAGTTGAAAATAAGTTTGAAATAGGAGGAGCTCGATTGCATTATTGCTAATTTTAGAGTGAGACCAATACTCAAGGAGAAAGTTAGGGAGTTGCAAGCACAAGATGTAGAATTGAGCAAGCTCCAAGAAGAAATTCAAAATGGCAAGAAATCTAAAGTGGCAATGAGGGATGGTAGACTTATGGTTGTGGGAAACAGACTTTGTATTCCTAATGTCAAGGAGGTAAAGGATGAGATACTCGATGAGGCATATAATGCATCTTATGTCATGTAACCAAGTAGCACCAGGATGTACAAAGATTTGAAAGAACATTTTTGGTGGAAAGGCATGAACAAGGATGTAGCATAATATGCAAGTAAGTGTCTAGTGTGTCAGCAAGTCAAGGCTGAACATTAGGCACTTTTAGGCAATTTGAGGCCATTGTCCATTCATGAGTGGAAGTGGTAAAGGGTGACTATGGATTTTCTGATGGGTTTGCCCAAAACTTGTAGGAAACATGATGCTAAATGGGTTATTGTTGATCATTTGATGAAGTCAACCAATTTTCTACCAATTAAGCAAACCGATTCTCTATATGTGCTAGCAATGAAGTATATAGATGAGATAGTTAGGATTTCAGATTCCATAGTTTCTGACAGAGATCCTCGGTTCACTTCGAGATTTTGGGAAAGTCTGCAAGAAACTATAGGGACCAAGTTACATTTTAGCACTACTTTTCATCATCAAACAGATGGCCAATCTGAGAAGACCATTCGAATCTTTGAAGGGATGCTTAGGGCATATGTGATAGATTTCAAAGGAGCTTGAGACGAGCATTTGCCATCGTTCAAATTTGTTTACAATAATGCCTACCACTTGAGCATTCAGATGGCTCCTTAAGAAGCATTGTATGGAAGAAGATGTACAACTCCTATATGCTAGGATGAACGAAAAGCTATACTGATGCATACCAGAAGGAAATGGAGTATAAAGTGGCTGAGAAACATTTTTTTAAGACATCTCCTTGCAAAGGAGTCATAAGGTTTGGCAAGAAGAGTAAGTTGAGGCCAAGATATGTGGGTTCTTACGAGATTCTTGAGATGATTGGACCGCTAGCTTATAGGTTGGCGCTGCTACCAGAATTGTCATAGATACATGATGTCTTTCATGTTTCCATGTTGAGGAGGTATAAATCAGATCCCTCTCACATCATTCAGACCACTGAGGTTTAGTTGAGAGATGATCTTACGTATGAGGAAACTCTAGTGGAGATTTTGAACACTAAGGAAAAGGTCCTCAGTAATAAGACAGTTCAACTAGTTAAAGTCCTATGGAGAAACCATTCTGCGGAAGAGGCCACGTGGGAGCCCTTGGAAACCATGAAGGAGAAGTATCCACACCTTTTCAATGACTCAGATAAAAATTTCAAGGATGAAATTTTTTAGAGGGGGATAAATGTTGACCCCCAAATGTTCTTGTTAAATTATGCTTGATTTAAATGAATTATGAGATTTTGATAGATTAATTTTTGGAGTTTAATTATTATGTCTATATTAGTAAGATTTATTTCATTGGATTGTTGTATAAAAGTGGTAAGAATACGTGAGGGCAATTTTGGCATAACACTTAAGCATTAAAATCATAAAGCATGAAATGAAGGGCAAAGTGGACTTTTAGCACTCATTAAGGGTAGAATAGGAAGAGGAAAATGTTGTCTTGCATTTGAGAGGAAGAAAAATGTGAGTGAAGAGAGAAAGAAGTGAGTGTGTCTTGGAGAAGCAAGAAAGAAGAGAGGAAGGGGTAGGGTTTCATCTTTTCTTAGTTTTTATGAGGAAGGAGTATGGTCCCGATTTCTAGTCCTTATTAAATAAGCATGTTTAATTTATTTTGGGGTTTAGTTTGTCAAATTTCTTTTGATTAGAACAATTTGAGGGTTTTAGGGTTTTAGTGCTTAAATTAATGAAATTAAATGGAGGGGTTAAGTTAAAAATTAGAGTTTGTATGGAGTTAGAAAT
>JAOTIZ010000004.1:20599384-20611527 GCA_027123425.1 Erythroxylum panamense
CCTTCAGCTGTTTTTTACTTCTCATGCGTCCATCTACTTTTCATTTGTATATTTCTCTTTGTTTGTCATCAAAATTATTTAATACGTGAAGTCTGGTTTGACTTAACATTTACTTACAGCAACAGTTATCAAACAAGCATTGGCATGGTGCCTTCTGAAGCATTATATAGTAGAAGGTGTAGAACTTTGATGTGTTAGACCGAATTGAGTGAAAACAAGATGAGCGGACCTAATATTATGAAAGATACTAAAGAAAAAGTTCAGGTTATTCAACATAGGTTGAAAGGTGCCAGTGATAGGCAGAAGTCCCATGCTGATCTAAAAATGAAGGATATTGAATATCAAGTAGGTGATAAGGTATTCTTGAAAGCGTCACCGTGGAAGAATATATTTCGGTTTTGTAAAAAAGGTAAACTTAGTCTGCAATACATCGGTCTTTATGAAATTCTTAAAAAAGTCGGACCAATAATTTATCAGTTAGCCCTTCTTGAAGAATTTGCCAAGTTACATGATGGATTTCATGTTTCTATGTTGAGAAGATATCGGCCTAATGATACACATAAGATTCTTTTGCAAGAAATTTAAGTACAACCAGATTTGTCTTATGAAGAAGGGCATGTTTCTATACCAGCTAGAGAAGTCAGACAACTTAGGAACAAGCAAATACGTTTGGTGAAAGTACTATAGCAATACCATATACTTGAAGAAGTCACATAGGAGCCAGAAGAGACCATGAGAGCTCAGTACCCTCAACTACTCTGACCAGGTATGAATTTCGAGGATGAAATTCTTTTAAGGGAGAGAGACTTGTAATGCCCCAAAATATACCCTAGTTGAAATGATACATGTTCATGAAAGTACATGTGAGATAGGCATTAAAATTGTACTATGATTTGAATGTGAAAGGCATAAGACTTGAATTTTAGTATTGATGGAGTATAGTTAGTAAATTGGGATTAATTGATACCATTAGAGAATTGAGGTATTTAAATGTATATTTGGACTAGGAAAACTATCAAGTGATAAGTTAAGTTGGTACATGGACATTAGAATGACTAAGCCTAAGAATTAGTGACATTTAGCATAGCTAATACGTTGACATTTGGCATCATTTAATGCATGACATTTGGCAGCATAATAAAAAGATAAATGGCTTAACTAAATTGTTACAAATGACAGCTTAAATGGTGGGAGAATTGGCTTCATGCCTTGGTGTTATGTGGCATGTTAAGCTAGTGACACCTAGCTGGTGATGAAGCAAGTTTTTGCTAGAGTAAGTCCAGCTTTATCCATTCTTCACCTTACTTACTTCTCTCCACAGAAACTCCCATTTTCTATCTAACTTTTGGAATTTTTGTTGGACTTTAGATTGTCATCACTTGAATTTTGGTAAGCTACTGAATCTAGAAAAAGGTTCTACTAATTTTCTTTACTATAAATATATTAACATTGAAAGTTGCACATTAAACTTAGGTTTGTGCTGGTTGCTTTGAAGGTTGGTTTAGTTGGATTCTTGGAGATGAATTTGAAGTTTAGTGAGGCAAGGGAATTTTAAACTTTGTATCCTAATGTATCATGTATTGTTTGATGTTTGAAGTGGATAAAATGTATACAGAATTAAGAAAGAATTAAGGTTATAAACTTGATACATGCTGGATACTGGTTAGAATGAATAGTTCCACTGGACAGGTATCGGTATTTTAGCCATATCTTGACCTGTAGGTATCCAAATAAGATGATTTTAAATTAAGATTAAACTAGATACATATATATATATATAACTTTCATGAGGAATCAAACTTTATTTTTGTCATTAAGAGTTTCAAAATTTAGCTTGATGTTGAGTTTTTGGATTCTGTCACTATTTGAGAATAGTCTGTAGTATTTTGGATATTACTTTTAAAATACTAAACCACATTGTATAAAATTGGTGTCATTAGAAACTTAAGACATAAAGTAACAATTGTTTAGACGGATGTTTTGCCTAAATCCTTCATTTTTATTGTAAAATTGACCATGCAAAATTGACCCAAAAGTCTATTTTGGGAAGAGCGGGAATGGAATTTGAATAAAAGGTAGTACACTGAAAGGGGTCATTAAGGGGTTGCACGATCAATTGGAAGTGCACAATCATGCTTATATCTTGCTGTTTGATAACTTTGAACACCCTTCACTCTTTTTATCATAACTTCTTCTCCAAAACCCCAATTGAGTTGAAATTTGGACCACAAACTCCTCACACATTGCTCTTCCACTCCACCAAGTTTCATTGTCATCTTAATTCATTAAGAATGAATTGTTGTTTACTAAATGTTCAGGCCTGGAATTTTGGAGATGTTATAAGAATGAATGAGAGTTTGGATATTTTATGACGTGTTAGTTTGTTTGGAAATCAATGAACATGTCAAGTTTAACAAAGTTGTATGTTTTGCAATATGTTCCTCACATAAAAATTCTGAAATGAACCTGTTTTGTTTTAAAACTATTAAGTCCTAGTTGTAGGTAAATAGGCATGCCTAGAAGGGTCTGCAACTACTCCTGTGACATTTCGATGTCTCCTATTATTGACACTTCGATACCTCCTGTTACTAACACATCAGTGTCTCTTATTATTGAGGCATAAATCTCTCATGTTCTATGATACTGATTGCGGTATCTGTTGTATTAGTCTCGTTACCCTTCTATAAAACAGATTAGCAGTCTAACTTGTTTTGTATTTTGATACTTGTTTAGTTTTGTTATAAACAAAGTCTGTTTTGGTTTAAATCATGTTATGATATGAAGGGTTTAGACCCTATTCTGATATTCAGTTCTGACCTTTGTATATTTTGATATGAGACTTAAATAATTTGCTTCAACATGAGAAATATTCTATATTGATAAATTATATTCAGTTCTAAAATACATTGTGTTTGAATTTTGATATTGGTGAGTTATGCTCTGGAACAAATATATATTATGTTCTAATATGTTATATTATGTTTTGTGATTCACGATATTTGAATTGCTTTTGATTATTTGAATGTTTAGAGACAGTTTTCATTATGTATACTGCTTAGTTATTATCTACTAAGCTATATGTTTAGCGCAGTGAATTTATCTCGTCTAGGTTCAAATAGAAGGATATAAAGACTGGAACAATGACAACTGTAGTGGCCAATTAAGAATGTGTTTTATTGTGAATAATGTTCAGTTTGTTGATGTTACTGACTTGTATTCAGTATGATGAGACAGTTTGTCTTTTGCATATATGGTTTGTAATATTTATAAACAGGAAGAAAATTGGATTTCAAGGCATGTAATATGTTTTGTGTTATGTTGCTACATTATGTACAGTATGTTTAAAACATAATGAAAAGTAATGTAATGTATGGTGCTTGAATTTCTAAAAATGCTTGGAATTGTTGGTATGATATGTTTTGGGTGTTGTTATGTGTAGCATCTGCATATCCCCCCAGGGGGTATGTGAGCGTTACAATATTATTGATCGAACGGGAATCCAGAAATAGAATTATATGACCTTTTTGGAGTCAAATTTCAAAGAATACAATACATTCCAAGAGAAGTTAATTAGATAGAGATATCGATTAACCTAGTTAGGAATAGGTGGTTGTACATTGAGAGGTGATTGATCATTATCCTAGAATACCTCACTGATCTAAACAATAAAATCCTTATAATTTAATAAACTTATAAGATCAATTTAGAATAAAATCTAGTATATGTACTTAATATTGATATCCTCTTTTATTATTTGTTTAGTATTCTTGTGGCAATTTAGAGTTGCAGATATTTAGTTTATTGTTAATTCAATTAATAATCTATCTTTATTAGTAATTAAAAATAATTAGAGGATTAGGTCCAATATATGTCAAATTCAGTTTATTGAAAGTGTTACATACTCTAGATTGAGTATTGGAATAATAAAGTATAAAAATAAAACTCAATTTCAAGTTTAGAGCTTTTAAGTCATGAGATTCTAACTTTATGTTCCAAAGGGATTAGTGTCTTCTCTAAGAAATCCATCAAGGAGGTCTTTAAAAAGTTCATCTTTATCCTGAGATAGCTCTACTGCAATGCCACCCACCAAGGAAGAGTTAATAATTTTAGGTTTGATCTTGACAGCCTTAAGCTTATGAACACACCTATACAGATATTGTCTTCTTTCTTTAAAGCGTCTTCAAACTGTTCCCACAAAGCCAGAGAATTGTTAAATTCAGAAGGTGATTTTTCTGTTTTGCATTTGGGTGCCAAAATTGACCACTGGGATAATAATAAGGAACAGAAAGAATATTAAAAGGAGTCTGAGAAAAAGGGTATTCATCAACGCTCTATCTGATTTTCTTTAAAATAACGTCCGACTTGGTTGCTTATTACTCTTCAAGTAAATTAATTCTCTGCATATCTGAGATCACTGAGAGGATATTTTGAGTTTACCTGATTCTTAAGGTCTACATTTTGAGCCTACAAAACTTCAGGAGGATCCTCCTTAGGAGAAACCTTTTAAAATGATAAAATGACTAAATTTAGGTGCAATTTCTCTAAGATTTTTTTAAAACAGTTATTTTTATTTTCTTATTCATTATCAGATCATGTTGTAGACAAAGAAGGCATATAAACATTAATCTCCTCAACAATTTAAACTTGATTCACCTCGAAGGTAATGCATTTAAATCATACCCGTACATGAAGAAGTTCTTCAAATTTGATCTAAACAAATGAAATAAATTATTAGTAGTAAAATGTTATTTTATCATCAAAGCAAATGACATGAAGCTCCCTAAACAAATTTGACTTTGATTTTTTACCATCTACGGTAAGGAGGGCTCATAGAAAGAATACCATGTGTAAGAAATTTTGCCAAGCATCTCCCTATTATACCAAGCAAATCAATGTGTTCCCAAACTATAAGTCATGATAATAGCAACGATCTTGCAGCAACGTTCCTAGGACCCATAAAAGTAACCAGAATCGCAATATACTAAGTTCCTAGTTTTTCTTTGAAGAAATTTCAATTACAACTGGTTGAAAAAGAAGCCATTTGTTAATAACCAGACCATTTCCAGTTCAGAGAACCATGTTCAAGTTGCTATCTTTGAAAAAGTCTTCCAAACACTTTTGAAGGCTACCGAAGAATCATGTCAACTGCTATTATATAAGCTATTGACTTTGCAAAGAGTGATCAAAAGATTCTAGGCCAACTCATAGACCTAGACATGTATTTGATATTCACAAATAAATCATATTAGTGTTCAAAGCTTCGACTAACTCAAGTACACCTTTGACTTTCACATATATTGTGTCTTTTATATAGGAAAATCCGAGGAACTGACACATATTGGAAAGCCAATTTCCCAACTATTATTATTCATTAGCGAAAAGTGTTATCTAATTCTAGGATCCAAACATGAATTAGAAAACCTATTAATTGAAAGATCGTTTGGTTTCACGTCGATCGTCTGTTAGAGCTTTTTTTTAATTTTCATTTCATTATTCCTTTGACAAAAACAAAAACTTCTTTAATTTTTAATATCAATTTACTTGTATATTTCTTACTAACAATAATAAATACACCAAATAATTATGAAATAGCTACCAATAAATACTAATTATTAATAACATTTTAATTACAAAAGAACAGTGAATTATAATTCTCAGATATTTATATTAATTAAACAAATCTTTATATTTTAATTAACAATCATAAAAAATGTAATTTGTTAATGTTATTTAACATGAATAATTATTATAATTATAAATAATCATAAATCTATGTTATAAATATCCCTATATAATATTTCATCTTCCTTATTGTACAATGTATATAAATAGTTAAAAATAAGTGCAAAATTACAATTTTGTAATTGTAAATAATTGAAAAAATAATTTAATTTTCATAATATTTACTTATTAAACCTAGTAAAATCTCAATTTTTAAATGTAAAATCTTATTATTTATAAGTAGATTTCTTTTCAAAAATTACTTTTGTACCTTTAAAATAATTAACTTGTCAAATCATTTTACTTTAAAAATACTTCAGATTATTAAAATATATCTATTCAATTTTGAAAATAATTTTACTTTTAATAATGGATATTTTAAAAACAATTTAAATTTTACAAATATTTTTAAAAGTACATTACAATATTTATTATTGAATGCATGGATTATAATGCTCATAACATTTTATTAGTTAATAGTAACTAATTTATAATATTTATCTAATTAACAATAAAGTCAAGTTGTGATAAAAATGAAATCAAAATATTGAAATCACCTTTCGCGATGTTCATACACTACAGAATAGAATGAAACCAAAAGAAAACTGAAAGCAAAATCTTAACCAAACACACTTCTTTACTAAATTTGTCAAAATAAAAAAAAAACAAAATAAATGGTTGAACCAAGCATCACCTTTCCATTTTGCTTAAGTACCACCAAAAAGTGAACATTTCAAAACATAAATATACTGCCAACAACGTAGAATACAAGAAGCTCCCTGTTGTATTCAATATGGTATACTTAACGCTAGAAAAGGGTATATTATAATGGCATTCAAAAGTTCGCATCCTTTGAACAAAGAATCATTTTTTAAGCCTTTAATGAGGAGCAATAAAAGAGAACAACCAAAATCAGTTCTCGAAGAATACTAAGTCAGATGACAGGAGACATGAGATTCAAAAGAAATGACATTGTGATGCACATAGTCCACCAAAGCGTAAGCATGGTGGATGGAGCTTCTGGATGATCCAAAGCAGAGTAAGTTTGCATTAGAGAACTTCTTTCCAGTTCCCTTCAAGTTTAAGTTCTCTAGTTTTTTACCAACCCATAGAGGTTATATTCCGTAATCAGAAGCTGCGAAATTCACAGTACAACAAACCTTAGATTAAATGTGATCTCGTTAGTGTATTGATCTTGCTGGAATTCTATTTGAATACGATGAATGTTAAGTGCTTACAAGTACATGAAAGTTTTTTGACTTATCTTTATGATCAGATGCATGAAGGGCATCATAGCAGGAAGCACGCTTTAGAAATGTGCTTATAACTTCCTCCTCTTCCCGCCTATGCTTTCATTATCTCTCTTTCTTCTTGCATGACATTCTTATTCTACTTGGCTTCCTTATCACACAATCTTGATAGGTTCAGATTAATAAGTCGTTGCCGAAGCCATCATGAAGTAACAGGACATTACCTAGTTTGCCTCAACCTTAACATCTGACATCATTAATTGTCACTAGTCCTTAAGTGCAACGACGCATTACAAATACAGAGTATCCAAGGATCACCTACCATATAATGGTCTCATAAAAAAAGCTGGGGACACAAATGGCAAACCTAGAAATGGGAGCGTCAATGAATGTGTTTATAACAAAGAACTAAGTAGTGGAATCTCTGCCAGGAAAGCTGCCACATATCTATGAAGTTCTCCAATAGCTTCAAGGAACTTCGCAAGCTTTAGTGACCATATTGCCCTAAAAGTTCTTGGAATGTGAATAGATCTGGACTTCCTTGAATGTGAGTGAAATAGCGTTTTGCACTCAAGGAATGCAGAAGATTGGAGCAATTAGAGAGGTGGAGAGATGTAAACACCGTTAAGGGACATGAGTCTAATAGATGAAGATTACTGATGTTTAGTTAGATGGCATATAGTGGCATATCTGTTAGTGTGCCAATCAAGTGTTTCCAGAAAAAAAAAAAAATATATATATATAAAATGCTCTGCTGAGCAATAACCATAGCCAGTCAGAAAGAGGCTCCCATCTTATTCTTAAAGCAAATAAGAAATGCATTGACGATTATGAAGGGCATAGGACGTTCCAATGACAGGAGGACATATCACACACCTAGGAAGGCATGTTGATATCTCCTAATTCAACAAGTAATGTTAAAAGATTCTTATGCATATAGGCTATATACTCTGCCGATCACTGTCCATTCCCCCACAGGTCCTGGTTACCACATCTAGCTCTTTCAGTTTTCTAAGGTCATTTCTTACTGCATCCAAAAAAGGGGACAAAGATATGAAGCCAGTTGTATATAACCCAACTCAATCAACACCACTTGTCATGGTTGATTTGACTTAACAACTTGGTTTTAAACATGCTGCAATCAGTGTTACTCACCCATTATCATCCATGACAAGAACTTTGAGCCCTGGAAAAGTTGTCTGTCCATAATTTGGTGGTCCTTTAGGCATGAAAGAGAGCTTAGACTCATTTGTGCGCTCAGGAATACCAAGTTTAACGATGAAGATACAAGTGCATCCTTTACCCAGACCTTCACTTTCTATCCATATATGTCCATCCATAAGATTAACAAACCTGTTCTCAAGCATGTAAGAGTCATTGATTTTCATCAGCTTAATAAACATGTAAAACCTATCTAATGGAATTTAGGAAACCAACTTTAAGGTAGAACCCATGCAAGTCTAGTTCTATTATAGGAAATGCAACAAAATCAAAAATCACAAAAGTGAACTACCTCTTACAAATCGCAAGGCCAAGCCCACTGCCAGCAGAGTTTCTGGTTGACAAAGATTGAGTTTGTGCAAACTTGGTAAACAACTTCGGAATGTCATGGGGATTTATCCCTGATCCAGAATCTTTTACCTATAATGCAAGATTAAAAAAGGCAATAATCTTTTGGCACCATCTTAACACAAAAGTTTGAAATTTTGGTTGAAAATTAAGGAACTGACCTGTACTTGCAAATAGAAATTGTTCTCATTTGGCACTGGAAAATTATCAGAAGCTTGAAAATCTCTTGAAGATCCTGACTTCGCAACAAATGCAGTGATTGAGATGCTTCCTTCTTTTGAAAACTTTACAGCATTACCAACAACATTTAATATAGTCTGCATTAGACGCTTTTCATCACCAATTGCAAAGTCTGGCAGATCTGGAGCCAGATTTAATGTGACAAGCAACTTCTTTATAGATGCAATAGGCTTAATCAAATTATGAACCTGCCACAGGAAAACAATATCTCAGTCACCAAACTTTACCCTACAATAATTTGACAGCTGCATATATGCATGCTCTTGTAAATGTAATTTGACTTGGCAGATAAAATCTTTACCTCTTTGAAAACAGCATGAAGATTAAAAGTTCCCAGATCAAGTTGAAGGCTGCCATCTTCAAGCCTTGAAAGATCTAATACATCATTTATTAGAGTAGCCAGAAGATTACTACTCTTTAGAATTGTTTCAACCATGAGGCGCTGCTCCGGTGTCAGCTCGGTTTCCTGCAGCAATGAGGAAAGTGCAATAATTGCATGCATTGGAGTTCTCATCTCATGGTTCATAACTGCTAAGAAGTCATTGCGAGCATGAATTGCTGTTTCAGCTTCTCTCCTAGCATGATTAAGTGCAACATTCTGCTCCATCAGAAGATCCCTTGCCCTCATTGATTCTTCCAAAATTGCAGCATGTGATAAAGCAACTGCCACCTGATTAAAATTCAAAATTGTTAAGTCATCAGTCTTGCATACTAAACAGGCCCACCAGAATAAACTTGGAGAAGCATCCGCCACTTTCTAACAGTTCATCATTGCTGAGTTATAAAAATAATTAGATTACCATGGTACACTAGATGCCGTCAGTACATTAAACTTAAGAACCAGATCAGATCATGGTCTAACCAAATTCAGGGGTTGTGAGAAGACTCTAAGCCAAGTTTTACTGGGAGTTATTACAAATGGAACTTTTGAATCTCCCAGCGTAACGTCTAATTAAAATTTTAAAGTAATATGACATTCAATTGTTAGTAGTAAAGTCTTTACTGACATCCACTGAAGAGTCATATGAAGCCAGAGGCCATCTGTCAAACAAACTCAAGAACAAGAAGACTAATGTCAGTTTTACATGAAGATTGACAAAAATTTAAATGAAAAATGCATATGTAAATGATTAATTGATTTATTAGAGCATAATTGTATGGAAAAGAATAGCGTAGATTTGAATCCATTACCTCTTACTCATTGAGAGAGAGCACTTAGCATGCAACACAAAAGGGGAAATATGGTAACTAATGTAAACTTCACTTTCTATTTAATATTAATTAGAGTACTTTATCTTAACAAACATCAGCAAAAGACAAGAAACACTGCAAGTTAATTAATCATCCTGTTCCATTCAAGTAATTTTAACATTCCAGCATCACTTCTATACATAGATGGAAACTGCACATTGTTGGATAATTATTTTAGATAAGTTTAGTTAGCTTAGGAGATTATTTTCTAGGAGATAAGTTTATCTTCTAATAAATAAGATAAGATATACAATAGATTGGATAAGTTGGTATATACGAAAAATCTAGTAGTTTAGTAGTATTAGAATGGGTTAATCTCGTGTATAAATTACATATAATTAGAGACCTAAAGTGGTTTTTTTTTCTTCTGATATTTTCTATACTCTCTTGTTTTATGGTTTCAGAGCTAATGAATTTGGTAGCCTAATTTTTTTTCCAGCCACATCATGGCTAGAGTTCATCCAACCTTCAATTCCTTTGATGAGTTCCAAACCTCATCCCAAACACCTAGTTACATAATACCTTCAGCCCAAACTCCATCTCCTCCTATTGATAATCTTTTGTTGCAAATCATGCAACATAGATTAAATGGAACGAATTTCCGAGAATGGTCCCAATCAGTCATGCTCATAATCAAAGGAAGAGGCAAGGTTGGATATCTAACAAGGGTAATTCCTCAACCACACGAAACAACAGTCACTTATAGTGCTTGGGAAGTTGAGAATTCTATTGTCATGGCTTAGCTTATAAATTCAATGGAGCCAAAAATAGGAAGAACCTACCTATTCTACAAAATTGCAGGAGAAATCTGGGAGGTTGTGCAAGAAATATATTCTAATTTGGAAAACACTTCTCAATGCTTTGAAATTAGATCAAAAATTAGAAATACTCACCAAGGTAATATGTCTGTTACTGAGTATTATAACTTACTGAATTATGGCAGGAGATGGATCTATTTTGTGCAGTAAATTGGGAGTGTTGTGCTGATGCTGAGAAGTATGAAAAATTATTGGAGAAGAGAGTTTTTGATTTCTTGCAGGGACTTAATGTTGGACTTGATGAAGTGCGAGGAACGTTACTCTGTTTAAAACCATTGCCATCAATCTGAGAAACGTTTGTTGAGGTTCATAAGGAAGAGAGTAAGAAAAAGGCCATGCTTACCTCACACACTTCTGAACAAACCTCTCAAGGCTCAGCTTTAGTGACAAACTCTCGAAAGGAATCTACTTACCAAACCCGAGAACAAGAAACCAACAAAAAGCAATGGTGTGACCACTGTGATAAGCCCTACCACACCTGTGAGACCTGCTGGAAATTACATAGGAAACCACCAAATTGGAAACCTAAAAGTCAAAGAGTTCAACAAAAATGTGGAGCAGCACACGTAGCAGAATCCGATATTAGCAAATCCACAGGGCTAAACCTGTCCCCCCAGCAAATTGAACTACTTCAGCAACTCTTAAATCAGACAAAAATCACAACTAAGAAAGACTCACATGACCAACAAGCCTCTAAACACTAGCACATAAAGGTAAATTGTGTCAATCATATTATCAAAGTCCCTAAGTCAATTATCAAAGTCCCTAAGTCACGATCTCTGGATTGTGGACCCAGGTGTATCAGACCACATTACTGGGTCTTTGAATGTCTTTGAAAAATATAAGCCATATAACCAAAAAGTTAATGTCTGGGTTGCGGATGGAAAAGGGTCCCCAATTATTGATCGAGAGTTTGTTTGCCAAAACTAACATTAAATACTATTCTCTATGTGCCTTAGTTAACTTATAATCTATTATCTGTCAGTTAATTAGCCAAAGATATAGATTGTATTGTGATATTCTTTCCATCTCATTGTGAATTTCAGGATTAGTGTTAGGAGAAGATGATTGGCAGTGCTGAGGAGAAAGATGGACTTTACTACTTCTTAGGAAAGAGTACTACTATTGAATCCAAATCACCACATAGGATTTCTCTTTCAATTATGTAAAATTCTGATGTGATGTTATGGCATCAACGCCTTGGTCATCCCAATTTTCCATATTTGAAAATCTTATATCCAAACCTTTTCATCAATAAAGATCAGATTTCTTTATATTGTGAGCAATGTGTCCT
>JAOTIZ010000004.1:20624734-20640613 GCA_027123425.1 Erythroxylum panamense
ATATCAATAGTTCAAGTTCAAGATTCATCAAGTCAAAAGGATAGCTTCTTCAATTATAACTAATTTCAACCCACATCATCCATACACAAATCGTATTTCATTAACATCATAAGATAAGTGTTTACAAGCTTTAATGGCATCTCATGCCAAAATACATCATCACTATCAAAATCCAAAAATAGAAAAGATAAAAAACCCAATAGTTCTCGAAATGCATTTAAAGTCTTGCTTTTACAAAATCTAACTTCAAATACAAAAATATGCAAAATCGAAATGATGCTTTGACTCTTGATTTCTCGATCTCATTCTTTACACCTGAAGATGGGATGAAAAGGGGGGAAGTGAGCTTAAAAGCTCGTGGGTAACATTTTATAATCGATAATAAGCAAAATCATTGAAATTATTCGTTTGCCATAGAAAATTTTTATTGACTTCAAGAAAAGCATAGTTTTCAACCAATTCACATAACGCAAATCATGTATGCGACAACTTGAAAATTTACAAATGCAATGCACATCAAATGGCTCGAGGGTTCTGTGGAACAAAACAGAGAAACCGAAGTTTACTCCGTGAATGAAACAAGTCTACTTTTAGGATCTCGTGGGCCACAAGCGGGCAGCCGGGAGAAGGCTTTATGTCGACGTGCTTGTGACTACGAAACGGTTCCTCTCTCGCTCAAACAAAGCACATAATCAATGCTCAAAATCATTTTATCAAAATGAAATGATTTCATACTTGTCATGTTCTTTTTCTCCTTTCCATTCAAATCAAAATGCCATGACACAATTCAATGGCATAACATGATCATATATCACAATGCATTTTTGCATATTCTCAAGAATTCAAATCCAATCCATGAAGCATATACACACATATAAGCAAATTCTTCAAATCATTTGAAAACAATATATGAACAATCATGAAGTACTTGAAATCATTTTATTCTCTTGATTTGGGAAAAACTTTAATGGCTCATTATTCAATTATAAACATGAAACCCACCACATTTTGCTTGGACATCCAACCTCAAATGTTCCCTTCCTCTTTCTCTTAGATAGGGTTTCTCTTGTTTTCCTAAAACAAACCAAAATCCTCATTCAATTCCAATTCAAATGGACATCCCCCAATTTCACAAAATCCCTAAAACTTCAAAATCACAACAAATGAAATCAACACAAATCAAACTCAAACTTAACCTACCTATAATCCATCTAAGCTAGAAAATCGAAAACCTAGCTTAGAAACCCTAAAATCAAATGGGTTCCCCTTAAACCATCTTCTTTCTCCATTCATCCCCAACACAAAAAATCCCTTTTCTTTTTCTAACTCCTTCTCTAACAAAGCAAGAAGAAAAATAAAGCTTACCTTGAACAAATCTTCTTCCTTCTTCTTCTTCTTTCCTTGTTCTTTCTTCCTTTTGTCTCTTCTTCCATGATTTTCTCCTTCTTCTCTTCTTTCTTTACATTTTTCTCTCTTCCCTTTTGTTTTTCATGACACCTTCTCTCTTCCTCTTCTTATTTCAAGACAACATTTTAGTTGTCTTTCCCATTTTGCCCCTCATTTGAGTAGTCTTTCCATATTTACCCTTCTTTTGTCTTTATAACTAACATCTTATACTTCTAACTCCTTGACTAATGATCATGGAAAAATTGAAGGAATTTGATAACACTTCCTTCTAAAAAAATGTTCCCCATTGTCTTAATTTTCTAATGACACCAAAATCATTCAATTTAGTTTGGTAATTTGAAAGTTATACCCCAAAAATTTCCAAACTGTTCTTATACTGAAACAATATTATGTGCTCAACTTCCATCCCAAAATTGAAATTCTTAGAGATTGAATTAGAACTCAATTTCATCAGACCATTTGTAGCCCTAAGTCTCTAATTTAATCCAAATCAAAAATCATTTCATTTGGATAACTAGAGAAAAAGTTATAGCTAAAACACGAAAGCCTACTTAGTGAATATGTTCCAACTACATTTTCCAGCTTACCCCTTCCAACATTTCACATATAATAGTTCTAACTCCAAGAAAAATTTGGTTCCAACAATTCTCCCTTCCTCAAAGAATTTCGTCCTCGAAATTCTTACCTGAGTGATCATACAAATGGAGATAATGCTGTCTTATGTTTTCCTCAGTCTCCCAAGTAACTTCTTCACTCGAATAATTTCTTCTCATAGTCAATATACTAACTCAGTTTTTCAATCACTCATTTAGTCATTCACTTTCTTAGCTAGTTCCTCATTAGGTTTCAAATTACTCACAATCTTTCCACTTCCTGTGTCGATAACATCAATTTCATATCATATCTATACTTCTTAGCATATTCACATACATCACATTATGAATCTGAGACATCTTTGTTAGTAATACTAACTCATAAGTCAATGGTCTAGTTCTTAATAACCTTATATGGACCAATAAAATTCAAGCTTAGTTGCTTCTTAAGCCTAGCTTGAGCACATCTTGCACTCAATCTAAGCACTCCTTGGGAACGTGATACCTTTAGAAACATTTCATCCTTTACTTCATAGTTCACATCTCTATAGTATCCATACACTTAACTTTTATGTTTATCTCACTGTATTCCATACCTTTGATGTTGATCCACCTAATTCATTCATTTTTCTTGAGTCTACATTCTTAGCCGCTAAACGTCATTTCGGTGCATTCCTACTAGGATGTATATCATAGGTTGTTATTTGTGCTTTCTCTAATAATTTCTTTGCTCAATCTTCTTTATCGGGTATACATATTCTCATTTCAATCACAAAGCATCATTTTCCAATTTAAACTCAAAATTTAGATCCGTTTTTAGTTCCTCAATAAGATTTACAATTTCTGAATTCTCAATTTGGGCTTTGTTAATCCTTCCATGTGAAACTGATTTTCAATTCCATAGCATATAGTACTTTTATTTGCCCAAAATTCAACTCCACATTATATGCTTCTTTTTGCACTAGATCTGATAACTTCAATATCTGAATTCAAGTTTCGCTGCTAGTGGGATTTCTGCTTAATGTATCATATACAACCTTAACTTTACAAGGAAATACTCATTTCTACCATTATAATCTTTCAGTACTTCTATCCATTGTCTCACTCTCGTATTCAATTATCTCAACTCAGTAATTACCCCAAAATTTAACAATCTGTACATTATATATATATCCATGATGTTTTTGTACATATAATGTCTCCAACTTTCAAGCAATCATTAATTCAGCAGGATTCCATTCATGTATCAAATAATTTAACGCATGACATTTCAATTGTCTCCATGCATATAAAATCACTTTATTATGCTGCATTGGATTTCATTCTAATCTCTTATTCAAATATCATTGTATACTATAAAATATCCAAATCCAGACGATATAATTAATATCAGTATAATTCCTCAAAATTCTCTTTACTTTCATTGCTCATTCTTACTAATTTCTCCACACATTTCAATTGATTTGCAAACTCAACTTTCTGTGTTGGTAACACATTCATCAAAATCTAATTTATATCTCCTGTGCATACTCGTATAGAATATAATGTGGATCTTACCTCAACTTTCAAAAATCCACTCAAATAGTTGGATACACTACATTAACCATAATGCATACACTCTTAGTAGTATACTTTATCTCTTATGCTTGAGTCTCCACTGGGGATATGACTCCAATATTCCCTTTTTGATTCAGTACATATTCATTTCTGATTTGTTCTTTCATTGATCATTCTTAATATAAACTATTTGATCTGCTTAACCAAATTCAATAAAATTCTTCTTTGAAAAAAGATTTCTTGCTACTGTCATCCATACTATTCATACAATCTTTATCAATCAACTGCTATCATCATCAATGTTGTTTTAGCCATTCTTAACAACTCAATACGATTAATTTCAATGACTCATGACCTTTTAATAATTTCAATTTCTGTCACACTTTACATGATCAAAGTATCCTTCATAATAAAACTCAATGAAATAAGAGGCACATTCGTTTACTCTTATCTTTTGGCATGTACCATTAAGATCATTAAATCTTATATATAAAAGTAATTTCGGCAGGTCACCAATTTGTATCTCATGCTAATGATACATCAATCGCAATTGATTCTGAATAACCTCTGAATATTCTACAATTATTCAAAAATTACTCCTCCATAGTAGTTACCTTTTCAATATAATCACCTATACAATACTTTCATCGGATTACTCTGATTCATCTCTCACATTATTCACCAATGTAACCACATTATCAAATATGTACTCATAATAACTGGTCGACATAACCTTGAAAACTTCTACATATATCACTATCATTTGTTTCATTTTCCATACATGCATTCTTAATCAATTTAAAATTATAGACGTATAGCCATCTTGAAATTCTGATATTAAATTCCACTAATATACTCTTATGGTAGGTCGTAACTCTTGTCATATTAATCAAACAACCACTCTGATCCCAATTTCATCTTCTTAAGATCACAAAAATTTCTGTTTTCAATACATTCTACTCGTACACTTTAATCTCATCATTTCTACTTGTCTCTCTATATTCCTCAAACAATCCACGATAATACATTCACATCTTTATCATATTCAGGGATATACACCACAGTACAATATTGATATCATATTCAATTCCACGAATAAAAAGTTGACCCACCAATACATTCCACATGAACTATTTCCCATTTCTAGTTCCCCATAACTTTCAATTTTCTCAACTTCTAAAAAGGCATAATTCTTCTCATTAATTCTATCAACTCGAACTCTTAATCAATGCCCATGCATGTGACATACACATGTGACTCATACTAGGGATCAGTCGTTGTGGAACGCTAAGACTTGTCAAAAATGCATGTAACTTGACACATCTCTCCAAAAATGCCCATGTAAGATCTCAATTATGGGCTCTAATACCACAAGATGTTGGACCCCATTTTCGAAGCCCAACAATCGTTCCGAATATCATAAGACGCGAGCGTATTCCAAGAAATCACCTTAACCATTATTGGTTCATCTTCTTTCTCTGATGCCAAACATGTTGGACTTCGATTCCAGAGCCTAACATTCGGAGTCAACAAGTGTGATCTTCATAATCAACTCATTGTTTTAACTTCAGAACAGTCTTTGGAAAATCTTCTGACCAAAATTTCAAATTTGACTTCTTCAGAATATGTGAAGCTCTATGTCTATAGTTTATTTTGAAGCAAGAACTATCTCAATCGAAGCTCTATAGATGAAGATATGCTTAAGAAACGGAAATATGTTCATACCCCAATCATGCTCTCTCAACCAACCCCCCACAATCTTTCCATCAATCTTTTCCATATTAAAATCAAAAGCTACTAATTTTTATAGGAAGGTAGTCAAATGTGTTAGGAATCTATCGCTTTAAGAATCACTTCTATCGCTTTAAGAATCACTTCTATCGCTTTAAGAATCACTTCATTCGGAGGTCGGATGAAGAAGTTATGACCAAAAATATTAAACATGTTTAAGTCCTTAATCATTTTTGTACCTGCCTTGGAGCGATTGCCATAACTTTCACTACAAACGTCGGATTGATGTCATTTCTAGATGATTTGAAAGAGATAACTCCGAGATCTACAACTTTCATGAAGAACTCAAAGTGAGATTCTGCCTCTAGAAAGGTCAAAATCGTGATTTACTGTAGTTGTCCCATGAATGTCCACCTAACGGACATAGACGAGTTTGGGAGTCATTTTTCACCCGAGAAGGTCCATTTAACGGACATGACATTGGCGAGGCTGGGGTCCTTTTTCAGCTGAGAAGGTCCATTTAACGGACCCAAAACCTCCTCCAAAGCCTCTCCAATGGTTCCTACATCCATTCTAACATTATATTCACCCATAATCTTCCCAAATTCAACCCTTCTAGTGCAATACCACTTCAAATCCATTCAAACACCATCTTTGTCCCATTAAATCCTCTAATCCCTACTCATTTGATTCATCAAGACCACTAATTCTCATCATTTACCATAGATGTCTTGGGTTTACATCCCATGCAGCATCACCACTTACAATACTCATATATCTCAACATCAATATCCAAATTTTGCATACTTTATACCGTTGGAAAGCTAAGAGGATAAACAACAACTTTCATGAGACAACTTTGTCTAATTCATCATAAATTAATATGCATTATCTCCTAAATTTAAAACATGCATTTTACCCTCATGAAAGCTTGAAATTTATCCCAACTTCACTTCCTCTATTACAACATCATTCATAACAATTGAACTACCCATTTGGAATTCACCAAACTCTCAACCTCAATTCATTTGACTCTTCATATCCAACATCATCTCATCATTCGTAATCCCTATCTTTCTATTCCATAACATCTCACTTATATATATATATATATAACAATTCATGTTCACTGTTCATCAACTCAAGTGAATAGCTCTTCAAATATATCTAATTTCAACTCACATCATCCATACATAATTCATATTTCATTAACATCAAAAGATAAAAGTTCTAAAAAACTTTAACGTCATCCTAAGCCACATTAAATCATCAATATCAAAATATAAAATACAAAAGATGCAAAAGCCAATAGTTCTCGAAATGCATCTAAAGTCTTGCTTTTACAAAATCTAACTTCAAATACAAAATATGCATAATTGAAATGTTGCCTCGACTTTTGATTACTCGATCTTATTCTCTTCACCTGAAGATGAGACGGAAAGAGGGTCATCTTGAAAGCTCGTGGGTAACAGTTTATAATCGATAACAAGCAAAACCATTGAAATTATTCATTTGTCATATAAAATTCTTATTGATTTCAAGAAAAGCATAGTTCTCAAGCAATTTACAATAATACAAATCATGTATGCATCAACTTGACAATTCACAGATGCAATGCACAACAAATGGCTCGAGGGTTCCGTGGAACAAAACAGAGAAACTGAAGTTTACTTTGTGAACGAAACAAGTCCACTTTTCGGATCTCGTGGGCCATAAGCCGGCAGCCGAGAGAAGGCTTTATGTCGACATGCACGTGACTAAAAAACGGTTCCTCTCTCACCCAAACACAATTAAAGCTTATGCTCAATTCAATCATTCACAATTTCATATTCTCATGTGTTTTCTTCTTTCCATTCAAATCAAAATGCCATGACATAATTCAATGGCATAACATGATCATATATCATAATGCATTTTTTCCACATTCACAACAATTCAATTCCAATCCATGAAGCATATACACACATATAAGCAAATTCTTTAAATCATTTCAAGCTCTAAAGTCCCCAAAAATCAGGAAATAATATAAGGTTCCTACATAGGGGTCTGTCACAGGCAATATTAGGAAAACAAGCATAACTCAAGCTCATGTCACTATTTTATCAAGACACTTTCATAAAGTCAAGCTAAGACCTATATCTACAACTTTCATTATTTCAATTTCTTCAAATTAATACCTTAAAGATATGTAAAATAGATTGAAAGAGGAAGACGAATTTGAAACCAGAATTTTGACTTATAGCTTTAATTTTTCATATTCAAGAACACTTCAATAACACCTATCTTTACCATGAATCCATCTTCATTTATACATCAAATATCAATCTAAATCATCCATTTAACATTCTATAACCTACTATTTTCCTACATGCAAAAATAGAACAGAAAAGTACTCAAGTTCATTTAGAAATTTCCAGCATAATCAATCATTGACATTATTCACAATTCATCCTAATTCTTCATCATCAATTCTCTATTATAAAATGCCATAAACACTAATCTTTTACTTACTTGTTTAATTCTAATCCTAGCTCAAAATTCACTCTAAATCAGTACTCCAAACATGCAAAATCATCACACATTCAAGGTGGAACTTGGATGGATTTTGGCTAAGTTCAATGAACAACAACAATATGATCTTTTACTTAAATTTGTGAAGGTAAAACATTGATTATTTGTATAGTAATTGGACATGATCATACACAAACACAGGGAGGTGAAAGAGAAGAGTGTTTTGGTGGCGTGTGAGAGGAAGGAAAAACAAGAATGAGCTTAGTTAGAGTTGCTCCTATTGAAGCTTACACCTAAGGTGTTAGGTGTCACCTTACTACAATGGGATATGTCACCAAATTAAATTTCCATATGTATAAAGCCATGTACAACATTTATCAAGTAAATATGATGTCATATGTTACAAATAATACTAAGTCATATGTCATGTAATCACAGCTGCCAATTGTCATCAACTTATTATTCTATTTGTCACACAATGATCAATGCTGTCACTCAATTATAGGCTTAATCATCCTAATTTCTATGTATCAATTTTTTCTTACTACTTGGAATTTTCCTTAAACCAAATGTACATTTAATTTCTCAATTTCCAATTATATCAATTAATTCCAAATTCACTATTTGTATTCAATCAAACCAAAATTCAAGGTGTAAACGTTCCATAATTCACATGGTGGATGTTTTAATCTTTTCATACCCCGGAATGAATCAATCAAGTGCATATGCATTCCTTGCAATGTGTATAAAATCATAATTCATAATTCATGTGTGTATGCTAATGATATGCATTTGAATGAAATGCAGTTCGTGAATTCCAATGACAACTAATGCTCTAACCCTCAATATGGAGAATGGGTTATTACACTTACAGCTCAATTGTAAACTATAATGATGTTTGGGCCATTGAGTTACGGAAAGATGTCAAAATGATACTACATTTTGTTTAAGATCTCAAATGGGACTGCTTCTCAAAAAAGCATGTTAAGTTGTCTTGATTTTGTCCCAAAATGCATATTATATTTAAGGGTGTGTCATTTTTGTAATTGCGTGCTTTAAAATGCCCCTCTAAGTAAATGATTGTCCCTCTTGAGATCTTAAAGGAAATGCAAGATCGAGGCATTGTTGGTTTGAGACCTTACGATTTAATTTTAAACTGTAATGATGTTTGGACCATTGACTCACAAAAACATGTGAAATTTTTTATTTTGCATTTCATTTATGGTTTTTAATGGACTACTTTTGGATTTAGATATTGATTCCTTTGATTTTTGTTTCCAAAAAGCATGCTATAATATCCTGATTTTGTCCAACAAAGCATATTATTTAAGGAAGTGCCATTTTTGTAATTGCCCTTTGAAACAAATCAATTTCCTACTTATGACCTTAAACAAAATGCAATATCAACGACTGGTTTCTTTGGGACCCTATAGCTTAATTGTAAATTGTAATGATGTTCAGACCATTGAGTTATAGAAAGATGTCAGATGTTGCATTTTGTTTAAGGTCTAAAAGGGGATTGCTTTCGGATTCAGATATTGGTTTCTAAAAAGGCATGTTAAAATGTCTTGATTTTTCCCAAAACACATTTTATGTAAGTATGTGTCATTTTAGTAATTGCATACTTTAAAATGTCCTTGTAGGTAAATCATTGTCCCTCTTCATATCTTAAAGGAAATTCAAGATTAAAACCTTATCAGTTTGAGACCGTATGGTTTAGTTTTAAACTGTAATGATGCTCAGACCATTGACTCACATAAACATATGAGAAATTTGATTTTACATTTTGTTTAAGGTTTTTAAAGGTCCAGTTTGGGATTCTGATATTGATTCCTTCAATTTTGGTTTCTAAACAGCATGCTCTAATATCCTCATTTTGGCCCATTAAGGAAGTATTATTTTGGTAATTGTCCTTTGAAGTAAATCAATATCCCAGTTTAGACCTTAAAAGAAATACAATATCAACTATTTGTTCCTTTGAGATCCTAAAGTTCACTTGTAAACTTTATGGATTTTCGAACCATTGAGTTACAAAAAGATGTCAGAAATCTAATATTGAATTTTGTTTAAGGTCTCAAAAGGAACTGTTTTTGCAATTGGATTGGGTTTCCAAATTGCCTGTTTTATTGTCTTGATTATGCCACAAAATGTATTATATTTAATGATGTGTCATTCTAGTAATTGCATGCTTTAAAATATCCTTCTAAGTAAATCAATGTCTCATTGGAGACCTTAAATAAAATGCAATCTGAAGGCCTTGTTGCTTTGTTGGGACCCTTCAATCCAACTCTAAACTAAACTTTAAAACATTGAGTTATCATAACATGTTGAAAATATGATATTGTATTTTATTTAAGGTTTCTAAATGACTACTCTCGGGTTTATATGTTGATTCTTTTTTTTTTGGTTTCTAAAAAGCATGTTGTAATATCCTCCCACAAACCATATTATGTCTAAGTTCCAATTTGGTAATTGTCATTTTAAGTAAATCAATTTTACACTTGAGACCTCATACGAAATGTAGTATCAATGGCTTGTAGCTTTGAGGCCCTACCACGTAATTGTAAACCATAATGGTGTTTGGATCATTGTGTCACGAAAAGATGTCGAAATTTTGGTATTGCATTTTCTTCAAGGTCCCAAAAGGAACTGCTCTCGTATTCGAATTTAGTTTCCAAATAGCATGTTTTATTGTCTTGATTTTACCCCACGATGTGTTATATTTAATGATGTGCCATTCTAGTAATTATATGCTTTAAAATGTCCGAGTAAATCAATGTCCCATTTGAGATCTTAAACGAAATGCAACAGAACACTGAGTTAATATAACATGTCGGGAATATAATATTATATTTCATTTAAGGGGATGCTTGGTTTATAGTTTATGAAGGGTAAGAAATAAAAAATGAAATAAAAAATGAGTAGTTAGTTGCTCGTTATTATTATAGAGGCAATAATTTGATATATCACTTTTGAAAAATTAATTATACCTTCTATTTAATAGAGGAATGAAACTTATTTTTTAGTAGTAACTCTATTTTTAAAATATTTTTAATGCGAATTAATTAAATATAATTAATTAAAATATAATTAATTTTTATTTTTTTTAATATTTTTTACAAACCAACTACTATTAATAATAACAGTAATCATTCCTTCTTCTTAACTAACCATCATAATTATAATGATAATATCTATTCACATTTTTCGCTATATTTATTTTCATTCCTTTTTTCATTATTTCATTATTTCATTATTTCATATTAACCATTCGCCACTCTAAGATCGCAAGGAGACTACCATCAAATTCGAAATTTGATTTCAAAAATGCATATTATAATGTGCTGAGCTTGTCCCATAAAAATATTAGTAATTGCATTCCTTAAAAAGTCCCATTTAGTAAATCATTACCCACTTGAGACCTTAAATAAAATGCAAGATAAAGGCCTCGTTGCTTTCAAACCCGTCGGTGACAAATTAGCATTACCAATGTCTCTGAACAAAATAAAAGAATTTGTGCGGCAAAATGTTGGGCCCAACTTGGACAATTCCAGAAGGGCTTAACTGCCCCTGAATGTTAAAGCTACAAATTCACGTGTTGATGATGGCTTGCCATATGTCAAATATCTGGAGCTTTACCTCTGTAGACAGAACCATCTCATCTTAACAACAAAATAAGGATAATACATTTTTTCTTTCAAGCCCCTAGGCTCAGAAAAATGCATAAAATATAGGCAGAATACAATAGGCATTGAGACATGAATATGGGCTATACATAGCATATACAGTTAAAGAGAAGGAAGCAGAAGGGAAGGCATTTATGAGCAGAAATGCAATGCAACAACGTTAAAGGTTGGGACTGAAGAATTACTACCAAAAACAGCAATAATTCTGGACTTGTCTTCTGGTTTTCCAAAGAAAAACGGGCTCTAAACCTACATATTGATATTTTCATATGCACCTAGTTCTTGTTCTGCAGGACTTTCAAGCCTGTGCCAGCTGAACCTACATAAAAAATCTCAGCATGTAAGAAAATTTGGAGCTAAGAATGGGTCAAAAGAAGCTAACGTTGCTGCATTAGTAGCACTGGGCAATAAGCTATTGGTTCCTACTATTTTCTTTGACACTTCTGTCTGAATACACGTGAGTAGGTCAAAATATAACATGTAATATGCAAGACCTATAACCTAAAGAGCATATGGCATCGAAGAAACAGAAACATTATATATAAATAGCACTTGAAGCACATGACTACAGTTATAGTTAAGCTAATGTTGACTGCCTTGACCACTCTCCATCATATTCAACTCCATGTCATGAGTTGATCCAGGCTCATAGGCTTCCAGAAAACCAATTTTTGCCTTATTAGGTAAATCATGAGGATGAACAAATGGCACCCCGGGTGGCCACCCAATCTCCATTCTAATATTTGAACATGGGCTATCAAGAGCATGAATGTGCTTCTCACAGTCTTTCAGGTTACAGAACCTTAGCTTGATCCCTTTCTTCTCTGCAATGTCCTGAACTCTCTCCTTCAGAACTCTCTGGGCAACAAGTCTAAGCCTCTTGGAAGGTGGCAGAGGTTTGCTTCTCGAATTATTTTTCCTCCTCCTCGACGAAGTTTTCATACATCCTGTACGAGCATGTCATCGATCCAACGACCTGTTGTTAAAAGCTTCCCACTAAGAGCTATGAGCATACAAGAAAATGAAAGAACAAAGATGTAGATAGTATGGAGTACAAAAGATACACATTTTGAAGTCATCAAACATCAAATTAACATTACATTAACGTCAAAATCACAACATAGTTCAACTCTCCAACTTTAGTTGCCATCTAAACAATAGAGAGAGATCCTGTCATTTATTCCTAGGGTAGAATTATGGCATCATTTTCATATACCATTCTCAACCATAAGAATAGAGACTAGTATCATAATACAATGCAATAATCATTTGAGTTATGCTCCACATTATAAAAATTCTCATGTATCATTTAAAATTTGGAGTTTTATCCTACCAAGCTTCAATTATTAACATGGGTATTATTAACAAGGGTAAGGACATAAAGCCCATAAAACTACATAGATAAAACTAAAAACAAAAAAAACAAAATATTTACTTGTTAAGGATCAAGAAAATTATATTGCAAGACTATGGCCTACCATCTTGAGATGCAGGGAAATTGAAATTTTGTATGCTATGTCTGTTAAAGATCTGATCAATAGGATGCGATCTTTGCATGAAATCATCCACTGTTATTGGTAACTGAAACTGAGCATCAACACCATGGCCAGCTGCCCTCATCTCTGAACAACTGAGGCTCGTCATTGATTTAGGCATCAGTTTAAAAGCCAAAAAACAGCGCCCATAAATGCTACACTGCATGTTATTGATCTCTGTTCTGTACAATGCAGGACTGACATAGCCAGCTGTTGCCTGGTAGAGAGCAAGACCAGGGTAAACAATAGCCTCTTGAGGACCAAGGTCTCCATCCACAAGAACCCACCGACCATGAAAGTCTCTCACATGTAAACCTGCCTTATCTGACTTAACAAGAGATATGAGACTTTTATCAACCTGGTGCTCATGATCAGGATACATAATTAGCTGACCATCTTCCTGGGTAGTTAAATTATGGCTTTGTGCTCCTTCAAAAGATTGCCTAGCATTACAACAAACAGATAGCACTGAAGAAGATATTTCTCGATTTCTCAAAGGGACATTATCAAGCACTTCAACAAAGGGAGAGCTACGCAAGTTCAAATAGAAGCTAATAGCATCCAATATATCTCGAGCTGCTTTACCAAGCAGGGAAAATATGTCAGACAAACCACCTGGAGGGCATTCTATTGCATTGTTGGACTCAATTGGAGTCAGGCCAGGTCTGTAATCATAGTTTTCTTGCCACAGTTGAGGATCAGCATAGTAACCTGTTGTCTTGCACCATTCGCGAGAGTCACCAGTATGAATCATATCTGCAGATGGATACAATGATCTTTGATGAAAATAGAGACGGGCAGAATCTAAACCAGATCTTAAAAGAGCACCCTCAGAAGCTGAAAACTGAATAATGGCGGCGGAGTATTGAGCAAGAGATTGTGATAAGGTTGAGACTGATAGTTTGTAAGAATCGGAAGGAATGCCTTCAGAGGGTATGAGATCACTGAGCTTCACACGACCCAAAGCTGGCAGGCCATTGTTTGCCATGAATCCCTTTACTTTTCAGTTACTGGAGGATAGACTTGAAGCCAACACCCTATTACATATATATAGCAGACAGAAGAAGGCAACAAATTGTACGCATTAGATGCTTATACCTTTGAAGAAAAGGACAACAAGCAATATGGACAAATAAGAAATGTAAACACACAAGCTTATGCAATTTCCAGTTACAATCCAAATAATGAAACAATCATTAAGCTGCAAAAGCAAATAATCATTGCAATAGTCCAAATTCTTTCCCTTCAACAAGCAAGTTGCACCAACTAAGGTAAGAAAATAACTTTTGGGACAAGTTTGTTATGAATAGTTGATGCAAAAATGCATATTTGGGTCCTAACATTCCAACCCAGATTATAAATTTGTGAGGTGAAGACAGAAGAACACAATTTTAAATTCATTAAATTTTCTTTTGAGCATTACCATGGGTTATTTCAATCAACGACAACAACATCGGCAGATCCTTCAGTAAAAACCATAACAAAGAGGTATACAATAGACGCCACCAAGTTACCCAATCCCAATGTACATTACTCAGAAGAAAATTACAAAGAAAAGGTCTAATTTTCATTAGAAATGAAGAAACAGTGTAGATTTTTCATACCAACAAAGAGACAAGAAAACGAATACATGTACTAGTGGAAGAAAAAAAAGCACGTGAGGGTGAAGTAAAATCTAACATATCGTAAGCGCTGTTTCAGAGAAAGCGAAGATTAGTTATTAGTGGAATTGCCACAAAGAGGCAAATGCCTTCTTACATGAGATTCCTTTTGCGTTATTGAAAGGGGTGGTGAGAGAGAGGCGAGACCCTTCTAAATTTGAATAATCTGAAGATTCTTACAGCAACTCTCGATCATATAAGCTTAGGTACGAAGATTGATACAAAGATAGAGAGATTTTGAGTTAGGGCAGCAAAAGCAAGCAGCACCCCTCGCCCCTTCTCAACATTTGGTTGCTCAGCGTCCCATTTCTTTATTTTCACTCATTAGGATAGGACCGACTATCTAATTGAAATATATTAAAAAGGTTAAATGAGTAATTTACTTTTAAATAATAAAATTATAATATAATAATAATGAATAATTTTTCTTTTTCTTTTTCTTGATTATTGTGCTTCATATTTTTCTAGATATTATCAACTGTGAAAGAAAATTTAATGCTGTGATTCCTTTTTCTTAATGTCTTTTTGTTATAATTTAAAAATCATATTTGTCTTAATATCTTTGTTATGTTTTTCAAAAATTATAAATAATAATAATTGTAAATAATAATTTTGCTTTTTGACTTTTTTCCTAATCGTACGCGTAATAAAATGTATTATAACATCTATAAATCATAATTCATAAATACTATAATATAATAAGTTGTCAAAAAAGTAGTGATCAAATAAACTAACCTTTGTAGCTGATTGCTTCCAATATTCGCATAAATCCATCCACTCTGCCACTGTGATATTATGTTACTTAACATCCTTTCCGTGTTTGGTAAAATGCTTTTTAAAACTATATCTTTGATCTTTGAACCTTAAAGCAAGAAACTTCTTCACAGTAGCATGTACTTCGTTGTCAGTCCTCATTCTCTTAACTTCTAACTTTTGCTGCAAAAAATTATAAATTATTGATCAATGTTATAAGCATATGGAAAAACATGTACAAATTAGATTGGTTTAGAATATTTGCGTCTAACTTATCAAATGCAATATCCAATTTCTCAGTAGTAATTTTTGAAAATTTTGTTCTTACAGGTAAGAAAGTTCGGGATACTACACCAATCTCACTCGAGAATTTGGCAGATTGTACGGAGTTGGTTGGTCATCCTTTAGTTGGGGAGATCTCTATCTCCAATTTCTTACCTATCGC
>JAOTIZ010000004.1:20681055-20691675 GCA_027123425.1 Erythroxylum panamense
TCTGCCTAAATCAAAAAGTCAACTCTCTATGACCAAAAAGTCAAACTTTTTCAATTCTTCATATTCTCACACTTTTTTCTCTTTATTTCTTAATTTTCAACTCCCATTTCAATCAACTCATTCACTTTACTTTCATAACCCATACAAATCTACTCAAATATCAAAGTCATCAAAACCCATCACTTCATTTTTCATCAATTTCTTTTAAGCATAAAAACATCTATAACACAATACATATACTAACACACTCATTCAAGTTCAATTAATATGTATAAATTCTACTCAAAAATCGAGGTCCAACAACGATGACCGATTTAATGATAGGTGGTACATAAGTGAGTTCTTCACTTATATACACACGAATGTTTAGCCATAAAACACACCCAATAGAGAGACTAAGTGTAGTAGCTCATTTTCCATACTAAGGGTTAGAGCCTTAGATTATTGCATATAAGTCATATCATTTTAAAATTCATGAAATGTATTTCATTCACATGCATATCATTAGTATACACACATGAATTATGATTTCGTTCATATTGCAAAGATAGTATATGCACTCAATTGACATATTCTGGGGTATGGAAGGTTTAAAATGATCATGATGTGAATTGTGTATTGTTTTTGTCTTGAATTTTGGTTTGATTGGTTACAAGTAGTAAATTTAGAATTAATTGTTATAATTGTAAAAATGATGAATGAATTGGATACTTTTATGCTTTGTTCTTGATGTATAAAAACTATAGGTTATTGGTTATTTTATGGATGAATTAAATTGAAATTTGATGTACAATGAAGGTGAATTAACGCTAAAAACAGGTGCTAGTGTAGTGTTTTTGAAGTGGGAAAGAGATAGGGTTACATGAAAGATAGTGAATGAAAGTTTCTGATTTGGTTTCTGATACATAAAAAATTAGGATGACTAAGTCTATAAATTAAGTGACATTTGGCATAGATAATTGAGTGACATTTAGCATAGGTAAGTAATTGACAAATAGCAGTAATGATTGAGTAACAAATGGACTAGTAACTAGCTGACATTTGGCAGCTTATGGAGGGGATAATTGGCTTACATGCTTAGGGACATATGTCAATGTAATAGGGTGACATCTAGCATCTAACGAGTTATGTTTCTGCAGGAGTTTTGTTCATTCTTCTTCTCTTTTCATCTCTCACGACCAAAACATACTTCTATCTCATATTCCTGTGTTTTTCTTGAGCTATACTAAATTACCACACCAAATACAAGCTTTTACCCTTCACAAGATAGCTAAAGAACTAGTTTATTGTTGTCTTTTATCCTAGCTAAAAACCATCCAATTTCCACCTTGGATTTTTGATAATCTTGCATGTATGGAGGGCTAGGTTAACTTGATGAATTGAGGTGGAACTTGAGCTAAACAAGTAAGTAAAGTATTGATCTATGGCATCTTATAATAGAAAGATTATGATGATTGAATTGGGATAGATTGTTTATGATGTTGATGTTGAAGATGTGCTGGAAAATGGAGAATGAATGGGTACTTTTCTGTTCTATTTTTGCATGTATGAAAATAGTAGTTTATGGGCTGTTGTATGGATGATTTAAGTTGGGATTTGAAGTATAATTGATGAGGGATTCATGACAAAGATAGCTGTTATTAAAGCGTTTTCAAATCTGGAAAATTAGAGCTGTAGGTGTGTTTGTAAAAAAATAATTGTTAATGACATAAGTCATGTGCTGGAAAAATGGAGAATGAATGGGTACTTTATTATTCTATTTTTGCATGTACGAAAATAGTAGTTTATGGGCTGTTGTATGGATGATTTAAGTTGGGATTTTAAGTATAATTGATGAGGAATTCATGCTAAAGATAGGTGTTATTAAGGTGTTTTCAAATATGGAAAATTAGAGTTGTAGGTGTGTTGTAAAAAAATGATTGTTAATGACATAAGTGAGCAGAATTTTGTAAGCCTAAGTATAACCAATATGGAAGTTAAATTAACTTGAAATGAATTAACCTTAAAGGACATGAAATCTGGAAATTTTCAGGTATTAGTGATGTCTCTAAGCTTGTAAAATTTGTGAAGTATTGAATGTAATAAAGTTACACAAATTAGTGATGTTCATGACAAATTTTGGAATTTTAATTTCAGCCTTGTATACATGTTGAACCAGCTAAGAAATTTCACTCTAAATTGGTATATTTCGACTTGATTAAGGCTAGGAATGACCCTAGATTGTTGCTTGATTAATTGGTTAAGAGCTTGATAAGTTTATGTAGTTAATTGATGTCATAATCAAAAGAATGGAATGTTTTGATGAGGTTGAGTTCAAATATGGAAATTATGATTTGTTAAAGGAATAAATGAGTTCTTTTAATGCAAACATGATCTTAAGGACATGAGTAATGTGTATAAGGTATGGATGAATGAGCATTGAAGAACATGGGGTATTTATGAATGAGAATTGGGTAAACGTTTGAAATATACATTGCTGGAAAAAAGTTTGGTGAATGTATAGGTCTGGCTTGCTAAAATTCCATATTTAAAGTAACAATTGTGTGTGTTATAAGAGGCTTTTGATGATGAAAATGTTCAAGGGTAAGTGTAAATTATGGTTAATGAATTTGGAGTAAATCAAACTAACTTAAAGGTATAAACCTAATTGTAAAAATGGTAGTCTACAAAATATAATGTTTGAATGGTCAAGATTTATGAATAGTTACATACCCGGAAAGGTCAATTGAGCATACATTAAACATGACACATATATATGTGCATAACTGAATATTCATATGATTGATCAACTTAGTAATGTTTGAACTATATGTGTTTATTACATGACTAAACAAGCACAAATTGATTGTCAACATCTAGACATTGCGAGGTCATCAAGGCAATAACTTATCTAGAGCGTACTGTGAGTTAACCTAGATGTTTTCTGACTATGACTGAATTGTTTTCCATTAACTTTTAGATATTAACCTATTATTGATATGATTGTGATAATTCCAGACATTGATGGTCTGAGGAGTTTGATATTCGGGATTATATTAGAAGTACTTTCTACTTGCATGTGAATATGGAAAATGTGCACTCAACTGAATGTTGAATGCCAGACTCAGTTCTAATGAATGTGATAAATGACTATGCACATTGATTGGAAGTTAACATATTATGTTAATTGATGCACTCCATCACATTGTTATGTATGATCAGATAAAAGAGTTGCGATCGGAGTGACTAGTTTGAAAAAGAGCTTAAAGCTCAGAAATGTGCACAATGAGCCATAGGCTCAGTTATTGATGAGCTCGATATCTATAATGGGTATGGGATAGAATATGAAATGAGCCCAGCATCCAAAACAGAAACAAGATAGTAAATAGACGCTTGGTCACAACAAAGTAAAAATGAATATATATATATATATATATGTATGTATGTATGTATGTATATACATGATTGCAAAGAATTAATGAATTGTGTTGGTATAGTGATATGCAATGTTTGTGTAAATATTGATGATATGAATTGTTGAGATAAATGATTGGATTATTTTGAAATGATTATATGAAATGTTTGTAGTTCATGAAGTATTGTTGAGATATAATGTATATTGTGATCTAGTATTTTAATATTGAATGATGTGATACGTCTGCTGAATTAGGAAATACACTTGTGATATTTGTGTTTTGACTTGAGTGAGCACGTCGATGATGGTTCACTCATTGAGTTTGTAAACTCATCATGATTGCAATGTTGATTTTTAGGTACAAGGGAGACCTAGCTTCTAAGGTGATATAATAGAAGTCTAGTACAGTCAATTTTGGAAACAATAATGACTCAAAGATTTGGTCAGTTGATACCTGCAGAGTCTAGATAGAATACTTTTGTTTAGCTTCTCCTTTTATGTTGAACTTTTTGTATAGAACTTTAATCTCTAAAATGTTATGTTATGTATAAACATGGATTATGAAATGTAATGACAATGTAAGTTTCATTTTATGAATGAAATAAGGATTTTTGATATTTGGAAATACTTATGTTCTGTATGATGCCATAATAAGTTGATGTGATTGCTCTATCATGTCATTTTCATAGGGTATGTTCTTAAATGTCATATAGATGTTCGGGCATATGCTCTATGGTAATGGTGTGTTACATTTTTGGTATTAGAGCATGGTTTGGCATCCTCAGGGACATATAAGAACATTTAAACATGATATATAGTGAGAGATTTATATAGTGGTCACCCTTATTGTTTGTTTTAGTTCATCTTCTATAGGAGATCAAGTCGTAGAGTCAATTGACCTTGAGTTCATAAGAGCCAACAGAGAGTCTCCAGTATCTCAGTTTGAGCAAATATCTCTAAGAATTCCTAAGAGGAGAGAGAGAAGGTATGATAAACTTAGGAAACATAGGGCTGTAGAATTCTATGGAAGCATAGACCCTATGAAGGCACAAGGTTAGTTAGACAGAATGGGGTGGGTGTTTGATAAGATGGATTGTAAGTTTGACGAAAGGTTTGACTACACAGTCTCCCTACTACAAGATCTGGCTTATCAGTAGTGGAAGACTATTCCTGGAAGTTCTACCTGACCAGATTGACATGGGAAGACTTCCTGAAACTTTTTAAGGAGAACTATATGCCAAAGAATAGACTGATATGGGAAGAGTTCTTAAGGCTTTTTAAGGTGAACTATATGTTAAAGATTTACCTAGATAAGAAGATGAAGGACTTTCTAGATCTAGAACAAGAAATTCTTACAGTAGTTGAGTATGAGGTATGGTTTAATGAGTTAATAAGGTATGCTACTACTATGATTTTGTCTGAGGAAGATAAATGTAGGCGATTTGAGGATGGACTAAATATAGAGATCAGAACGAGGTTAGCCATTAGTAATTTGAGTAGTTTTATTAAAATGTGAGCTGCCTCAATCTAAATTGAACAGTTATTGAAAGATGGACAAGGAGAGTACAGGCAGGAATTCAGAATGAAGAGACATTGTAAGTACCAAGTTAATTATGGTAGGAGATTCGGTAAACGCCATAATAGATCATTCTGGTCACAAATTAGATAGAGACAATTGGGGTTTAGACTAAGGGGTAGTTTTGTATAGACTGGTAGTAGTAGAGTTCAAGTATCAGGAGGACAAACACAATAGATGCCTAGTTATGAGCACTGTGGAAAGAAACATGGTGAGGACTGTTGGAAGATATTGATTTTTATTATTGCCCTTTTGAACACCATATTAGAGACTGTCCCACGACTTTAGTACCATAGTCTGGAGTGAGAGGAGGATCAGTGACTGAGATGACTGTCCAGTAAAGTAGAACTAGTGGAGCAGGACAGAGAGGCATAGGTAGAGGTAGAACAAGTTCAGCAGGTCCTAATGTTAGGACTGAGGTGCAGAGTCATCAGCCGCAGTCTCAGGCCAAAATATTTGCTATCACTGGATAGGAGGAACAGAACTCCCTGGATGTTGTTACAGGTGTGTTACATGTTTTTCAATTTGAGGCATTTGCATTGTTAGATCCAGGATCTACATATTCATTTATCACACCACATCTAGCATCTAAACTGTATTATGAGAGAGAGAGATGTTGAAAGTTGGCCTAGAGGTGAGTACTCCAATAAGTAGCACTACAACAATTGGGGAAGTCTGTAAAGGGTGCATTATTTGAGTTGATCAGGCAGAGTTGGAAGCTAATTTGATAGTATTGTAGTTAAGGGAGATAGATCTCATTTTAGGTATGGACTGGCTTACTGTACAAAGAGCTGTTATGAACTATTACACTAAGGAAGTCATCCTTAAATCTCCTAATCAACCAAGAGTGATATTTCGTGGTGTTAGTCAAGCAGTGCCAGCTAGGTTGATTTCCTCAATGGATGCTCTCAGACTGATTCGAAGTGGATGTGAGGCTTACTTAGCCTCTGTGACTAATACCGGGAATGAACAGACAATTCGGAATATTTCTATTGTTAGGGATTTTCTGGATGTGTTCCCTACTTTATTACTAGGTTTACCCCCAGATAGGGAGACAAAGTTCACTATTGACTTAGTTAAAGGTACTACTCCTATATTTATTCCTTCGTATAGGATGGCACCTATGAAACTTAAGTAATTTAAGACCCAGTTATAGGAGTTGTTGGATAAGGGTTTTATTAGACCTAGTGTGTCACTTTAGCAAGCTTCGGTTTTGTTTGTGAAGAAGAAGGATGGGACTTTGAGATTGTGTATTGATTATAAGTAGTTGAATCGGGTGACAATAAAGAACAAGTATCCTTTACCGAGGATAGATGATTTATTTGATCAGTTATAGGGAGCTCAGATGTTTACTAAATTGGATTTGAGATCAGGGAACCATCAGTTGAAGATAGCAAAAGCTGATGTACCAAAGAGTGCATTCAGGACCAAATATAGGCACTTTGAGTTCTTGATGATGCCTTTTGGGTTAACAAATGCTCCGATAGCTTTAATGGCATTGATGAATAAAGTATTCCAACCTTACTTAGATCATTTTGTGATTATATTCATAGATGATATTTTGGTGTATTTGAAGGGTAGAGATATTTTGGTGTATTCGAAGGGTAGATGATATTTGAGGTTAGTATTATAAATAATGAGAGAAAAACAATTGTATGCCAAGTTTAGTAATTGTGAATTCTGGCTTGATCAAGTGGTATTCTTAGGTCATATAGTATCTGGACAAAGCATACTGGTAGACCCAAAGAAAGCTGAGGCAGTGATGAAGTGGCAAGCCTCGAGAAATATGTCTGAGATCTAGAGTTTTCTTGGATTAGCAGGTTATTACAAAAGGTTTGTCAAAAGGGTTTTCTTTATTCTCAACCCTTTTGATAACGCTTCTGAGGAAGAATGTACTATTCAGATGGACTGACGAATGTCAAAGAAGTTTTGAGGAATTAAAACAAACTATAGCATCGATGTTAACTATTCCATATGGATTTGGAGGAAGATATAGTATATAGTGATGCTTCACACTAGGGATTAGGATGTGTTTTGATGCAGTATAGCAGAGTGATTGCATATGCATCAAGATAGTTAAGGTCTCATGAGTTTAACTATCCAGTTCATGATTTAGAACTTCCTGCAATAGTGTTTGCTTTGAAGATTTGGAGATATTATTTGTATAATCAAACATTTTAGATATTGAGTCATAAAGAACTGAATATGATATAAATGTGATGGAATGAATTATTTAAGGATTGTGATTGCACTATTGAATACCATCCCAGTAAAGCTAATGTTGTGGTTGATGCATTAAGTAGGAAATCTAATAGCAGTGTGGCACAAATTCAGACATTGAGATTACCAAACCTAGTACAATTGAGAGTATTGAATGTTGAGCTAAATTTGGGGTAGAATGAAGCATTGTTGGCTACATTGAAACTTAGACCGATATTGCATGAAAGGATCATAAAAGCTTAAAGCAAGGATCCAAAAGTAGTGAAGCTTATTGAGAAGTTGAAACGGAATCCAAAATCTGAGTTTAAATTGAGAGATGATGCATTGGGTTCAAAGCAAAGATTATGTATACTTGATGTGGATGATCTGAGAAAAGAGATTTTGGAAGAAGCATATATAGCAGCCTATGCTATGCATCCTGGTACTACCAAGATGTACAATACTCTGAAACAACATTTTTGGTGGGCAAGGATGAAGAAACAAGTGGCAAAGTATGTTGCTAAATGTTTGAGTTATCAACAAATTAAGGCAAAGCATCAAGCTCCAATTGGGAAGTTACATTCATTGCCTATTTCAAAGTAGAAATGGGAGAGGATCACTATAGATTTTATTAGGGGTTTGTCAAGGAATTTGAGGCACCTTGATGCCATATGGGTCATTATTGACAGATTGAAAAAATCGGCCCATTTATTACTTATGAGAGAGAATAATATGCTGAATTAGTTAGCCTAGAAGTATGTTAATAAGGTAATGAGATTACATGGAGTTCTAATGTCTATTGTATCTAACTGGGACCCCAAATTTATTACTAAATTGTGGGGTAGTTTACAAACAGTTTTGGGTACTTGGTTAAACTTTAGTAAGCCTTTTATCCTCAAACAGACGGATAGAGTGAGAGGACCATTAAGATTGTTGAGGATATGCTTAGAGTTTGTGTTTTGGGGTTCCAAGGAGCATAGGATCAATATATAGCTCTTATTGAATTTGCATACAATAATCATTATCATAGTAGTATCAGTATGGCACCATATGAGGCAGTATATGGAAGAAAGTGTTGATCACCTTTGTATTGAGATGAATAGGGTCTAACGATTATTGAAGGCCCATAGTTGATTCAAGATACTGTTGATAAGGTTAAATTAATCTGTAGTATAATTAAAACGGCTCAAGATAGGTAGAAAAGTTATGTAAATCAACATCAGAGAGATATGGAGTACCAAGTGGGAGATAAGAAGTTTTTCAAAGTATCACCTTGGCGTGGAGTGCTAAGGTTTGGTAAAAACCGTAAGTTAAGTCCTAGCTACATTGGTCTATATGAGATTACTAAGAGAATATGACCATTGGCTTACAAGTTAGCATTACCAACTGAGATGACTCAGATTCATATTGTGTTTCATTTTAGTATGCTCAGAAGATATTGGTCAGATCCGACATATGTGTTACCAGCTAAGGAGGTTGAAGTTGCAACTAACTTTAGTTATGTTAAGGAATTGGTTAAGATAGTTAGTTATCAGACTAAGCAATTGAGAAACCGAGTGATCCCATTGGTTAAAGTCCTTTGGAGGAATCATGCCAGAGAAGAAGCCACATAGAAAACTAAAGAGAACATGAGGAAAAATACCCCCATCTGTTTGATCAATCAGGTAAGAATTTTGAAAACAAAATTTCTTAAAGGAGGAGAATTTAGTAGCTTATTTTCCATACTAAGGGTTAGAGCCTTAGATTATTGCATATAAGTCATACCATTTTAGCATTCATGAAATGCATTTCATTCACATGCATATCATTAGCATATGCACATGAATTATGATTTCGTGCACATTGCAAAGATAGTAAATGTACTCAATTAACAACTTTTAGGGTATAAAAGGTTTAAAACGATCATGATGTGAATTGTGCATTATTTATGTCTTGAATTTCGGTTTGATTGGTTACAAGTAGTAAATTTGGAATTAATTGTTACAATTGGAAAATAATGCATGAATTGGATACATTTATGCCTTGTTCTTGATGTATAAAAACCGTAGTTTATAGGTTGTTTTGTGGATGAATTAGATTAAATTTTGACGTACAATGAAGGTGAATTAATGCTAAAGAAAGGTGCTAGTGTAGTGTTCTTAAAGTGGGAAAGAGTTAGGACTACATGAATGATAGTGAATGAAAGTTTCTATTTTAGTTTTTGATACATGAAAAATTAGGATGACTAAGCCTATAAATTGAGTGACATTTGGCAAGATAATTGAGTGACATTTGGCATAGGTAATTAATTGACAAAAGGCAGCAATGATTGAGAGGCAAATGAACTAGTAACTAGGTGAAATTTGGCAGCTTATTGAGGGGATAAGTGGCTTACATGCTTAGGGACATATGTCAATGTAACATCGTGACATCTAGCATCCAAAGAGTTACGTTTCTGTAGGAGTAGTTTCAGCTTTGTTCATTCTTCTTCTCTTTTCATCTCTCACGACCGAAACTTGCTTCTATCTCACATTCCTGTGTTTTGCTTGAGCTATGCTAAATTACCACACCAAATACATGCTTTTACCCTTCACAAAATAGCTAAAGAACTAGTTTATTGTCGTCTTTTATCCTAGCTGAAAACCATCCAATTTCCACCTTAAATTTGTGATGATCTTGCATACATGGGGGGCTAGGTTAACTTGACGAATTGAGGTGGAACTTCACCTAAACAAGTAAGTATATTATTGACCCTTATGTCATGTTATAATAGAAAGTTTATAATGATTGGATTAGGATAGATTGTATATGATGCTGATGTTGAAGATGTGCTAGAAAATATAGAATGAATAGGTACCTTTCTGTTTTATTTTTGCATGTACAAAAACAGTAGTTTATGGGTTGTTGTATGGATGATTTAAGATGGGATTTGAATTATAATTGATGAGGAATTCATGTTAAAGAAAGGTGTTATTAAGGTGTTGTCAAATCTGGAAAATTAGAGTTATATGTGTGTTTGTAAAAAAATGACTGCTAATAACAAAAGTGAGAAGAATTTTCTAAGCCTAAGTGTAGCACCCCAACCCCGCAGGACCCGAACCCGATATCGTGGATGATATCCGAGTCCGCGCCACACGAGATTGGTAGGCTACGGCACTCAATTACGGTACAAAACTCAGTATGCAGTTTATAAAACATTTTAGAACCAATCGTAGGTGCACAATTCAATAAACAGTTGGGTCCCCTTTAAAACAAATGCATCCGATCAAAATACAATTTCAGAAATCACATTTCAATTATACATTTATCAATCTGGGGTCCTATACAATAACAGTTCAATTCAGTAGAAATCGCGGAAAATACTAATTTACACAATACTCATAAAGACACTAATACAGACGCGAACTGATCCCGACCCTATTCTCTGACTCCAGTGCAGTAGACATACTCCCGTTCGTCTAACGGGGTACTC
>JAOTIZ010000004.1:20691775-20704202 GCA_027123425.1 Erythroxylum panamense
TATGTTATGTGAATGGGATTGACATTGTGAAATTTTGAATGTAAATGAGTCTGATGTGACATGATTATGAAAAAAAATTAAGCTTTTGAAATGTGCCTTCGGGCAATCTGATTTCAAGTGTGAAGTTGTGTTATGTGGGTTTGGTTAGGTCCCATAAGATGTCAAGTGCACTTGTCAAAAAAGCTTTTCCCGCCTGCCCGTAAGTAGCATTGGAATTCCTTCTAGGACTCCCATAAGTTCACGGCTACAAAGGACCGCTATGCGGAAATGTCTAGTACGTTCTGTTTCTGGACCGACCCAAACCATTCTGATGTGTTTATGTGCTCTTGTTTTGTTTCTAAGTGTGATGCATCCATGTTTTAAAAATTGTTCATGAATTTCTTTGATCAATCGAGAAATTTTGAAAGATGAGCATTTGATGAATTTCTACTATGAAATTTCTATAAACTGGCAATAAGTTTTGGAAAATGATTTTTGCTTATTTTTCTGTTACAAACATGTTATCCACGGCCTGTAAAGCTCACCCCCCTTTCATCCCCATCTTCAGGCAACGAGCAGGAGATCGGATGAAAGAAAGTCAAGACATCCGTCTGTTTGTGCATATGATGTGTTTTAAGTTAGATTGTTGTAAGATAAGTCCTTAGACTTTTGTTGAGAATGTTAGAGTTGTATTATCTTGTGTATTTTGGATTTTAGTATTGATGTTGTATTATGGCTTGGAATACCATTAATGTTTTGTAAGCATATTAATTCATGATGGTAATGAGTATGGAATTGTGTATGGATATGGAATGTGAATTTGTTTATGGATGAGATGAGATGAATATGATTGATTGGGTTAGGATTCCGGACAGGAGGTCCGATGAATTGTGATGTTTGATCTAAAATATTGAAGTGCTTATTGTGTATGAATTGTGGGTATATTGATATGTGTGTAAGGTACCTTATGGCAAAAGAAAAATAAGTTTTTGTTTAAATGATAAGATAAGAATGAATATGAAGAAGAAAATGAAGTGAGGTTTGAGTGTGAATGACTTCAATTGGATATTGAAGTCACATTGATTGAAGTTTTAAAATAAAAAAATTTATACCGATTTGAATTGGTTTAGACCAAGTGTCTCTATAGTTTTCCAACGCTGAACGTTTGTTTTTTTTAAAAGTTTGCGTTCTCGGATGTCAGAATTTGACCTTAAGTTTGATTGCAGCCTTTCGATTCTTTTGGTTCCGCACACGCTTTCGATTCCTTCGCTTTTTGATCCGATTTGATTTCTTTGGTTTCCGCCACTTTGTTTTTCGATTTATGATTATGAGGTTGGGTTCTGAAAACATATGATCTCATCATAATTTCAATTATAGATTAATGATTTAATTTTTTATCTTTTATAATAAAATATCAAATATATTAACAAAATAAATAAAGATAAAAGTACCTCTAACTAATCATGTCTCAAAATTTACAGCCAAATCTATTAACTATGTAACATACACAATCACAAAATATGTTTAAATTACAAAAGTTTTTAAGATAAACTCTAAATGCAGAAAATTAACCCCTTAATAGTATAATTTTAGAAATATTATTTACGTACCTCCTTTTTCAAACCAAAATTTATGACAACAGTGCTTCTCACACAAATATATCTACATTTTTTGTTTCATTCTTTGTCAATTTCTGAATCTTTCTACTATTGATTTATTACAAGCATCTTCATGAGGATGATGATGACTACTACTTTTACTACTATGACTATCTCATCGACTCTAAGAACTATCTTAAGGCTAACAGAAAAATTCAAAACTAATTTCATAGCTCTGATTGGGAATGGAAAAACCACTAGTTTCTGATATGACAATTGACTATCTTTTGGTCAACTTATCAAGGAGAATGAAGCCTTAACCCTTAGGAACTCAATACAGCTAAATGCTTCAATAATAACACTTAATGACAAGGAGATCTTCATACAATCAACCATATTTAGACCTCTTAAAATCGAGATCAACCAGACTTTCATGAGTTTTGAAGAAGACATATACATTTAGAAACATGCTCCTAAAGGCAAGTTCACTAATCTGTCCTACAAAAAGCTTTTCTTCAGGAATCTTTCTCCTATTCCTTGGACAAAACTAATGTGGGCTTATTATCTTAACCCTTGAGCTACTATGACTCTTTGGCTTGCAATAAAGGATAAATTACAGATTGTAGACAAGATTGTAAAATTGAAACATTATCAATTGACGCTAACTCTGTAAGCATCTAGAAGAGAATTCAGAACATCTTTTCTTCAGTTGCACTTATGCTAAAAGTCTATAAAGAGAATTAAGTAGAAGGTGCTTGATTAATGAAGAATGAACATTAAAGCTTGGTATTATGTTAACAAATTTTTAAATAGGTATGCACAATATTATTTTTGGGTGGTTCTATCATCATTAGTTATAACCATATGGGATGAAAGAAATAATAGAATCTTTCATGAAAGGAGCATCCTCATGATCAATTCTACAAGTAGCTAATATAACACATTAGGCCCCAAATCAATATACAAACATAGAAATTCCAAAACCTACAATATCTCCTTTCCTTTTCGAATGTCTAGCTTCCTCTTTTATCTTTAGTCCTTCTAATGACTGATAGTCACTAGGCTTTAATGACCTTAACTTCGTATTGGAACATTATTTATCTGCCTTTTAAGGCTTAATAAAATTCTTATTCTTAAAAAATGACTATTTAACCAAAAGTTCTAACTTATATTTTAATTAATTTCACAATACATTTTGATATGATTATATCAAATATTTAATTTCTTTTATGCACTTTTTTGTATAATCTCAGTTAATAACACCTACATCCACACCATACTTTAAACTGTATTCTTAATATAATTTAAAATTTTCTAACTTACAAAAGAAATAAAAATCTAACTAAGGATTTTCATTTTTTTGCTAATTTAAAATTTTTAATATATAACTAATAAGAATAAATGTTGTTGTTGGTAGAAGGTTATGAGTAATTGCAAATTTATATATTGTGACTTTGTAAACAAACAATATTTTATTTTTACTTATGAATAGATAGATTACAAAAAGAAAGATAAGAGTTTTTTTCACGCAAGATAAAATACATTTCATTACTACTGTTTATGTACAATATAGGGATACACCAAACCTAGTTTAGTACACAAAATTCATAATTCCTAACAATCAGGTTATACAAGGTGATTTAATCCAATGACCATCTCCTCCTCATGTTGGTAAATAAATTATTAGCAATTCCTCTTAGAGACCAACCTAAAATGGAGTACTATTTCCTGGTAAAGCTTCTCTATACTTATGCTTTCTTATCTAAGAATCCTGTTATTTCTCTATTTCCAAATGTTTCATACCAGTGAGGCCGAGCTAATCTTCATTACCCTATAGTTAAAATGATTCTCCATTTTGATATTCACCACTTAGTTAATAGTTTCCTCCCAAGATAATATTGGTCTACAAATGTATAGTCTGGTATGAATTTTTTCCCATATTTCCTTGGTAAATTTGCATATGTTCATTAAATGCTCCAGACTTTCCAAATCTGCACTGCACAATTCACAACTCAATGAATTGATTGAGAAATTCATTTTATATCTTGTGAGCAACCCTATGTATTCCTAAATAAAGGATAAAGGAGTGAGTTGGTTTGATGTCTGAATCCCAAACTAGATTTGTCGATCTTACCCCAACGTTTTGATCCTTCTGTAGTATACCCTTGCAGACCTTTGTGTTAAGATTTCTAGAATTACAACAATTCATTGAATTATATCCTCTTCATTCTCTTAGCAACTTAACATCTAGTCAATAATGATATTTGAGTTTTTGTTATTATGATAGGGCCATATCCATTGATTACCTCTGATGAACCTGCTTACTTTAGTCTTTGCATTCACCACTAGCTTTAGGTGTTGTAACTCTTCCACTTTGTAAATAGGACCCCTATTTCACCATTTCCAATATTGTGAAACACCAAATCTTATATCCATTGCCTGATCCCTAAAATTTCTTTTAAAGTCACTGACATGTCTTGCTTGAGTTTCAAAGCCAAAGGCTATTGGTTTTTGTGAATGTGCTATGTATCCATTTCATCCATAAATCCTGCTTCTTGCTACACAACCACCACAGGCTTTTTACCAAGTTGACTTTGTTGATCAACCTTGCTAAACATACAGCCAACCCTTCTTGACCTTTTGGTTTGCATACTTTGCTCTAGCTGAAGCTTGCTTTACTTCAGGCTTAACTCAATCCATCCCATAAGATTTCCTAAGTTTTTTTTTGTCAATTTCCTTGACAATACTTTTTGGAAAAGACATGTGATTAATCCAATAGTTAGTGAGATTACTCAATATTGACTGAATGAGTTTAAGCCTTTCCCTATAGCTTAAGTACCTATTGCTCAATTGGTTTATTCTTCTATCTATAGTGTCTAGAAAAGGTTTGCAATAAAGAAAAGATAAGAGTTGAACTTTAATTAACTCAAACTTTTGTCTCCCACTTCTAAAAACATGTTTTAGCTAATCATTTGTATGTTGAAGTCAAAATATAAGTTATTATTTTATGATGTTTAGATGAAATTTGACTTTAAAAAATCAAAATGAAGGATTTATCAATACTATTGTGTTTTACATCACTATATATTCTATAATGACTCCAAACTATTTGTATATAATATCTCATTTTTTTGTAACTTATAATGAGATTAGCAAATCTAAATTTTCATTTGGAAATTAGTTTATCATGTTAGAAACTTATAGTAAGATGAAAAAGTAAACTTAGCTTAATATGAATGAGTTGTAAGTTATTACTATAAGCTTTTTCTTTTTTGGTCTTGAACTTGATTAGTATGATATAAGTGTTGTCTAAATTGTTTGCTTTAAGTTTTCTAGATTTGAAAAAGTTTTAGAAATGAGAGTTGAGATATTCGTGATGTTTTTAATCAAATTTGGGATTTGTATATGTGTATATAAAATGATAATTTATATTAAATAATATGTGAAGTTGTTTAAGGATTTTGTGTAGAAAAAGATAATATATAGCTGTTGATGATGTGCTAATATCCTATATGAAGATGTTTTCAATGTTGATTGGTGATAGAAACATACTATATCTATTTGTTGAAAAAGTCAAACCTTGAGCTATTCAATATATGGAACATAACAAATAAAAAATCAAGAGTCTATAAAGGCCCACAAATTTACCATAATGTATTTGAGATTAGGGACAACACATGTATAAGCCCATGTTAAGATCTAAGGAGCCGCGTCCTAAGTGAAAGGTTTATTCAAGGGCCCTTAAACAAACTTAAGAAAGTAACTAGCAACTCAAAACTTAAATATATGTTGAATTCTTGTTCATACCTAAAGCTTGTTGGCTTGGTTTAAGTTTCCAAGTCTAAACACTAGGATTAATGCCAATGTTCTTTTTCATTTCATTCTCCCACACACCGATAATAAAAGTTAACATCACATAATAAATCTATAATTATCAATTAGAGCCATTTATGGGAATTATACATAGGAAAGACATATCTCGTAAACAATGAGAAGATTATTAATGGATTCTATAAATAAAGTATGAAACTAACTAAACAAATTGCATTAATAAATACTCTAAAAATTTTTGCATCCCTAAACTAGAGGCCCCTAACTACTTTAAATAGCCTAAAATAAGAAATATGGATGTAAGCAGATGTTGTTCTATACAACTTGGCCAAAGAAGTGCATAACTAAACCAAGTAAGTCCATAACCTAAACACTCTCCTAAAGTAATCCCCTAATCTTTACAGTAAAGGTAAAATGGAGATAGAATTTATACATAAAGATAAGGTCATTTCGTGCATACAATTATTGATGAGATGCCTCTTCTAAAAACTCAAATAACCATTTCTAAAAACCTATAATTGAACTTCAATTATGATAGATTTCAAAGTGAGATTTAGGGATGATAAGTGTAAATTGCATCGTATTTTAGGACATAGTTTGATATGTGTTTTGTTGTTAAATCAATCGTTTAGTATGTATTTAGGTTATAATTATGTTAATTTGTTAATTATTTATGTTTTAATTGTTTCATGGCTTTGTACAAGTCTTTGAGTTTAAATATTATATTTTGAGGTACCTTGATTTGTTTGCTAGTATTTTAGGGTCAACATCGAAGAACGGAGAAATTTTAGAGACATTTGGGTCAAAATAACAGCCACCACGATCATGACAGAAGCATTAGTGTTAGCCAACAATCGTGGCCTGCATGTCACGATCATGATAGAAGTGTAAAGAGTAACCCACAATCGTGACCTCATGACAGAAAGCTCATATGTGGCCCATGATTGTGGCTTGCATTGGGCAGACACGCAAACACTTAAAAACATCAAGTTTTGAGGATTTTTTAGACCTTTCGGACCCAAAAAACTTTGGACTGCTCAGAATATAAAACGATATTTAAAGAACAAGAAAAAGAGGCTGAAAAAAGAACTTTTGCATCAGCCACCTTGAGAAACCCTAAAGAGAAATCATTAAGAGATAGAGGAAGAGAAAACGGAAGAGAGAAGATAAAAAGAAGCTGACTCGACATACTTTCCAGATCAGGAGTTTCCCGACTACCTCCTATCATCTGTTCAAATTGTGTTTCCTATTAAATTTCAGTTTTATTATTGTATGGAATTGGAATAAATAGTTGATGATATGATCTAGAATGTTGATGATGTTTTAAACTCAACTTCAAAATTTTACTTTAAACTAATTAAATATGATTGTTTATGTGTTTATTGGATTTGTTGTGATTTAATTATGCAATTGCATAATTCGATAATGAAATGAGAGGGTGAATTGAATGAAAACGATTAAATTAGGCTAATGCGAGTTAGGTGATTTAATAGAAATTAGAATTAAATCAAATTGGTAAATTGTGTGAAGAGACATCTTGCGTAGGTTTCCAATAGTTTATTAGAAAACTTTAGAACTAATTACGGTTTTGAATAGGTTGTAAATTGAGAGATGGCAACCTCCATAATATGATTAGGGTTTATGATTTAGGGTTAATGGTTCTAACTTAAGAGAGAGTAATCAAACCTAGGATCATCTAGAGCCAACAATCTAGTAATTCATAAGCAATTCAGTTAGTATTAAGGATAGGTAAAATTCCTTTATCTCAATGGGTAATTTCCTTAGGTTGATTCTTGGGTATGTTGCAATTGCTTAGTAATTAGTATTTTTGTGATTGATTCTTAATTTAATTTTTCTGATTGAATTGAATTTTCATTTTAATTAGTTGCATCTTGAATTTTTTGTATTTGTTTCTGGCCTTAGATTTTAGGATTGGATTATCCCTCCCCGTGGGATCAACACCTTAGGTATTATGCTAATGAACCATGCATTTGCGAATTATCGAGATTTATTTATCATCTAGCGTACCACTCTCGTAGTGCATATGCCTGATCATATCCAGGGATAGTCAAGAATATACTCTACGGAAATGGTACGTTGGAACAATCACATTAATACAGTCTAAGCCATTAATATAACTTAAGCATACCAAATACTGATTTCCTTTACAATCATAATAAGTCATATATGTGATTAACATTCTAAATTGAAGTAGACCATGCACAACAGTTTTGAACTCAATCCCACTACATCATAAAGTACAAAAATTACACACTAGAGATAATGTGTGTCACAACATGGAATGCTATTACAAAAGACATTTATCTAGACTTTGCACGTATCAGCTGACCACACCTTTGTGCTATTATTGTCCCAGAAATAACATTACTAGAATTCTATTAGATCGCTTTAGAAGTTAGATCTCCCTTGAACCTGGAAATCAACGTTCCAATTTTGATGAGTTTGCAAACTCAGTGAGTGAACCATCATTGATGCACTCACTCAAGTCAGAACGTAAAGACAATTATATAACCTAATTCCCCAAGTATAACACATTATCAAGCATTGAATATCACATCACATTATACCATATGTCAACAAGTACAACATGTATTCAATTATTTCATATCATTATTTCAAAACAATCCAATAAATCATCTCAACCATTCATATAATACATATAAAGTTGTATATGCAAATGCACATGTGACTCCATTCTTATTTTACTTTGTTGTGACCGAGCGCTTATCAACCCAATTTACTATCTCGTATCTATTGTGGATGTTGGGACTATTGTTATCTGAGCCTGTGGCTCTTTGTGCACAATCTTAAGCTTTAAGCTCTTTTCCACACATTAGCTACTCCGATCACAACTCCTTTATCTGATCATGCATTTCAATGTAATGAGATGCATCAATTCACATATCATGCTTTCAGTACTTTTCATTTAATGTGCTCATGTCATTTATCAAATCCTTCGGGTCTAAGTCCAAGATTCATCATTCAGTTGTTCACACATTCCACAATACACATGCAATTCAAACGGAAGCATATATAATTGAATTTACACATCCAAGTTAACTCACAGTACGCTCCAGAATAGCTATTGCCTTAATGATTCGGCAATGTCTAGATATTGCCGATCAACTTGTATGCCTATGGTCAAGCAATACACACATAGTTCACAATCATTAATTTGTTCAATCAGATGAATATACAATCATGCACATATATATGTGTCATGTTTAATGCATGCTCGATTGACCTTTCTAGATATTTATTCTTAACCACAAATCTTGACCATTCAATTATTATAGCTTGTATATTACCACTTTACATTCAGGTTTATACCTTGAGTAAGTTTGATTACTCTAAATTCATTAATCATACATTCATAAACCTTTTCTAGCAATATACATTCAAACAATTTCCCAATTCTCATTCATTCATACCTAATACACCTTACTTATATCCGTTGGATCATATTTGCATTCATAAGAACACCTTTATTCCTTTAACAACTCATAATTTTCAGATTTAAATACATTGATATCAAGACAATCCATTCATTAAGTAATGACATCAATTAGCAATGTAAACTTATCTAACCTTTAACCAATTAATTAAGCAACAATATAAGATCATTTGAAGCCTTAATTAATTCCAAATACACCAATGTAGAGTGGCTTATCCTCATTTGGTTCAACAAATTCACAAAACTAAAATTATCATTTCAAAGCTTTGGCCACAATTTTGGGGGACCTTCCTAAGATTATGGGATTAGTGCCCTAATTGTGCACTATTCAATATCCCTTAATTCTCCACGAATTTCATGTACTTAGGATCATCATTAACACTTTAATTTTTCCACAATTCATATTCTCAAAAGGTTCTTCAATTCATGTTAATATAGCTTCCATCTTGGTTACATTAAAGCTCTCTAAATTCTATTCATTTATGTCACTAACAATCTTTCTTATACATACTAAGATCCCCAAGTTTTTCCATATTCAAAAGAGAACTCTTTCATATCAAATTCAAAACACCTTCATAACAGTCCATTAATTATACCTCAATCATACCTTAATTATACCTCAATTCCTCATCAATTTCATCTTTTCTAGCTTAAAATCATTCATTTAACAACTTATAAACTATTGTTTTTCATACGTGCTAAACAGAACAGAAACTACCATTTATGCATCATTTTCCTAGCACACATTTAATACCAATACTTCAATCAATCAATCCCCAATTTAGTCATCATCAAGTTCTATTATTTTATATCACAAGAGATTAGTATTTTATCTATTTGTTCAGCTAAAATACCTTCTTATACATGTAAACATAATTCCAAGAACAAGGTAGGGGTAGAATGATTTTGACAATAAGAAGACAATAGAATATTGGAGTGACAAAGTATAGAATTTAGGTAAAAACTCAAGGTTGTGAGGTTGTGTATGTATGTCAGTAATGAGAGAAGAAAGAAGAAAATAACATATAGAAAAAACAAGAGAGAAGATAGCCATCCATGTGTGTAGGCTGTGGGGTGTAAGTGTGTGGTGAGGGTTGAGACACTTGTTAAATAAAGGACCATGCTATATGTCCTTTTCTTAAACTACCAAATGTCACTTAAATACCTAGTCCACTTATCACTTAGTTTCTTAAGCCATTTGTCACTTAGTTCCACTACCACATGTCACTATTTCATGGGCCTAGTCAACCTAATTTCTCATATGTCAACTTGTCTTGCCATTTAACATTTTTCCTAGACTAAATTCATATTTTAATTTGTCACTTTTCAAATTGTAACAACTAAATCCAAATTACTAATTGTAATTCATCAAACCAAAATTCAAGGCATAAATAAAACACAATCATATCATAACCATTTTAAACCTTTCATACCCCCGAAATATGTCAATTAAGTGCACATACAATCTTTGCAATGTTTTCCAGTATATATGCTCATGTTATGCATGTGAATGAAATTCCCCTTATTAATTCTAAAATTATATGACTCAAAAGTCTAACATTTCAACCCTTAGTAAGTTTGGGAAATTAGCTATTATAATTCTCTCCCTTAAGGAATTTCGTCCTCAAAATTCTTACTTGATTGACTAAATAGATGGGGGTATTGTTTCCTCATGTATTCCTCAGTCTCCCAAGTATCTTCTTCTCTTGAATGATTCCTCCAAAGGACTTTAAGCAAAAGAATTACATGATTTCTCAACAGTTTTGTCTGGTATCTAACTATTTTGATTGGTTCCTCAACATAACCTAAATTTGTTGCAATCTTAACCTCCTGTGTCGGTAATACATGTGTTGGATCTGATCGATATCTCCTAAGCATATTAACATGAAACATATTGCGAATCTAAGATATCTCTGGTGGTAATGCTAATTTATAAGCTAATGGTCCTACTCTATCAGTAATCTCATAAGGATCATTGTATCTAGGGCTTAACTTTCCCTTTTTACCAAACCTTCGCACTCCTTGTCAAGGAAACACTCTCAGAAACACCTTATCTCCCACTTGACACTCCATATCCCTCTAGTGCTGATCTGCATAACTCTTTTGCCTATTTTGAGTTGCCTTAATCCTACTATAGATCAATTTTACCTTATCAACGGCATCTCGAATCAACTTTGGGACGTCAATAATCGTTAGGCCCTCTTCATCCCAATACAAAGACTTCATATGGAGCCATACCAATGCTACCATGATAATGATTATTGTATGCAAATTCAATGAGAGCTATATATTCATCCTATGCTCTTTAAAACTCTAAAACACAAGCTCTAAGCATATCTTCAATAGTTTGAATAGTTCTTTCACTATGTCCGTTTGTCTGAGGATGAAATGTTGTACTAAAGTTCAACTTTATACCCATTGCAGTAAATCTGAGATCCTGGTCTGATACAATAGACACTAAGACTCTATGTAACCTCACTATCTCATTTACTTACCTCTGAGCTAACTGATCCAGTGTGTTACTTTCTCTCATAGATAAGAAATAAGGTGATTTTGTTAATCTATCAACAATGACCCATATAACATCATGTTGTCTCGGAGTTCTTAGTAAACCTATAATAAAATCTATTATAATTCTCTCCCATTTCCACTTTAGAATAGGTAATGACTGTAATTTCCCAATTGGAGCCTAATGCTCTACCTTAATCTATTGGCATATCAAACATCTCGCATCATACTCAGCCACCTACCTCTTCATCCCTGGCTACCAGAAATGTTGTTTTAGAGTATTGTACATCCCGGTAATACCATGATGTATAATATAGGCTACTATGTGTGCTTCCTCCTTAATTTCTTCTCTTAGACCATCAACATCTAGTACACATAATCTCTGCTTTAACCATAATGTACCATCTCTCAACTGAAACTCAGAACTCAAATTCTATTTTAACTTCTTTTCAATCTTCACCAATTCTGGGTCTTTTCTTTGAGCTTTCATGATGCTTTCATGCAATACTATTATAAGCTTCAACGTAGCTAACAATGTTTCATTATGCCCCAATCTTAGCTCAACATTTAGGGCTCTCAGTTGAACTACGTTTAGTAATCTTGATGTTGAATTTGTGCCACACTGTTATTAGATTTCCTACTTAATGCATTAACCACAAAATTAGCTTTACCTGGATTGTATTCAATCATGCAATCATAATCTTTAAGCAACTCAATTCACCTTCTTTGTCTCATAGTCAGTTCTTTTTGTGTAACATCCCGTCCCCATATTAAGGGTTGTGACCCTAAATTTCAGTTTATGCGAGCTCAAAAAGAAATTGAGACTAAGGAATGCATTTTTCTTGCTCATGCGTCATGTTAGCATATATGCACATAAATACTGAATGTTTCGGATAAAAAGTATACATGCATTCATTGACAACATCCGGGTATAATTGATATTAAATGTGATTTTATTAAAAATAAGGAGTAGAAGGAGTAGAAAGAGTGATCTTGGTATGAGTCGTGATAAGGAAAGATTTAGAAACAAGATTGG
>JAOTIZ010000004.1:20726611-20736929 GCA_027123425.1 Erythroxylum panamense
CTTTTCATTTATATATATTTCTCTTTGTTTGTCATCAAAATTATTTAATACGTGAAGTCTGAATTGACTTAACAAGACCTACAGACATCAAATTAACAGAAAATTGAAGAGAGAACTTAATTATTTATTAGTTGCCCTTACCATAGCTTTAAACCCAATTTAATAGTTAGGAAGAGTTTTGCTATATTGAGAGGTCACATCTTAATTCTTATATATTTTAATTAGGATTACTTAGTTAGATCTTAAGATGGGGTAATCATAATTATTAGATATCTAGGTTTGAATATTATTAAATCAAGAAGGTGAAGTGAAACAAAACAAGGATATAAGTAATTCCTAAGTTTTCATCATTAATTAATCAACAAATTTGGTTTTACTTGCTTAATTATTCAACTATCAATTTTCTTTAATTTAGTTTTCTTAGTTATCTTATCATAGTGTGGACCATCAACAAAGTGTTGCAAGAATTGTTAAGTAATAATACAATCATCTTAGGAATGATATTTGTTTATATTATAAGATATTATCTATATACTTGTGGTATAGATAAGTTTAAACTAAACTTTAACAAACAACACAGGATCTAACACACTCATGTCTGTTTAACCTAACTTTAACCTTGATTTAGCTAATATCTCTAAAAAATAAGAGCATAAAAATTTTATAGATTCTTCTAATATCTTTAGAGAATTTTTAATCATCTTAATCAGAGTTCAGATGAGAAAGTTATGTCTAATTTATGAATCAACATTGTCCAAAATTGCCCAAGTATCTTTATTTTGTTCTTAGCATCTCCATTTTGCATCCTAAATCAAAATATAATCATAATATGTATATTTAGGTTTAAAATGGGTATGAAGCACAAAATTTTAAGGGAAAACAACATAACAATTTTTTTAACTATTATCAAATTGTCCCAAGCTTAGCTTTTGCTCATCTTTATGCAAACTTGCTTACTAAAGTTAACAATAATCAAAAAGCACCATGGAACTCTTTCCTTATGATATTAGAAGGTGTATATACTATAAGGACTAAATCTTGTTAAGAATTAAGTAAAACAATATCTCATAGTTAAGTTTTGCAAGAAAATTTGAATAAAAATCAACATAACAAATTGATTTAAAAGTAAGTGTAAAATTTTAGTTAACTTTTCTCACAAATTTTACTCTACTCACTCAATTGTTTCATGGATCAAGTTTTTTCACTTATATTAGTCTTACAAAAATTTACTATCGTAAGCTTCCTTAGGTACATTTTTTATAGTTTTCTATTGATGTTTCTAAAATGTAAAAACAAAGAAAAATGCATTTGTTTCATTTTATTTATTAATTTTAAAATAGAAATGTAATAACCTTATAAAAATGAAATTTTGTTTTTTCCATATGTTTTGACAACCATGTTCCAAAACATAAAACTTTTTCCTATAATTGATTACTCTTTCTTGTAGAAGGTAGTTGTTTTGTAAACGTAACAACTACAAAAAACTACAAATTTGTTTTTTTTATATTTTAATAATCAGTTTCCAAAATAGAAATCTTGTTCCTCAAATTATTCTTTTTTCCTTTTGTTTTAATTTCCCTTCTTTATTTATCTATTAATAAGACGCAAGGATGTACACTTTACTTTTTCTATCACTATAAGGATCTTACACCCTTTTTGATTGTCAGTAAATAACTTGCTTGGAATCAATTCATATACTTAAGTAATTTCTTTTGAAATTAGGCAAGTCCATATATATTTGGGAATATTGCATTAATGTATATATGATTATTGGGTTATTACCTTGTTTTTTGTTATTCTTATTATACATCATATAGTCACCCTCTTTTCTCTCCCTTTCTATGTCTTATATCTCTCATATATCTCTCTTCTATTCCATAATCTTCCCCCATTGTATCTATATATTAATCTTCTCATCACTTGAGAATACAACACCTCGATGTTTGTTTTTGAACCAACTTTAGTGATTAGGCTTTAGAAGCGTTAACCTAATAGTTGAGTTTTAAAGTCTGTGGTGAGATTGAATAATTTGGCAAAATGGATGTATAGTTTTTTATGAGTGCAAGTGTATCACTATGTTCATATAATATAATTGTTTAATTTCCTCAAACTTTTTTATATGTCTTTATTGGTTTGATTAATAAATATAAGGAGGTCGGTGTTGTGATTTCTTTTCCTTTTTTATCTTTATATTGTCTATATTTGTTTACTGGTGCTAATACAAATTAAATGATTCGAAGATTCTCATATGAATGTCAAATTCATATTCTTAGGTAAATTTAGGTTATACTATTCAAATTTCAATATCTGCTATTTATGTTTCTCATCTAATTATTAACATAAAATTTGTCCATTCTTTACTTTCTTCTATGTCCTTTCAATGTAAAAAACTATTGAACTTATTTTAAAAGTACAAAAACATACTGAATAATTGATAAAATGAACTAAAAGAATTAAATGCTCTTAACAAGTGCTACCTATATTCAATTAAGAGCAAAAAGGGATTAAAATACATATCAATTTCCAGTCTTGTTTCTTGAAGAAAGAACCTCCCAACATATTTCAAAATAAATATTTAAAATGATATTAACAAGAAAAAGATAAAATCCAAACCAAAAATTACATTGAAATACATTGCATAAAGTAAGTGATAAGGTCATATAATATAGGAACAAAAGTAGTTGGAAGTAATGGTTAGTTTTTCCTTTAAACCTCACCTATTTGCTAAAGTAGGTAAGCTAAAACCAAAGGCCAATAACAACTTCCTTTATCTCACTCTCTCTAGCTCTTTCTCTCTACGTATACTATTTCTCAATTTCTTACTAGGATCAAGCATAGGTATCTATCTAGATTTCCTATAATCTACTAAGTTTGAACTTGATGCCTATTCTATTATTTGTAGAAGTATTACTTTTATGAACTTTGGTTTTTGCAATTTGTTATTAGTGAAAAAGTGAATATGCTTTTCTTTGTTAGGTTATATAAGTTATGTATTTGCTATTAAACTTCTTTACGTAAGTATGCTTTATTCTTTAAAAGGTTTAATTTTTATTTGAAAAAAGCATTTCTAAGTTTCTATAATGGTCATCCATGTTTTTTTCTAAATGGTTATATAGAGATATTCTAGCTCATTTATAAAACCATTGTAGTGTTTAGAATGTCCTTCTAAGGAAAGAATGTATACGAAACCAAGAAAGGAAAAAAATTAAAAGCTCAATGGATATGCTATAGTTTCTTCACCAATTTGTAACCTAAAAATAAATTGCATTCATAGGATTACATCAGAAGCTCTCATATCATATTTCATTGTTTAATATTGTACATAATTCTTTTATTTTGATTATGTATCTGACCATGAAGTAAAATATTAGATTTTTGGAATACTAGCAATAATTGAATGACATATGCAACTACATGATGTCGTTTGATATTTTGAGCAACCAAACTAGGATAACAATACTTTTCAAAAAAAAGGGTAATAATAAGATCCTATGAGTTAGTGTTCTTCTACTAACGACATCATTACTATTATTCTAAATGACTGAAATAATCATTTTTGGATTATCAATTTTATAACTATATCTATGGTATAATTCATTCCTAGGAAATCCCTTCCAAAATCTGTTACTCTAATCATTCAAAGATATAATTTGTTTGAGATGGTTTTTAGAATAAGAGGTCTTCGTCAAAAGTGAATATGACAAGTTTATCTCTCACTATTTATGTAAGTACAACCCATTTTACATATCCTAATTAAACACCTTTTTTTTCACTTTTTGGTATTAGCCAATCTACTTTACTACATGCTATTAATGAAAATTAATATTCATTTATTATTAGGTACTATAAAAAGTTTATTAGTTATTGAAATTTTTTACAAGTATGTTTTATGCTATGAAATGTTTGCTTTTTATCTGTAGGAAGCATTTCTTAATTTTCTTCATAGATAAGCTATGGGTTATAGGGAAAACATATTGACTTTATCATGTTGATGTATCTAAATGCCAAAATTATTTATGTATAAATATTTTATAAGGAAGACATGTGGCTCTAAATTTCTTCTAAAAAACTTATCCTCCAATTTACGATTGCTCAGTATTTCTACAATAAGTTGGTACTTCTTATTGGAGACATTTTTTTCATGCCCACTTAATATCATGTTACACTAAATATATCAATGTATAAGTAAGATCAATTTAATTTAAGTATTCGTAACTATGATTGATTCTTATATCCTTATTTTTCAGCCCAAGAATGCTTCAAATCTACTCCACAATAATTTAAAACAATGTCAACCTTGATGTAATATAAATCTATATGATTGAATTTATTTTTGACCCATTTTCATACCAGTCAAATCCAATATTTTTCGACTATCATTTGGCTTTAATACTTGTCATTTAGGGTTGGGTTCCTAATTCACCTTTTAGCAAAAATAAAATTTACATTAGCCCGAAAACATCATTCATATGACATGAAATTTTATGAATACGTGAAAAGAAAAGTTTGGGGTTTTACAATCATCCCTTCTTACAAAAGATTTTGTCCTAAAAATTTAACCAAACATATAATGACATATTCAAAATAAATGGGGATATAACTCCTATGTAGCTTCTTCTAGTATGTAATTCCTCCACAGCACTTTAAGTAAAGGAATAATCTTATTATGTAGAACCTAGTCTCTGTGGTCAAGAATTTGCACCGGTTCTTCTTTAAAAGTCAAATATTCCTTTAGATTCATTGGTTGCTCTGTGAGATGGATCAGATAGATATTTGTGAGGCATAGACACATGGACGACGTTGTGAATCCTCGCAAGTTCGTCTGGTAACTTCAATTGATACACGGCTGATCCAATCCTTTTAGTAACTTCATATAGTCCCACGTAACTCAGACTTAATTTACGACATTTCTCAAATCTCAATATGCCTTTCCAAGGGGAAATCTTAAGAAATACATTATCTCCAATCTCAAATGCAAGATCCCTATGGCGATTATCCACATAACTTTTTTGTCTATCCTGAGCTATCTTTAATCTATCCCAAATAATATGAACTTTATCTGTTGTCGCTTGCACAAGTTCGAGATTTATTAGTTTCCTTTCACCTACCTTATGTCAATATACTGGATTTTTGTGTTTTCTTCCATAAAGTGCCTAATAAGGGGGCATGCTAATGCTATCCTAGTAACTGTTGTTATAGGCAAACTCTATCAATGGTAGGTGTATGTCCCAACTCCACTTGAACTCCATGACACAGGATCTAAGCATATCCTTAAGTGTTTGAATAGTTCTTTTTGATTGACCATCCATCTAAGGGTGAAGGGTAATGCTAAATGTAATCTAGGCCAAAGTTTGATGTAAACCTAGGATCACGGTCTGAGGCAATAGAAATTAGTGTACCATGGAGTCTCACAATCTCATCCATATACAGCTAGGCTAATTTGTTTAAGGGATAATTATTCTTAGTTGTAAGGAAATGTGTAGACTTTGTTAACCTGTCCACTATCACCCATATAGCATCGTGGCTCTTTTAACTTCATGGAAGTCCTACAACAAAACCCACAGTAATCTTCTCCCACTTCCATTCTAGGATAGGGAGGGGTAGCATTAATCCTGTAGGCTTCTGATGTTCTACTTTTACTTACTAACAGGTTGGACACTTAGAAACAAAGTCTGCTATTTCCTTCTTCATCCCTCTCCACTAATAGTGCTCTTTAAAAGTATGGTACATTTTTGTGCCACTCGGACGCATAGCATAAGCTAAGGAGTTAGCTTCCTCTAAGATCTCTTTCTTTAATTCTTCTACATCCACATTTAGTGATTATAGTTATAAAATGCTTAAGATACTGATTTTAGTTCATACTTGGTATTAGGTACAAGTTTGAAGCAGAAGAACTAAAATGGGTTAAAAGCACATTCCTTAAGCCAACATCTTGATGTTCAAACTCAATTCCCCTTGTGGAACAAGAACAAGATGGATTAGGGTGAGGATTGGACAAGAAATTACAAGAAGAGCAATAATTCAGGAAGACCTAAGAAATACAAAGTCAAGTATACAATTGGAAGACACTTTTTTGGACTTACACGGTTGAATACACGATCGTGTATCCAATCGTGTGTCTTCATAAGCTTCATATTTTTTTTAGGTTTCACAGTTGGATGCATGGTCATCCACCCAACCGTGCATATGCTCAAAAACCTAGTTTTCATTATAAATTGACATTTTTGGGCAGTCAAAGGGACATGAATCATTTTTGGAGTAAAAAGGGCAATCTCTCTGTATTTAGGGATTGTTTATGCTATTCTATGTCTATTGATTTGGGAATGTGTGTAAGGATGATCTGAATGCTCTATTAGATTGTTTTTATTGAATACAATATGTAATTATTGTGTTTTGGATTCATTTATAGCACCTAATGGTTTTGAATCGTTAGAGATAATGTAACATAGGTTAAATGACCTAAGTTTGTGTAGTTGTTGCCTAAATTAATTTGTTTTCCTAGTTCATAATGCGATTGCCCTACTAAATCTAGAGAGCTTGTTCTAGGTTGTCCGATAGCTTTGCCCCCCAGATTTAGCTTTTGGTCGTCCTCGGGCAAAACATCATTTTCAAAATCATAGACCCAAAAACATTTATTCATTCCCCATATTTCCTAAGAATACAAAATCATAAGCAAAGATGAATGACTTTACAAAATCATAGCAAGAAATCAATATTCAACATTTTTACTCATGAATAATCAACATTCATCACCTTCAAAAACTGAGTAATCTAATGGTAGACTTGAAAATGTGTTTAAAAAAGATAGATCCATATGTACACTTAAATACCATTCATAATCATGACATTCCATAACTTTGCAAATCATTTTGTTTCTCCACCACTAAGGTTCACATGCATAATCATAAATCTAAGGACTTTTCAATATTATAATATGGAAAAGGGTAACGTTAATGAAACAAGAAAAACACTCAATATATCATAAATTGCAAAAACCAACATTCATTCACAATTGTGTACAACACTACATAATGTGTAACTTTGCAATACAGATGCATTTCCTCCTTGATAATTTTATTTAAACATTTTTTCTCTTCTCTTCTTTTCTTTCCTTTTTCTTTTTTTTTGTGTGTAAACATTAAAAGAAACTACATTAACATGGGAATTTCAATGATAATACATAAATTGGCATCCCATCAATTATAGCCATCTCACACATATGCATACCCCCACACTTAAAATTTTGTACATCCATAAACTCAACAATCAAGAAATGCTTCACTAGTTTTAAGGCTTAGCTGAGACATTTGGTTAGGTTTAAACCATGCAATGAGGTTAGCACGAAAAAAAGATAAATAAAGCTCAAAGTAGGTTAACAAAGGAAAATTCGTATAAATGGGTAGGTTATTTGGCTAATATAGCTTGTAAAAACAAAGAATGGCTAATCATTTCCATATTAATGCATGTGATAAATTTTTTTAAAATAGAAAATCAAAGCAAAATCAGGATGTACATGTCATAAAGGTCACACAAAAACAAAAAAGACAATGATATTGATATCGATGTGTTTGTTTATAAAGGCTCAAAATCTCACTGGCTTTTATCTACCACTAGTCACTACTCTTCTAAAGATAATACACATTAACCAATTACAAGAGCAAAAGTACATGCTAAATTTTTCTATGGATTTTTTTCTAGTCAATTCATTCTCTAATCATGACTATATATTGTTATAGAAGCAATAAAAAATGAGAAATTGTTTGTTTGTTTGTTTTATTCTCTCTCCCATTTTGATTGAAAACTTAAAAACAAGTAAAAACAAAGAACTTAAAAACACACATGTATCTAAGAAATAAATGCTAAAATTTAAAGGAAAAGAAATTAACTTCCCTTAGGTTGCCTCCCAAAAGGCGTCTTTGTTTAGTATCATTGGCTTGACTTCTGGTTTTCCTCATCAGATGAAAAAATTGTGATCTTCGGGTGGCACTTGTGCTTCCTCCACTTGAGGTTCTTAAAGATAGGGCCTCATCTGATGATCATTCATATACATTGGCTTCCTTATCTTCAAATTTCCAATCTCTACAGAGTTCATGCACTCTAGAAAGATCTCAAATTTCTCTTCAACTTTTTCTTCTTTGTTCAGTTTCTCTAACCTACTAGGTAAAAGAAAAGAGTCATTTTTAACATTAAATTGGAATTTAGTATTTACCTTTGGAGCTAAAAAATACAAAATTTTCTCCTTCAAGCTCCTTCTTAACTTCTTTGACACAAACAATTCGTTGAGTAATCCACTCAAGATTCTCAAACTCCTCATCATTCTGTAATGCCTTTACGCTAACTCCCTTTAGGTACGTCTTGGGTTGATATAATTGTGTCTCTTCACCTTGTGACGCTAGGAAGTTGAGAGCTTCCATTAATTGATCCGCCTGGCTTGCCAAGTTTTGGATTATAAAACTTGTTTCCTGTTGCAATTGCAAAGTATTAACAATATAAACATTAACTAGTTCTTCTAGAAATGTATTTGAGTTTTATTGCAACTCTAAATCTTGGATGGTAGACCTTATATCTTGCCAAAATTGCCTTTTCTCATGCTGAAATTTCAAAGTGTTAGCAATGATAACATTAACTAATTCTTCTAAAGATAGACTTGAGTCTTAGTAAGAAGCTTCTAGTTTAGGCAGGAATTGTTCTATATATTGCAAACTATCAAAGCAGTAGTTCTGATGGTTATCCCATCTATAACTAAAGTTAGTATGATCACTCCAAACATAGTTATAGGATTAAGGATATGAGTTGTAGAAAAACTTACTTCTGTCTGTTTTTTAATAACACACAAACATGAAACAAAAAGTGAAAAGATCACAAAATAACTAAAAAGAAAAAAATTGCAAACAAATATGTACAATAAAACAATTAAAATCAAGAACAAAAACTACAGCATCACACTCCTCGATAACGGTGCTAAAATTGCTAGTAACGCATTGTAACGCCACACAAAACAACTAGACCTATAACTATAGCAGTAGTGACTCTAGGTCGATCCTACAGAGAGTGTATGTAAAGCTTTTGAAATGAAATTAAAACGTGTTTAGGTTATAGGGGTTGGTTTATCAAGCAAGAAAATAAAATGAAACTAAACTAGTAAAGACAAATTAAAGAAAACATGTAAAAATCATGATAAATGATAAATGCATTAGGGACCTAGTTCTTTAGTTCAATCTTCATGTACACCCAATTAGACATATTTCATTCAATTGTTATCTTCACTTCTCTCTTTGAACTATTGATCATAGATTAATAACGAGCTCTATTAATCAAGGTTTTTCCTTAGGTCATAGTTAATTAAGAAGAATTCATTAATTAACCCTAGCTATCAGATAACATAGGAGACCCTCTTTAAGTTTAGTCGGACAATCGCCTTATAAACGAGAAAAACAAACCAATCTAAACAATATCATGCAAGCTTGGACCATTTAACCTAGGTTATATTGTCCCAAACAATTTAATATCGTTTTGTTGCGACATACGACTTCAAACATCACTATTACGTATCGCATTCAAATTCTAGCAATGGGTTTTCATGAAAAATAATTCAATAGAGCATCAAAAATGATTCCCATATAATATCCAATCAATACATATAAGATAACATTATCAATTCAAAACAAGAGTAAGAATAATAAACCTATTATCTTTTCTTATAAAGAAGTGGGTTTTCTATGGTACCACCTATTCATTTTGTACATAGGTTCCATTATTTTAAATCCTGGCCCATTCTTATAAATACTAAGATATGACTCATTTTTACTCTCATAAAAAATATAATACAGTAAAATAAGACCAACTCTTAATTTCATAAAGAACAAAAAAAAGGCTCATAATTTTCTTCCTTTTATTCTTTATAAGAGCTCAAAAATAGATAAAAATAATAAGAACAACTCTGTGTATATTGTATCCGACAGTATCACTTTCAACAAAGCAACACTTATTCTATCTTTACATTAATCATCCAGATGCAACTTTATTGTTAAATCTGAAAAGGAAATAACAAAACGAAAAGTTCGATACTGTAATCTTATGTGTTTAAGATTTCTAAAGTTTATAGAGATGGAATCGTAAGTACCTACCATTTTGCTAACCTTCAAAATTTTCCAATTTTTATATCCACTTACGAAAACGTGTTGTCGGTCTATGACCATGCAAAGTGGTTCTGCCGGATTTAGGCCGAACGGTGCGTTTCTGTTGATGTCCATCGTCTTCAACCTTCTGTAATGAACACGGTATGGAGTTACCTGCAAAACAGCGAAGGCACGTCGGG
>JAOTIZ010000004.1:20758281-20768771 GCA_027123425.1 Erythroxylum panamense
TGATCATGGGTTAATGTGACAGAAATTTTTTTTATAGATTCCCCACGGTTGTGGGAAACAGTTGTTCTTCAGCAGCTCTACTTCTCTTCTCTTCTCTTAATCCCTAGTTTAATCAAAAAGGTGTCCACCCTCCATTCCTACACCAAAATGATCAATTCTTACCCTAAACCAATATCAAACACAAAAAAACAACCATGAAGATCAAAGTAAAACAAAATACAAAATAAGTCCTAAAACACAATAATACTAACCTATTATGCAAGAAACACATGCCAAATACTTATAAAAACACATGCTAATGCAAAAATGACAACTTCCCCACACCTAAATCTTTGTTTGTCCTCAAGAAAAATCAAACACAACCATTCAATTCCATCACGTCATTTTTAGAAAGATCAAAGCATGCAATTGCTCAAAGCTTGGCCAACTCTAATGTCAAGCTATTACACATATCATGACTACTTTTCAATAGTGTACATAAGCAAACTCAATTTATGGCACCATTACTCAAAGATAAGTATAAGCATAAAATCAATCTTCCCTATGGTTTCAATCATTTCTCTCAAGTGTTTGATAGCTAATGTTTCGCTCAAGCTCCCTATAGGAAACTACACTACCATAGCTTTGCTAATAGACCAATTCTCCTCTAAAATGGTTACGTGCTTAAATAGATCTAAAGGACTTGTTTTAGGTAGTAATGTGGTAAATGGTTTTTAACACAATCATTCCTAAAGTAATAAGTGAACAAAGGGAAAACAAAACATATTTTTGAGATACAAAATTTGTAGATATACTACTACTCCACACTTATTGATGCTACCAAAACATTCTTTTACATATACATACATACATACATACATATGTGTGTGTGTGTGTGTAACTGAAGAAACAATAAAAAATAGCAACTAAATGCAATGTGATACAAGAGTATAAGTTTCACTTAACTCATGTTATGTAAGTAAAGTTTGTTTAAACTCTTTGGTATTGTAATGACATGAAGAATTGAAGTTTCTTTTATGTGTGAGTATGTTTAGCTTGTGGTTAGATTTGAATGTATGTGTTTGTTTAAAAATGTTTGTGAAATTTTGGATTCTGAGTGTTTCGCCGCGGCGGAGCCGAAGGTCACCACGACGAACCTTTCTGAAGGCGTCTTCGTCGCGGCGAACTTCCCTTTGCTGCCACGCTGAGATTTCTTTTAAATGCAATACTTTCTATTTTTCTTTCACATCACCCTCACGTGATTGTCCCGAATGGTCTTCTCAGTCTCAAGACCAGAGGCAAGTATCTGTTGATATTCGCATCGATTGTTGGGCTTCGGAAACAGGATTCAACACCACCTCTATAAGTTTTTAAGGTAAATTTTACAATGCACTTGACACGCTATGTCAATTTTGGCATCGTTGACGGGGAGTGTGGTGATTTAATTTTCATTTTTGATTTTAATTGGTGCCTTATGTATATCTTTGTTTATAGTTGTTTATTTTTGTTATTTGTTAATTTTAAATGTTTGTTTTTGTTAGTGTATGATAGTTACTAGATCTCCTCTTAGAGAACTTGAGCAACTTGATCTGAAGATCGAGAGAACATTGTGGAGATTACAAAGAGAAGCCAGAACAAATTTGGAAGTAGAACTAGAATCTGAATCTAAAGAAACAATGCCAAGTTCGAGAACACTGAGGAAGCTGGTTGCACCAGACTTAACTTAAAGACCTTTATGCTTTACATTTGAAAATTTTATTGAGCATGTTACTTTTAAGTTAAAGTATGGTCTAATACATTTGTTACCTAATTTTCACGTTCTTATAGGTGAGGATGCATATAAGCATCTCAAGGAACTCTATATGGTTTGTTTGAGTATGAAGCCTCTAGAAGTGACAAACGAGTAAATCATGTTGAGGGCTTTCCTGTTCTCACTAAAAATTGAAGTGAAGGATTGGTTGTTTGATTTACCTGCTAGGAGTGTGAATGCTTAGATAGAGATGAAAAGACTATTTCTAGAAAAAGATTATCCAACATCAAAGATAACAAGTATTCAAAAGGAAATTTATGGTATTAAGTAGCATAATGGATTGGGGGTATTTGAATATAGATCACTTCTCTCCCTTGGTTGAAAATCATTAAGTGAGTTCACTTGTTCTTCCTAATATACAAAAGGCTCATAAGAATAAAATCAAACATTAGCTCTATGACCATAAATTTCATATATACCATATATCTCTTGATTTGGAACATTTTGGGGTAGTCTTGTAGTTAGCATCTTTACATGCCTTGTTAACTCAGCTAACTACATAGCTAGTTCTTAATTTAAACTCACTTTATGAACTCTAGCTCTTCTTCCTGTTATGCTCTTTTGTTGAGAATTGACCCCCAATATTTCTAAAATTTCGTACATTTCTTCGACCATTTTCTCTCCCACAATAGTGTCAATCCATCGTAAAAGAATTGGTTTGCATAGGAAGTGGAAAATGATGGTTTGCACATTGGATTAGCAAGAGTTTGAAGTGTTCCCATGTCTTATAGAATGAATCTCCCTCCATTTGAGTGAAAGTAGCTATCTTCGTTTACAACTCAGAAGTCTTTTGCTGGGAATAGAATTTTCCAATGAGTTTGTTGTACACATCATCCCATGTAGTCAATGAACAAGTGGAAGGGTCATTAACCATGGCTTAGCTCGATCCTTTAATGTGTATTGGAAGCATCTCATTCTGAGTTGATCTTTGCTTAAGCCATCCAATGGAAAGGTTCAAAGAGTGGTATAAAATTCTAGAATGAAGTTTAAAGGGTCTTTATTGGGAACCCTATAGAAAGATGGAAAAATATTATAACGGATTCTCTTCAATTCATAATTTCTAGCTACCTCTCCCATTCGTATACATGAAATGGTAGTGCCAATCACCGGTTTAGCATACTCCATCATTAGCTGCCTTTCACCTATCTTTTGGTTGTTAACTTGATCTTTACACTTGGGCTCCTCGTAATTGTCTTCAATGTAGTCTTGAGGTCTTCGTATTTGATTTACATTATCAGTAAAAGGGATGGGTTCACTATCCATAGATCTCCTTCCAAGCAGGAACTAATTGAGTGCACTTCCTTGAGTCCTCTTACCTAGCTTAAACTAACTAAAGGCAATGCTAAATTAATAACAAAACACTCAATAAAACATGTTAATAAAATAAGATAGTGTTAAATTAATAATGAAAACTAACAAAACACGTTAACAAAAAAGCACAATAAAACATGTATGCATAAACAATCAAAATCAATTTAGCAAAAAAAATTAAAATTAAATCAAGACATTAGACACCTCTTCGGCAACGACATCAAAAACTTGTTATGCCCAAATAAGTTCTAAAGATACCTAGGTTATCCTACTTGCAAGTATACGAGGTAGTTGTAGTTGATTACCTAATGTCGTCTCCCACGGAGGTAAAATTGATCCACTAAAATTAATCTTGAATAAAAAATAAAAACACATGTAATCCTAAACATTTTATCCTGATTTCTTGAGTGAAGGCTTTAAAGAAAATAAAAAATTAAACTGAAAAGTAAACTAATTCAACCGGAAGCAAAAACGAATAGATTAATCGAAGATGAAAACTCTTGAGAATTAATTTCACTAATTTAATCTTACGTATGATTAAGGAGAAATGATTACATAGTTGTCCTATTAAAATTAACAGATGGGTTATAAGATTAACTCAAATAATAAACTAAATCTAACTTTTGTATTCAACCAGTTATTATTTGAATAAATTATGGAAAATTGACTACTAATTACCCTTAACCTAAGCGTCTATAATTTCTCGTTCCATATTAAATTTCTTCTCTCAGTCCTTCATTTAATACTAAAATGATGTAAAGTCCAATGATATTACATCCATTTAGTTCATAAACTATAGCAACATAAGAAGAAAAAAAACCTATTCCCTTAATCATGCATATTTGACTAAAATTGCTACATTAATCCTCAAGAAAAAAAGATCAGCCCATCACGGAAATAACAAGATTATCATCTTCATATACTGCAATCTCATCTTGATCAGTATAAGAGAAGTATTAAAGTAACAAACTGAGTAAATAACTGAAATAAACTATCAAAATCTAACACAGTATGGGTTGGTTAAACTGTAGAATAATGAATCCAATAAAATAACAAAGAAACAATGCGACAAATAAGGAACAAAATAAGCAAACAAAGATCAGATGAGGGAGTTGTAGTGATCTCCTACCCTCTCAAACTTCCTAAATTAGCTCTCACTTTCTGATTCTTCTTGGTCCTTACCGAAATGATTAAAGGGTCACACTGTTTTCACCTTATTGCTAGTTTCTCTCTGCTCACCCTACTCTCTCTATTTTTACGTCTCTTCTCCCCTTCTTTCTCTATCTGTTATCTCTCTTCTAGTTTTTGGTGTGTCAGAATAGAAATGTAGAATGTGTGTCTGTAGAGTAAAGTGTATCTCCACCGCCTCCCTTCTCTCTATCTATTTGTAGTATGACTCTAGGTTTAGGGTTTCAAGTCATGACCCCTACAGCTGCCATATAAAAAGTAGACAAATTGAAGGAAATATATGTCATAATGGTGAGTATGGTAGTCACAGGTGTAACTCATTGTCACCCCCGTGCACCACCACCGTGACTAAGCTTGTCATAGTGGTAACAAGTTAGTCATCATCGTGATAAGATTTGTCACAGTGGTGACACCTTTAGTCACCACCTTTCTTTGTTTTTTTCTTTTCCCTTCATGCAAAATTTATGTCAACTTTCCTTTCAATCTTCAAGCAAAATTTATAAAATAATCCAATTAACATTCATGCAATACTCACACCATTTTCACTCAATTTATCTTACATTTGAATGAAAACACTGATTTATAACCAAAATCAAGATATGAAAGCAATTAAAAGCAAAATAAACTAGACACAACAATCCATACTCATCATTGCTAGCTAGAACTACATCGTGCGCTTATGAAAATAGACAATCAATGGGTGTTTATAGGCATCTGGATATTGGATAGCTTTCAAGCATCAATGGATGGATGGTTTGGAGACTGATAGGTAGGGATTGCGATAGTTAGTTAAGCAACAACATTGTCAAGTGACATTGATAAATTGCAACAAAAAATTAAAGGAGATGATTGGCAGAGGCTGACATAAGAGCGACTAGGCTAATAATAGGCAGATGAAGGCCTGAGTTAAGGACAACTAGGTGACGACTAACTACTTAGGCATTGGGTGTTGGCGAGCAGTGGTGTTGTTAAGTGGTAGTGACAACAATGGTGGTTAATCAAAGTGAAGTGAATTTATTTGTTTGTTAACATGTGCTAGATGCATAGAGCGATATGAGTTAAATGAGTTAGCATTAAACCTAAAGCCATATGGACTGTCCATATGTCCACCACAAATCGATCATATTAATAAAGTAACTAACAAAAATAATGTTTAGACTTAAGCTGTACAAATTTTAAAGATTTAATCACTAAGTTAAAAAAAATTAAATTTGAGTACTGAATTAGAAAAACTAAAAAATTAGACAATTTTGAATTTTATATTTATTTGTAATAATACTTTTATTGTTTTAATTATCTAAAGAACATCATGTATTAAAATTATAAAATAATCATTTTATTAAATATTTGTTTAGTTATTTTTACACAAATATTATGTAATTGGTTGTTAAACATTGGACAAATTTGATATAATTACTAGCCTTAATTTTAATAACAAAATTTATTAAAATAATTAGACAAAAATTAGTAAAATATTCATTTTATTATAATAATATAAGACATTTTTATATTATATGAATAAAATTATTAGATAAATTTGTATAATTATGGTACCCTTCTATAATTTTGATAATTAGCATCAAAACCCTCCATCATCATTATCGTTATACCCTGAAGTCCCGTAGTGAAGCGAGATCTGGGGGGTCTAATAGTACTCAGCCGTATCTCTACATAATAAAGAGGCCGTTTCTGGTAAACCTATATGCATATGTGATAGGACAATAGTGATGCAGGTTAAAAGAGTAAATAAGTAAAAAAAACTAGCAATATAATAAAACCAAAATTTACAAATAAAGATAAAAATAAAAATAAAACTACAAATACAAATGATTAAAAAAATAGTAGTAGTAGTAGTGGTGGTAGTAATAATAATAATAATAATTATTATTATTATTATTATATTAATAATAATGAAGATACGGCACAAAAAACCAACCAAAGAGATCATAAGTGCACAAAAAATACCAGCATGAACACAAAGACGTGTCTAATTTGTGCATGTAAAATTGTTGATATGCGCACCATACAAGACGTGGTCCTAATGGAAGCTGAAGTGTAATTTTAACCATGCTTGTCAAAACTTAAACGTCCAAAGATAATCTAATATTGAGGAAAATAAGTGGGTGTGATTTTAAATGAGAAGGCCTTTGTAGAAGGTTGAAGTACTTGGTTAGAAAACAAAAATATTGTACTTGTCAAAGCTTAAAATGCCAGGCTAGAAAGTGGGGTACCAACGGGTAGTAGTAAGAGAAAAATTGGCAGTTTCTTGTGGATAATAGCAAAATTGTCAAGATGCTCGAGAAAGCATGTGATACTACTCGTGATGTGCTAAGAAAACCCTACAAAAGTATAGGTACATTTATCATTTGCCGTGCATATAGGCTTGCATTATCACCTCTGCCTATGAGCTACATGTATAGTATAGCTGGTTACCCTACGGGATCTTGTTCAAGAGCTAAGTCCCATTATGCACGTTGCTCTATTGGGTAGAAGAGATCCCAACCCAAGTTACTAGAGATTCAAGAATAATGGCCATAACCACCAAGGAGCAGGGAAACAAAAACTCATATGGACATAGCGTCCAACCTCGAATACAAATGGATAACTACGTGATTCAAAACCCACAAAGAAGACTTCAAATATGCGTTAAAAAAACAACTAAATACTTAAAGCAAAGATCACACTGACATAAATAGAATCACAAATGCAACTACAAGGATGGATGGCTGGAACTTGCCACCCCTTATCTCCATAAACGGACGGGGCCATTCATGGAGATGGCTAATGAATATGGCATTATCAACAGTCATCAAGCTCACCCAGAAACTTGAAAAGCTAAAGATAAAAGCATATTCCTATATACCTGAATGATGCGGATTCCCACTCGAGGACCAAAGCGATGCAGCTTGTCCTAACAATAGCAATGTAGAAATAGGACAAAGATGGGGAAAACACTACCTGATGGCCATTGTCACGTTTACTGAGCTGAGTCCCTGCATCGACGACTCTCTTTTGGACTCCAAGAATATCTCACCTAGACTCTGTTCTAGAGTCCTTATTTGCTTACACCAATAAAACCAAAGATAGACAGTATATCATTCCGCAAAGAATAATACCAATAAATAAGAAATATAAATTTGAGTTATTCCTTAAGAAAACTAAAGAACAGGGTTCTTCCATCTTTCCAACCGCATTTCTTCCGACAAAGTCATGTCACGTTCTAGAACTCCAACGAATAATTCCTACCAAAAACTTGTTTCTTCAGGTGACCTCAAAGTTCCTATCAGACTTCAAGATCAAAACACATACGAAAAAAAATTCTAGAATTCCAGATATAACAAAATAAGTAGTAGTAGTTTGTTGCAGTTTTTTTTGTTAAGTCAAAAAATTTTATACAGATATAAAAGTATGTACAACGTTAGAGACTACTCAAGCAGTGATCTCTTAAGGCACAAGTAATAACCTCTAATGTTATCTCCCCACTATCCTATCCGTATGCACTTGTTGAATAAAGGGGATTGGTTTCACAAGGGGACCTACTAAAAAAAACGTAGAAAGCTAAAACACACCCTTACATCTTACCCTCACATCTAGAACAATTATAGCACACCAATGCTCCAACCATTTCCACATTAGAAAACCAACAGTGACCAGACATATGTTAACCTCCAACAAACAGAAATACAAGCCAATTTAGACAACACAAGCATAAGAAAACAGAAGCTATATTGCTAGTGCTTCTTATCCTTCTACTTGTCTTGAAGCCACTTGAAGAAAAGAAGAAATATTTCTTGAAAATCTTGGGAGACCTCCATGGGTACTGTCTCTTTGGTTTTGTGAAGTCTGGAGGAAATTTGGACCTCTAACTATCCTTCTAACTACTTATATGACGGTAACTCACATGTTGTTTGGCAAATGAAGTTCCTGCATTATCAAACTGCAGAAGATAAATGTTAGTAAAATAGACACTTTCTATTTGAGTTACCTCCTCTAGGTGTTTGAGCTTTGAAAGTCCATAACTTGGGAGATTACTGAGGCTCACACTTCCAACATCCTTGGCTTCATCTTTGAAAGTTCTAGCATTCCTTTCAGCCCATATATGGTAAACAATAGTAGATAGAAGGATTGGGAAATTATTAGTGTCTGTAAGTCTTGAATGGGAGGCAATATTAAACCAGGACGGAATAGAAGGAAGGGTTGGCTGATTAGGAAAATGTAAGTGAAAGTGTGAGATGCATCGGTTCCAAACCAATTTAGAGAATGGACAGGCAAAAAACAAGCGGTCAATAGTTTCGTTTGCCAATGAACACATGGAATAGTAGTTAGGAGTTTGGAGGTAAGAGAGTTTATCTAAGGTTTGTAACTTTTAAAGGAAAGCAAGCCAGAAGATAAAGATGCACCTAGGTATACCACCTTTGAACCATACTAGCTTGTGCCAAGGTACTTCCTTTAGAGATGGTCTCAAGAATTTATATGCTGAGTCATTGATATACTATCTTGTGGGGCTATCTAACCATTCCAGACAATCAGATTGGGTACTATTGGGTTGGTACAAAGGTGTCTTTAGGTTCCTAATAATCTCAATGGATGCCTCATGCCACCGCCACTCATCATGTTGATTAATTCTAAGACTCTGGCTGTCATTGGAAGCTCTGAGCCCTTAATCTCTCTTGGTGAAGAGAAATTCTGCATTATTCCTCTCCGGTGCCATGGGTCCTGCCATAAAAGAGTAGATATACCATTGCTTATCATAAATCTGAATTGGTTCCATATTTTGTTCCTCACATATAAAATTTTCCTCCAACTCCAAGAACTATTATAGGTAGGTTGAGCATTCCGAAAGTTTTGCCATCTCAGGATGATGATATTCACCCCTTTTACCTACAGTGCCTCCTTATCTACAAATAAAGTCTAGATCTGTTTTCCTAATAGGAATTGGTTCCAAGTAGTCAAATGTTTCATTCCTAAACCTCCCTCCTTTTTCGGTTTACTAATATCACTTCACTTAACCTTGGCATAAGATTTCAAATCAGTCGTCCCATACCAGAAAAAATTCCTAAGCTTAGTCTCTATCTCCTTAAGGATGGAAGAAGGGAGTACGAAGTGGGTAGACTAATAAACTTGAAAAGAAGAAAGAACTGATATAACCGACTAGATTTTACCTACATAAGATAGACTTTTGTGAGTCCATCTATTGATCCTCGTATCTATTTTGTCCAAAAGAGGGAGGCAATCCCTCTTAGATAACTGACCTGTAATGAGGGGTACTCCTAAATACTGTATGGGAAGAGTACTTTGCTGGAGACCAAAAATAAGTTTCATTTGATGATTCAGATAGTTCACATCCGGAGATAAAAAAAACTGACTCTTGGAAGTATTCATATCCATGCTAGAAAACATAAAGAAGGTATACAAGGAATCTAGCAAGGTCTGAGCAGATAACAAATCTGCATGACTAAACATAAAAAAATCATCAAAAAACAAAAGATGATTGAGTTTAAGGCTTTGGCACCTCCAATGATATTTAAAAGAAGGGTTATTCTCTTTACAAGTTTTCAAATTTCTAAAGAAAACTTCCATACAGATTATAAAGAAGAAAGGTGATAAGGGATCTCCCTGTCTTAGACCTGACTTACCTTTAAAAATTTTAGAGGGGAATCCAATGATAAGGACTGAATAGGAGGGAGTGGTTATGCATTCTGTGACCCAACCTAAGAACTTCGAAGGAAGGCCAACTACTTCTAGAACATTAAGAAGGAAATCCCATTGAATTGAGTCATAGGTTTTTTGAAGGTCCACTTTAAAAGCACACCTCTTCTAATTATTAGAAAGATGATAGTTCTTTAATATCTCTTAGGCCAACAAGATATTGTTCCCTATTCTACGGTTCTTAATTAAATCACTCTGATTGGGGCTTACAATGAGAGGAAGGATTTCTCAGAGTCTATTGGCTAAGATTTTAGCTATCACCTTATAGATCATGTTGCAACAAGAAATAGGTCTATAATCTAAAATTGTGGAAGGGTTAGCTCTTTGAGGAGTTTCCCATGATGAAAAAATTTTGAATGGCTATTGTGACTTCCTCTTTGATTATAGGCTAGGTTTGTTTGAAAAAGAACCCATTATGTAACATCCCGTTACTGTTGCAAGGGTATTATGGTAAATTGGGACAGACTGATAGGATTGCACTGCATTTATTGAC
>JAOTIZ010000004.1:20782110-20794062 GCA_027123425.1 Erythroxylum panamense
AGAGAATCAACAAGATCACAAATAGACATATATGAGACTTCATATATTCAAGTTCCAAGTTCTACATCAACAAATCCCAATAACACATTGAATATCCAACACTTGATTAAACTCTAATCAAGAATGTTCATGTACAAATTACAAATCCTAAACCTAGGAGTTCATAACAATATAGCTGAACATGGAATAAACTACTTCCCTTTGAAGCCCATTGAACTCTAGCCATTGCTACACTTTCAAGAGGAGAGAGGTGCTTAGCCAAGCATAACTCCAGGAGATTTCACAACCGGTAACCCACTGGAAACATCCATGGTAGTAGTTGTCAGTGAAGGAGCAGAACGGTGAAGTTGATGAGAGGGGATGAAGGTGTGTGGAAGAAATTCCGAAGGTAGAGAGAGTGAGTGTGTGTTCAAAAACTATCAGCTATCTCCTCCTTTCTTAACCTAAAATAGATAGGTTTTAAAAGAAACGGGTTATGGTTCGGGTTACACAGTGGGTAAACTTTCGAAAATGGTTCAGGTATTGAAGGTTCATCACAGTGAACTTTTCCCAAAACTTTTTAGAAATGAAAATTATAGCGGAAGCAATATAATCAAAACAATTTTTGGTTTTAATGGGAAAAATGTGCAACTGCACATTTAACATTGGTTTGCTATATTTAAGATGGTTTTTAACATGTTTATCATAATTAAATAGAGAAATGATCTTATCATTAAATGGTTTAGTGGTGGTTTTTTAATGATATCATATAACCTATTAGCATTCATTAGATTAAAGAAGAAAAAGGTGCATTTGATGGACCATCTTCCTTCTTTCATCACCAAAAACTGAAAATCAGATGTAATTTTTAGGTTATTGATCTTTTCATATAGCCATTTTAAAACAAATAAGAAGAGTCTCATTTATTGGCTTCTTTATGAGTGATTAAGGAACGAGGTGATGCATTAGTTACACTTCACTTCTTCCTTTGAGACAATAATCTAAATTGAGAGAACAAAGACAAGGTGTTGTTGAATTTTTATATCTCTCTCCTATCTTGCATGTGATAATTGAAATTTGCATAATAGGTGTCTCATCATTGACTTCTTTCTTCTAAGGCAAAATCTCTTCAAGTTTTCTTCTCCTTTCCCACTAAAGGATCTTGTTAACTAAGTTGTCTAAGGAGAACAAGTGGTAGATCGAATTGGTCGAGGATACCATAACTAGAAGAGGATACAATATCTAAGAGAGGATACATTATTGAGGATAGGATAGCACACGGGGAGTTAAAGTTGTAGCGAAGGAGTCGATAATAATTTCCATCTTATTGTTTATGTAAACTATTTTCCTTATACCATATCATGTATGGCTTAGCATATTGTTTTGATTATATTGCTTCTGCTATAAATTTGATTTCTAAAAAGTTTTGAAATCTACCGTTTCATCTAAATATAGCATGCTTATGTTTTCGATCCAACAATTGGTATGAGAGTCAATTTTCTTATGCATGATTTCGGTTCCTCTATGTGATGCATAGGTTGGCAATATTTTTTTGTATGCTACCTATTTGTATATGATAGAAATATATATGGTGTATGTTTTTCTATTTTGGTTGTCCATTCTAAAGTTACCTTGTAAGTTTTCTTCATTTGGTTTGTAACAAGGAGGACGGCCTATCATCGTCATGTTTCATCCTTGGTTTTATTTTTATGTTTTCTTTGATTATGTAATGTACAAAATCATGTAGTTATGAAGATGAAGATGCCATGGATGAAAAAATGAAGAGGTAAAGGTTTCGGTTTTGCTTATTATGTGTTGGCTAAATTTTGGTTTTTTAGAAAACAAAAATGCTGGAATTTTGTTTTAACAAATTTTCAGTTGTATGAACATTATTGTATGAAAGTTCTGGTTTTTACAAGTGCTGGAATTTTTATGTCATATATATAAGTTTTGATTTTGGTGAAAAACAAGTATTGGAATTTTTGTTTTCCTATTGAAAAAATTCAGTTTTATGAAAAACAAAAAGTTTTGTAAAATAAATGTCACTATACACTTTTTACCAAATGGGCCGGGTCATATCAGCGAAGAGTTCGAAGTGAAAGATCTAAGTCCAAGAAATTTTTTATGGGCCAAAGAGCCTTGTAATTTTTTATGTTCTAGGATGGACAATCAAAATTAGTGTTATTATTCATGAGATGAATGGATGGATGGATGCTAATAATAGGTGATATTATGTGAAAGTGTGCCATTTAGAATAATTGTCAACCTTAGGCTTTGCTACGCATTCATTATGTATGAGATATATAATGAAACAATATAGGATGGAGAATAAATTGCATCTAGACAAGATGGTATTTATTAAAACTTAAAGCCTAAAAAGATTGAGTGGGAGAGGATGCTCATGTGAGAGTCCATAGTCTCTATATGATGACCCGTTTGCATGTGGTGAAGTGTTACTCCCCATCAGAGGGCATGAATCCTAGATCTTGCATGGTTTGGATCTTCTTAAGGATAAGTCCACTCATTGGTAGCAAATGTGACCTCCTACTGAGGCATGGTTTGCAAGTACCTTTAGTGAATGAATCAAATGGTTACACATTCAATATATTTATCAATAACCAGCCCACCGTAGCTTTGTTGGTAAAAGTATGGACCAAATCATGGTGCTTCTAAAAAAGTTATCCATGAAAGATGCTTGGTAGTTTTTTGAGTGGCATGGTCCCAGTTTTTCTTTTAATGGATAAGATGACTCACCGTCACTTAATCCTTTATAGATAAGAAAAATAACCATCATATAAAGATTTAATTTTTTTAAAGTTTTGTTAAATATATCATCATGCATACATGCACCATGATTTTATACAAAGTTTTAATATTGTTGACTAGTATGTTCATCCTTTAATAATTTATTTTTAAACGTAATCACCACAAAATGAATCCACTCACTTTGCTCTTGACAAATAACTAATTGGAAAATGGAGAGAGTCTTAATGAATGGAGATTTAACCTAGACATTATTCTTTAATATGAACTAATTTATAGGTATTAATTAAAAATGAGCCTGCACCTCCGGGTGGAGATTCAACTCCTAAGCTAGTCCAACATCATGAGCGATGGTAGAATGCTAATAAAACTACTAAGTGTTATATTCTAGCTTTTGTCGGTGACTTCTTGCAAAAAAAATTGCTTGCATGACAACTACTAGTAAAATGGTCCATCACCTACATGAGATGTTTGGTGTGAGGACCAGGTCTGCAAGGGTGAAAGTTATCCAAACCTTTCATTATCTTAGATAAAAACTTGGTGAACCGGTGCGGGATTACATTTTTAAGGTAATCTCTGCAATCATTGAGGCTGAGATGCTTGGGGTGGACATAGATGTTGACACGCAGATGATTATAATCATCAATAGCTTAAACTCTTCTTTTTAGCAGTTTAATTTTGACTATGAGCTCAACAACAAGGATTACACCTTGCGTGAGTTAATTAATACTCTTTAGAGTACGAAGGAGATATTGAATGTCAAGGCTTATGGGCCAGAAGCTAATGTAGCATCTTCTTCTAAGCTCAAGGGTAAGGGTAAGCAAAAGAAGAAGGGTTTAATGAAAAAAAGGCCTAAACAGGGTTCAAGGCCCAACCCATGAAAAAGAAAGGTAAGGAGAACACCAAGGGAAATTGTTTCCACTATGATGAGATGGGCTACTGAAAAAGAAACTATTTAGTCTACCTTGAGTCCCTTAAAAGTAAACAAGGTATGGGGTTTCCTAAGTTTGTTAGGAACTAGAAATATGGTAGGTATGGGGTTTCCTAAGTTTGTTAGCAACTAGAAATATGGTAGATTTATCTCACTCTTGCATATCAACTTCAAGAGCTACTGATCATGTTTGCAAGGTTTCCAATAAGGGAAAAGACTACCTAAATGCCAGTTTCTAGTCCAGATAGCAGATGGATCCTATATTTTGGCAGAATTAGTGGGAGTCCTTATTTTAGACATTCCTAATGGTGATAGGTTATATATGGAGTATGTATATTACATCCCAATTGTTAAGTCAAAATGATTTTATGTCTAATAATTTTGGCGACAATCAAATAATAATAATATTAGAAAGAAATGAACTGTTTTGATAAGTGTGTTAAGCTTGAAGAAAACACAGAAGGAAGAAAACACAGATGATACAAAACACAGAAGGAAGAAAACACAGAAGGAAGAAAACACAGAAGAAGTTAGAACACAAAAGAAGCAGTTTGAGTTAGTTACAGAACTCAACTGAATAACGGTTTCTACAAGAAACAAGAAGCAAGAAACAATTATCAAGAAGCAAGAAACAGTTATCATGAAGCAAGAAGCAGTTGAAGACTTAGACTATAAATACTAGTCATAGTCGAAGACTGAACAATCTTTTAGCTTTCAAGTTATTACTTACAAAAATTTTGTATTCGTTGTGCAAAACACGAGAGCTATCTTTACTGTAACAAAAGCTTACAATATCTTTCTAGTGAGAGAAAGGAAAAGCTGAGAGCCTAAAGAGGCTAAGAGAATGAAAAATAATACTTGGTGTAAGAGACTTGAAGAGGCTCTGTAGAGAAAGAATACTTGTACATTTTGAGAAGAATAGTGAAATCTAAGAAGAATTCTGAGGACTAGACGTAGCCCAAAGTTTGAGGTGAACCAGGATAAAATCGATATATCCATCTTCTAACTCTCTACTTTAATTTCTATTGTTCTTATACAAGTATACAGAAGTTATTTGCAATTTAATCACGAAGATATTTTCGTATAAACATTGTGATATTCATTTAATAGCTTTGAAAAAGTTAGTTTTCAAAGAAATATCAAAGGGGCTTGTATTCACGAAAAGAATATACAATTCAACCCCCTTCTTGTGCTTTTTGTATATTGTACGTTAAAACTGTACTAACAAGTGATTTACTTCACCAATGATTGTAAAGAACATGATTTCCATTTTTTGTTTAATAAAATATAATTATTCCTTATATTTTGAAACTGTTGTTTCAATATATTAGAATAAGAATTTTATTGGTAATGCAATAATTAAACAGGGATTGTTCTTTACAAAATCTATTATAGGCTCACTAAACACCAAAGAATTGATAAAACCAAGACAATCCAATGTCTCCACCATTAATTCGATCGAGGTGGTGAGTACTTATCTAGAGAGTTCCAACAATATTTAATTGACAATGGAATTGCTTCTAGCTTGTCAGCTCCTCGAACACCTCAATAGAATGGTGTAGCTAAGAGTAGAAATAGGACTCCATTTGAAATGATAAGGTCAATGATGTCCTATGCTAGCCTTCTAGAATCGTTCTGGAGATATGTCATACAAATAGAAACCTATCTTCTTAACTTTGCTCCATCCAAATCGGTGACTAAAATACCTAGGGAGTTGTGGACTAGCCGAGTGCTTTTATTATGGCACTTAAGGACTTGGGGTTGCCCAGCCTATGTACTAAGGCCTGAATCCTCAAAGATGGAAACAAGGTTAGAAGTATGTTTGTTTGTAGGATATCCTACGGGTACTCGAGGGTACTATTTTTATAATCCTCAGGATAGGAAGTTATTTATGTCGACAAATACAACCTTCTGAGAGGAGGAATTTATGAGAAATCATAAAGGAAGAAGTGAAGCATTACTAAAGGAGTTAGTTATTTAATCCAAGCTAAGAATTGATTTAGATACAGTAGAATAAGTTGTCAAAATGGATTCAAGAGTTGAATCGAAACTATAGCCTGAACATCAAATAGTGCCCAGACATAATCAGAGGGTTACGAGACAACCAAAAAGGTATTTAGGTCTAGGAAAAGGCATGATCATTTCGGACGAAGAAGAAACGAATCACATTACTTATACATAGGCTATTAATGATGTTGATGTAGAAAAATGGCTAAAGGCAATGGAATTAAAAATAGATTCCATATATGCTAATGAAGTCTGGATCTTTATAGATCTACCACCAGATGTAAAAGCCATAGGTGTAAATGGATCTACAAAAGGAAAAGAGGATCAGATGGAAAGGTAAAGCCCATTGAAGCTAGATTGGTAGCTAAAGCTATACTTAAAAGTAGGGTAAAGACTATGAGAAGACATTTTCTCTGATTGCCATGCTTAAGTCCATCAAAATTCTTTTGGCCATAACAGCCTATTTGGATTATAAAATATGGCAAATGGATTTCAAGACCACATTTCTTATTGGGGATCTTGGGGAGATTATTTATATGGCCAAACCAGAAGGATTCATTGATCCAAGAAATAAGCATATGGTATGCAAATTGCAGAGGTCCATTTATGGGCTTAAGCAAGCATCTAGGTCTTGGAACATTAGGTTTGATAAGTCTATCAAAACTTATGGTTTCATATAAAAACAAGATGAGCCTTGTGTCTATAAAAGGATACAAGAAAACAAGGTTAGTTTCCTAATTCTGTATGTTAATGACATTCTACTCATTGGGAATGATGTAGGAATCATATCTATGGTTAAGGGATGGCTGAACGAACAGTTCTCAATGAAGGATTTAGGAGAGGATAACTATATTTTAGGGATCAAACTTATAAGGGATCATAAGAACAAACTAATATCCTTGTCTCAATTAACCTACATTGAGAACATGCTTAATAAGCTTTCCATGCAAGATTTCATGAGGGGTTTCACACCTACTATACATGGAATCAAACTTTCAAAGGAGAAAGTACCTAAGACCTAAGAGGAGGTCGAACGCATGCATAACATTCCATATGATTCGGTAGTTGGAAGTTTAATGTATGTTATGCTTTGCACTAGACTGGATATCTGTTACGCAGTAGGACTGGTAGGTAGATTCTAGTCCAATCCAGGAATGAAGCATTGGATTGCGGTAAAGTTCATACTGAAGTACCTTCGTAGGAAGAAGAACTTAATGTTTGTTTACTTTGGAAGTAACCTTATTATGATAGGATATATAGATTCCAGTTTCCAATCAGATGTTTATTCAAGGAAATCAACTTATAGTTCTATATTTGTTTTAGGAGGTAGAGCCATAGTTTGGAGGAGTATCAACCAATCTTGTGTTGTTGATTTGACTATAGAGGCTGAGTAAGTTGTTGCTTGTGAAGCAGCAAAAGAAGCAGTCTGGTTCTGCAAGTTCCTAAATGATTTGGAGGTGGTTCCTGAGGTAGAAAAGGCCATTACACTTTATTATGATAATAACGAGGTTGCGGCTAATTATAAAGAACCTCGGAACCATAAAGCTTCAAAACACATTGAGAGAGTATCATCTTATAAGGGAGATAATATAACGTGGTGAGGTGAATGTGGTCAAGATTCCCACAGAGCAAAACCTTGCTGATCCATTTACGAAGATGCTGTCATAAAAGAGTTTTGAAGGTTACATCGTAGGGATGGGAATGAGGGAAACGTCAGTCTTACTTTAGGGCAAGGGGCAGATTGTTGGAGTTATGTAAATATAGTGCCCTAGAAAACAAGTGTATTTACTTAAAACTTAATTTTCTTTCAGTTACTTTTGTAATGAAAATATTTATTATTAATAAAACAAAAGAGTTTGGTTTTATTTATATGAGCATTATATATCTAGTCATAAGGTACCGAGATTCTTTTGGAAGTAATATACATATACATAGAGATGTATAGGAAACATGTATATTATTAGAATCTAAAATAATTGATTCATAGTTGGATCATCAAGTTGGTCGCTTGATTATGGTTTAGACTATAATGTTGTGATTTATTTCTAAATAAGTAAAGGAGTTTACTTCAAGGGAATGAAGAGTTTCATATCATGATAGTGGTTGACTATTGATAATGGCACTATTAAATGAATCTAGAATCAAGTATGTTTTAAAGAATAAGGTGGACCGTTACGTTAATCTTAAAATATACAAATTAAGGATTCATTTATTATGGACCACAATCTTGATGAATGGTGAACTCATATATGTTTCAATATAATTTTTGATATGATCATGATGGATTTTTACAAAGTATCAATCCAATGTTTGCATGTTGGAATTATTAATTGAAACATGTATCAGTGAACATTTACTCAAATAAAGAGTTCATAGTGATATCATCACTTCTAGATGTTTTAAAGAAATTGGTGATTAAATTGGCACCAGTAGTTTGATGGACTAGCTACCTAGCAAGTCTTAACATCAAGATAAGATATTGTGTGTTAATCACCATATAGAGTAAAACGGGAGTTGTAGAAGGAAAAACTAACATAAAGGCAAAACGGTAATTTAACCCTTTATTGTGCAGATAGGTATAATATGGTTCATATTAGAGTTTGCAATTGAATATCTTATTTTACACATACGTTCTCATAATATCTAGTAATTCAAGAATTCAACTAATTGTCTTTAGTGGAATGACATTTAGTTGATAAGCTGGAATTAATTCTAATGAGATTAAATTAATTTCGGGCTTATTGGAGCTTTAATTATATAAGTCCGACTAGATTCCCCATTTGTCTTCTAGGAAGGTTATCAAGCAAAGTAAGAAATACAAATAGAGGTTTTAAAGCCTATGATTGAATGTTGGGCTTACTTTAATTAAATTTTAATTAGAAGCCCATATGAACATTTAGAAATGGACTAGGCTTTGGTTTAATTTGATTAATTATATTAATTAAATTAAAACAAAGTTATTAAAGATAAAAGGAGGTGGATTTTCAGTTTTAAGGGGCAAAATGTGCAGCTGCACATTTAACATTGGTTTGCTACATTTAAGATGGTTTTAACATGTTTTGTAATCATTAAATGGAGTAATGATCTTATCATTAAATGGTTTAATGGTGGTCTTTTAATGATAGCATGTAACCTATTAGCATTCATTAGACTAAAAAAGAAAGAGATGCATTTAATGGACCATCTTCCTTCTTTCATCACCAAAAACTGAAAATGAGATTTAATTTTTAGGTTATTAGTCTTTTCATATATCCATCTTTTAAAAAAATGAGAAGAATCTTCTTTATTGTCTTCTTTATGATTGATTAAGGAAGGAGGTGATGCATTGTTTGCACTTCACTTCTTCCTTTGAGACAATAACCGAAATTTAGAAAAGACAGACAAGGTATTGTTGAATTTTTATCTCTCTCTCCTATCTTTCATATGATAGCTGAAATTTGCATAGGAGGTGTCTCATCATTGGCTTCTTTCTTCTAAGGCAAAATCTCTTCAAGTTTTCTTCTCCTTTCCTACCAAAGGATCTTGTTAACCAAGTTGTCCAAGGAGAACAAGTGGTGGATCGGATTAGTCGAGGATACAATAATGAGAAGAGGATACAATAATAAGAAGAGGATACATTACCGAGGATAGGATAGCACAATGAGGAGTTAAAGCCGTATTGAAGGAGTCAGTAATAATTTCCATCTTGTTGTTTATGCAAATTATTTTCTTTACATCGTATCATGTATGGCTTGGCATGCTGTTTTAGTTATATTGCTTCCACTATAATTTTGATTTTTAAAAAGTTTTGAAATCTACCGTTTCATCCAAATATAACATGCATATGTTTTCGATCCAAAAATTACTAAAGGTTATCGAAGGGATTTTACTGATCTTAGATCTTTGAAAAAACTTATGAGGAAAAATGTGTCATTTGGATAGATTGAAGTATGTAACAAAAATTTTAAGAAATTAAAACACCGATTGAATATAAGACCAAGACAATGGATAGAATTACTAGAAGATTATGATTGTACAAGTGAGTACTATCTTGGTAACTTTGGTGTTCGTCTGATGCATTGAAAAAAACTCAATAATAGAATAGCACAAATTTAGATATAGAGGTTACCAAACCTAATGCAATAAAGAGCATATGATGTTGAGCTAAAATTGGGGCAAAATGAAGTATTATTAATTATATTGAATTTAAGACTAGCTTTGTATGAAAGGATTAGAAAAACCCAATGTGAGGATCCAAAATTTCTGAATTTTAATGAGAAACTGAAAGTAAATCCAAATTATGAGTTTGAATTAGAAAATGATACTTTGTGATTGAAATAAGAAGTATGTGTACCCGATAAATATGATTGAGTAAAGAGATTATTAGAGAAAGCCCAAATAACAACCTATGCTATACATCCTAACAGGAATATGCCATAATCCAAGAATGTAGAAACAAGTGATTGTATGTATGGGTTGTCAAGAGCCTTAACTGTTGGAGATATGCTTAAAGCTTATGTTTTGGAGTTCATAAGAACATGAGGTCAATGTACAACTTTAATTGACTTTTAGCATAACAATCATTATCACAATGATATCGTTAGAATACTGTATGCGATGTTATATGACATAAAGAGTCGTCCGCCTTTATATTGGGATGAATAAGGCCTAAAATAGTTGAAGCGTAGAATTGATTCGAGACATTGTTGATAAGTGAGATTGATCTATGTTAGAAATTAAGTCATTCAAGAAAGATAAAAAGCTTAGGTGGATCAACACTGAAGATATGGAATATAGTGAGATAGACATAAGAGTTAAGTATATTAACATTAAAGAGATGTGAAATATCAAGCAAAAGATGAATTGTTTCTGAGAGTATTACTTTGGCATGGTGTGCTCAGGTTAGGAAAAAGGATAAAATAAGCTCCAATTGTATTGGCCCATATGAAGTTATTGAGAGCATAGGACCATTGACATGTGAGTTAGTACTACCAATAAAAGATGTTTCGAATTCACACATTGTTACATGGATATGTTTAGAAAATATTGTTATAATTTGATATATGTGTTATTGATACCATAAGTGCAATTACGAGTAATCTGAAATATATTGAAGAAATAGTTAAGATGGTGTAATATCATAATAAGAACTTAAAAGGCCGATTGATTCCATTAACTATAGTTGAGTGGAAGAAATTATTCAAGTGATAAAGCTAAATAAGAAACAGAAGAGTATATGAGGAAAACAATACTCCTACCTTTTTTATCAATCGGATAAGAATTTATAGGACAAATTTTATGAAGGGGAGAATTATGACATCCCACTTCCAAAATAAGGGTTAGAACCCTAGATTTCTGTAATTAAGAAATAGCAAAAGAGATTAGAAAAATGCATTTCACACTCATGCATAATGTTAGCATACACACACGTGAATTTGATTATGGCACACATTACAACGAATTGTTCATGCACTCATTTGACATTTTTCAGGTCTAAATGATTATTTTAATGCAATTATATTGTGAATTATGGATTATATGTCTTAAAAAATTGAGTTGGAGTGTATAAGTCGTGAATTACAACTTTTGGTGAAATATGAGAATTTTTTGGAATTAAAGGTATTTTTGGACTAGGAATAATGCCCACTAATGGAACAATTAATGAATAGTAGCAGAAATAGGAGGCAAATGGCAGTGGAAATTTGTATAAATGACATTGGGATTTAATGACAAGTGTCATGGAAAATCGAGAGAAAATTGGGTAAGAAATGGGGAAACAAAAGTACTAGTAGTTTAAAGGACCAAGTGAAGACCATAAAGTGGTGGTGTCACTTGCTTTGCCACACGCCTCACTTATGTATAGCCTAAATTAAAGACAACCATTTGATCTTTCATTTTATTTCTTTAGCTAAATGCTCTCTCTTTATTTTCATTTTTCATCTTCTGTAATTGTTTTTCATCCCCGATACTCACTTCTCACCCCTCCACATTGAAACTTGCTTTCCCCTTTCATTTATGTAGCGCCCCCTTACCGTAGAGTACGCACCGGAACGCCCGTGAGTCATTCCGATACATAACCTACGATGAGGGTGCACTACGGACGATTAATTCTAAAAACCTCATGGCATCGATATAAATAAACTGAAATATCGAAATCACTAGAATTTTAAAACCATAAAACATTCTCATTCATTCCTTAAAACCATAAATACACGATTCAGTCATAGATACATCCTGTACAAATCCAAAAGAGACTACAATAACTCCTAACTAAGTCATCCCCAAAAGATCCC
>JAOTIZ010000004.1:20797231-20810078 GCA_027123425.1 Erythroxylum panamense
TGGTTTAGAATACTTACGTCTAACTTGTCAAATGCAATATCCAATTCCTCAGTTGTAATTTTTGAAAATTTTGTTTTAACAGGTAAGGAAGTTCGGGATACCAAACCAATCTCACTGGAGAATTTGGCAGATTGTACGGAGTTGGTTGGTCGTCCTTCAGTTGGGGAGATCTCGATCTCCAATCTCTTACCTATGGCCTTGTTAATCTTTGCCAATCCGTGTCCTTTTGTAAGACCCCTTGTTTTTCTTACATCAGTCGTGGATCCTAAATTAGCAAAGAAAAAAGCATATAACATACTCTGAATTGGTTAGATAAGCAAAATAACTAAAGTTAATAAATTTCACCAATTTAATGACAAAGATCAAACCTGCAGTGCTTGCAGAAGAAGAACCCACAGTGGATGTAATTGTCTGATTTACTGGTGTCTGATAAGCAAAAGTTGGAGGCATCTCTTGAGACGTGGATGGAGAACTAATGTTGCGGCGCTGATTCATAACTTGTTCATATTTATCTCTAGGATGAATATTAGGCTGAGAAGGTGTGACTTCTCTTGGTGTTGGAGTAAGCTGAGAATTTGTGACTTCTCTTGGTGTTGGAGTAGGCTGAGAAGGTGCAGGTGTGACCTCTCTCGGTGTTGGAGTAGGCTGAGAAGGTGCAGGTGTCTGATTTTGTGGTTGTGTATAAGAAGATGACGCATTAGCTGCCTTCCCAAGAAGCTGACGGTAACACGACTGCAATTTTGTCGGTACGGTGCTACTTGGTGCAGCCTTATTCTTCTTCTTGGGTTGACCTGGTGCCATGTGAATTACCTGCATTATAATTGAGAATAGATTTCAAAGTTCAAAACCAAATGCACATGTATGCACATCATAATTCTGAATAATGCACAATTCTGTTCAAATTGAAGCAAAACTATATATGCACAATTATGTTCATATCATTGATCCAAAACTATATATGCATATTTATATGCACAATTCTGTTCAAATTGAAGCATATAAACATGATACAAATCTACAGATACAAATGCATATTTATATACTTGCTCCTGTAAGCCATGAAAAACTTCTGCCGCAAATCTACAGATGTGTTTAAATGCTACTTAGGTTGAGTAGATAACTGCAGTGGGTACCAAATGTTTGGATGTAAAGGTTTCAATTTCTCCGGGAACAGCTTCTATTGAGGGGAAAAGTTTGCTCTGCTGGTTCCCTTTTGATTATTAAACTAAAAAAGGCTTAAACCTTGGGTTTTTCCTTCCTAATACTGCTCTCAACAGAAAAAGGCTCATTAGAAGTACTCATTAATCAAGCACATTTGGGGGTCCTTCCATGATTGGGATATTCATGTCAAGAGCGGCATTGCTATTTAGCCTAGTCAATTTCTAAAACAAGAACTAAGCAGCAACAGCAGACATTTTAGAGAATGAAATAAGTTGAGCATAAGGAGTAATCTTCCTATCTCCTTTAATCTAGATACCAATTTAAGCAAATACCTCCAGTAGTCCACTAAAGGCAAATTAGATTCATATGTGCTGCTACTTTCAATCTTAACAATCAATAAAAAATATTGATAGATGCAGAGAAAGCACAAATAGGAATAGTTATACATATACCGGTCATGTCTAGAGCTAAAATTGGCCATTAAATCAAACCAAAATTAGCTAACAAGTGTTTGATTTTTTTTTAATAACTGAATATATATCTTCTTCCTTAAACAATAAGTTCTTTAACTTATTATGCAAATTACATAAAGTGTAACATCATACTACTAAGTTTCTACACTGGTAGAACTAAACAAGCAATTGATTTGTAAATCCATGATTTGAAGTGAACAAGTAAAAGGAGTCCTAAATGCTAAACACAAGAACAATCCTTTAATTTCATAATTAATAAGTATATTAAGGGATCAAATACAAACCAATCCTACAGCTTTTTACATTGACCCATTAAATGTAGAAATTCACCAAAATACGAAATAGAAGATAGTTAATTTCAGTTAAGAGGGAGCAGAAAAATTAAACAAAGAAACAAAAGAGATAGTAGAATTGTGTAGTACCAGTTAAGCTAAGAAATCCTTTTGAACCTTTGCTTATGTATTTATCTCCTGAGCCACCTGAAACATATGTTGAACAATATCAATACTAGAACCAAGCTTAGGTGATTTAACAATCCACATTCAGGCATGAGAACTGCAAAAAAAGTGTTACAAGCAATCTAATATTCATTCATTTTCTACATTTCCTTGTCTACCTCAACAACTTTTTTTAAGCTTACAAGCAATCTATGAAAGCTTACAAGCATAATGGCTAGAAAGAAATCCATATATCCAATGTGGAGTGAGAGATATATCTATTCATCAGGAGAAAAAAATCAGCATCTAATTTATTCTATTCTATTGACAAATAAAAATATAACATTACTGGAAATTCTAAATCGAGTATTTGAACGTGTATAAATAACCAACTCCTATGAATATTCAGTTATTCTCACTTGGTATTAAAACTTCAATTTATAGCCACTCTCAGTTCACAACAAATAGACCACAAAAAATATCTGACCAAACTGTTGTTTACTTCATTATATGTGAATTGTCAAATTGGAGGCACCATGCTTTATATACTCATGAAAGAGTAGATCATCTTTTACGCGTAGTCCAAGTCTCTTATTAGGTTCATAATATGAATATGAGCTTCAATTATTTCCGCCAATCTTTAATCCAATACAAACATTGTTTTATGTTCTGACTAATTAACAATTCAAGATTGCAGTTTTACTTCCTTGGGACATTGAATCAAAAAACATTTTTCCCCACCTCGGCAATCCCAAAATTGCAAATCATGAGCGACTCAAAATAACTCTCGCAATAAACCATGTATAGTTTTTAGGTCCATAAATTAGGCTATCATTCTTAATAGTTCAACAACTTGACACTGAAGGGATGTACAATGGGAGAATGAATCTAAAGATAATTCTCTCTAGAACAATGAACATAATGACAAACTTGTCATTGCTTCTTTGTTCATCGACTTGATTTCCTCACCCAGAGATTCAATCTGATTACATAAACATGGTAGATTGCCAACCTCTCGATAAGCATCGTAAACTGCCTTCCTATGGCCAGTTAAAGGAGCCACTTATATGAGCCAAACTCCAACTCCAGCAGCTGAAAGGAGCCACCCTCAAATGCAAGCAACCCTAGAAAGAGAGAGATATGGGAAGACAAATGAACAAAGACGCAACAAAGCAAGAGAGCAAAAGCAATCGAGTAAACGCAAAAGGAGTCAAACAAGGACATCGAAACGAGAGGCAAAGAAGTAAGAAATAAATAGAAAAAAATTTACCTTTCACTGTCACCACGAACTAGAGGCAAGAAGGAGTCTGTGCGAGAGAGAGTTGAGAGAAAAGTGATGAATGCATTTCGATACAGTGGATACTTGGGAATATAGTGGAGGGAGGGTAAGGAAAAGGTTTTGGAATACAGTGGAGGGAGTTAGGTTTCGATACAGTGGAGACGTTTGGAATACAGTGGAGGGAGGGTAAAGTAGTAATTTCCTTTTGTGTTTTGTTTCGATCACCAGGACAAGAAATATTGTACCACAATCATGGGAGGAACAAAAAATTTCTATCCCTGTGTTCTGGAGACGGGACAAAAATAGGTGGAGACAGCAAGAAAACACTACGGTGTATAGGACTTTTGTGTCCTTGTCATCTGTTCCCACCCATGGGGACAGCAACCAAACATAACGTTAGTGCACGATCATGACCTGGTTATTTGCTCTTTGTCACAATCATGGAAGATCCCCCATGTTCATTGCCCTATGCTCAAACTTCTATTATGATCATGGCATGGCCCTATGTTGGTGCTTCTGTCACGATAGTGGCAAGTCCCCCATGATCATGGCCTTGTGTTTTGGTTCAGGTCTCCTCTAAAACTCCTCTGAATGCCCTAAAACACTAAGAAATTCATCATGATACCTCATATATATATATATGTCAAAAACATGTTCTTATCCAAAGAATACTTAAAACACAAATGTTTATGAACTAACGTAATTTTTAAGCGAAACACACACTAAACAATCAACTTAACTACTAAACACATAACAAATTACCTATAAAAATATAATTCAATCTTCACCTCTTAATAGTCAAGCTTTAAGGGATCCTTTACTTATACCTAGTGGACTAGTTATAAGAGATACAAGTAAAAGGATTAAAAAGGCTTTAAATAGGCTAGTTTAAGATTTACATGTCAATCAAGCTTTAAAGGCCACTTCAAAAACTATTTTATAAGGCTTGTTAGACCTACGTGAATATCAACTATTGGTTAACTTAATTCAAGGTAAGATTGGAGAAGACTTGGATGTGAATATAGACTCAGGCATGATTATGTAACTCTTAATAATCAAGTATCATAGAACATGACATGTCATAGGACCTTGTCCTAACTTATATCCCTATTGGAATGCATAAGTGAAGTTATAACAAGTTACATGGTTTCAAGTATGGCAGCGTACCAACCCGTGTAACTTTTTAGAAATTAAGTTATGACGATACACCTTTAACACGATTATGTTCTAGACCTTGCCCACTGACAATAAAGTTTTTGTAATGAACATGACATAGAAAACGGTCTATCTGGCGCTAAAACCCAATTTTTTTAATGTAAGGAGTATTTTTATTTAGTTTTAGTAAATTTTTGACATCATTATTCATTAAGATCCATAAGTGCTTTTTTATTTTTTTTTTATTTTGATCTTCAAACTTATCAAATGATTCTTTCTTTATGATGCTCAATTACTTAATGTGTTTGACCTTTAATTATTTATAATTAATGGGTATTTTTATATATCTGATTTAGCTCTCTTAATTTTAGGTCTAACATATTCATGGGTTATCTAGGTTTTGTTCCTATTAACTAGTGTCTAAATAACCTTGAATTTTTAGTTCAGCTCTACTACAAAGTAATAAAACATCTTTAGTTTTTCTCAATCACTTTAAGATGTTCTTTAAAATCGTCCAGTGACCATCAGTTAGATTAACTTAAATTTTTCTTGTTATACTAATACATAAAAAAAAATCTACTATTGTATATAGCATCTCATACATAATTTTCGAAATAGTTGAAGAAATAAATATAATCCCTTTTTCCTCTCTCATCTTATATCTTCAGACATATAATCTTTGAGAGAGAAATCCCATACAATATGAGCAAAAATCCCCTCTTGAAATCTCCACAACAAATCCTTATATATATATATCCTTCATAGGGAAGATATTGGAAAAACAAATCTTTATATATTGGGGCATTAATATGTCATTTCTAATATATATATTAGAAAGATAACTACACTATAAAGATTTGGAAAAACAAATCTTTATATTGCTAGGAAGATAACTACACTCCATCCAAAACCTTCTTACAGACGCAAAGTTCACCCACATCTTTTTATAAATCCAAACTCTCTATTTATCTTATCAAAATGGATGCTCCAACTTTCTGACATTTACTTAATTCCATGAACGGACTTTTGTCACTTGCATACTAGAGTAGGAAACTTTTTGCATTCAAAACCTTCATATTTTTCCATATACACATTTTTTAGCAAATTCCCATAAATGTCACTTTGACTTCCATTTTACAAATTTCACAATGATAGCATGTCATTATAACCATAACACCTGTATAGACTTAAAAATTTCTATTGACAAATAGATTTTATCAAAATCAACTCCTTTTTTCATAGTTGTCGTTTTCAAAATAGCTTTGCTCTGTGTATGTATAGATTCCATCTATATTGATTTTTCTTTCCAAAACCCTCTTACATATAATAAGATTAATCCCATCAAATTCCATAATTTGTTAGTATACATGGATTCTATTTTAAATTCTCAAAGTTTTATGATATTTTGAAGTGTTAATGTCAGACATTTCTTCCTCAAAATTAGTACTGTCATTATTCATGATATATATATATATATATATATATATGATCATTAATCAAAAACAGAGTATATACATTTACCTATTCATCATTAATTTTTTCGCACTCATTCTAACCTCTCCATGAAAATCATTCTACCTCCACTTCATCTATATAACAATATGTGAATTATTACTCATCATATATATACAAAAACAAGACATTTCCATAAACTTTTAATCACTCACTTTCATCATACATAAGACACCATAATCAAGTCATTAATTTTAATTTACTCATCATTCTAGCTTCATATGATCACACACATATTATTTAAAGCATAGCTTACTTAGTTTAGCTTCCAATTCTTCAAACCTTTCAAGAATACCAAGAATCCCTAATTTTTCATGCATTCCACGTACAAAACCATGGAGGTTGGAAGGTTTAGGTTTTCTTGAGGCAATGAAGAAGACAACATGGTGGAAGTACTAATTGCAAGACGAGAGAGCTAGGTTTAAAGTTAGTGAAGGTTGGCAATAAAATTCATGAAGAAGGAGAAGAAGCTTGAAGAAAATGCAAAAGTCACATAGAAGAGAAGAAAGCAAGAGTAAAACAAATAAATTTGGTTTTTCAAGTAAGAGTATCGTAAGTTTAAAGGCATGCTTTGGCAAGTGACACTTGTCACTTGCCATATGTCCAATTCTTATGGCTTTAAACTAGGTTCTTTCATTTAACTAGCCCAATCAAATCCAATTTCTGCTCCAATTGTCTCCCAATTTTCGTTCACACTTGTCAATAAATCCCATAGTCATTTATCAAAATTTTCATTGCCATTTGACAGTAAATTGTACTACCATTTGCAATTTGTCTTACCACTTGACATTTTTCCTACTTCAAAAATTTTCCCAAATTTTGAGAAATTTTCCTAAAATTCATCAAAAATTCTAAATCACTAAATGCACTTGCCAAATCAGGTTTCAACATATAAAAACTAAAACTCTTAATATAATCAGATTTATAAACAATTATACCTAAAATATGTCAATGAATGCATGTATAATTACTTTCATATGCAAAAATATCTATATTCCTGTGTATGAGTATGTCATATAACATATGAGCATGAAATGCATTTTCTAATCTTTCAATAATCTCTCATATTTATACTGTTCTAGCCTCAACGTGGGTAATGGGATGTTACAATTATCCAATTGTTTGAACATGTGGGGATATTGCCTCCTCATATACTCCTCCATTTCCTAAGTTGCTTCCTCAGTTGAGTGATTCCTCCACAGGAATTTCACCAATGGAATGACTTAGTTCCTTAACTTCTTGATCTGAGATCCCACTATCTTTATCGGCTCCTCAATATAGCTTAAGTTACTAAAAACCTCAATCTCTTGAGCTGGAATCACATGTGTCAGATATGATTGATATCTTCGGAGCATGCTCACATGAAACACATTATATAATTAAGACATTTCATTCGGTAAAGCTAACTTATATGCCAAAGGTACTATCCTCTTAATGATCTCATAAGGATCAATGTTGTTGGACCTCAAATTTTTTCTTTTCTTTTATTTATTTATTTATTTTATTTTCTTAGAATTTAGTGATTAATTTAGCAAGCCTAAGTAGCAATTAGAATTTAAAATAAAAATGCTAGAATTAAGCAAGAGTATAAAGGGAAAATTTGGTATGTCACTTAAGCATAAAAGTCATAAGGCATTAAAGGAAGGGCAAAGTGGGCATTATTTTACACTCATTGAGGGTAGAGTTGGAAGAGGAATATGTGATCTTGCTCTTAGGAAGAAGGAAAAATGTGAATGAGGGAGAGAAGAAGAGAAATATGAAAAGAAGGGAGAAAGGAGAGAAAAGAAGGGAGAGCAATTAGGATTTCATCTTTTCTTAGATTTTATGAGTGAATTTGAGGTTATTCAAGAAAAAAAAAAAGAAAGAGGCAGAGAAGAGCTTCCATTTGAGCCAAGAATACCGTTATTTGGTGAAGGTTCTAGGTAAGTTCAATTTTATTCTTTTGGATTTTTGGAAGGGTTTTAGTTTATAAAGCTTAGGAAATGCATGGGTTTAAGTATTCTAGAATTTATTTTAGTGAATATGCTTTATGGGATTCTCAATTTGTATTCCTATTGAATGGTGGGTTTTCGCAATGTTAAAAGGAATTAAGAAAGTCAAGAGGAGCAAGAGGAGAGGCACTTTTAAGCAAGTTTTTAAGCAAGGAATTCAAGGTGGGTTGCATGTTTATAGTTGAGTTAATAAGCAATAAATGTTTTTCCAAATCAATAGAATTAAATGATTTTAAATTGCTTCATAAATGTTGTACTTATTGCTCCTTGAATGATTTATCAAATTGCTACATGTTTGCTACATGAACCTTGTTGATGATTTATGAGGATGGAAATGGTATTCAAAATATATTGTGCTTATGGAAATTATGCTTCCAAAAAATGCCTGGGCAATATATTTCGAAGTCATGAAATTCATGTTTGTGTGTGGGTTAGTCGTGGTCCATTCAGTTATGTCATGTGCACGTTGACCATGTTAAACGCTTCTCCCACATGCCCGCTAGTGGCATGGAGCTCCTTTACGGACTCCCTCATATGCATGAACTACACAAAACCATTATGTGGGTTTGTGATAGTCCATTCTGTTATTACTCGAGATTCACAAGAACACCCTTATGGACCTACCCAAGCCATTCTGATTGTGTATATATTTATGATTTGTTGACAAGTTGGTGAATACATGATTTATGTTGTTTATGAATTGGTTGACAAGTTGAGAATTTGAGAAATATGGGTTTTATGGATTTAATGCAAGTTACTATGATAATGGGTTTTTTTTCAATGGTTTCGCTTATTTCTTGGTTATAAACTTATTACCCACGAGCTTTTAAACTCACCACCATTCTTTCCCATCTCCAGGTGATGAGCAAGAGATCAAGTGATCGAGTCGAGAGTCAAGGCATCACTCTATATTTTTATATTTTTGTATTTTGAGTTAGTTTTGGAAAATATGAGACTTTAGTCGCATTTCAACTTTTAGTTATTCATATGTGTTTTGTTATTTGGATTATAAGACCAATGATGTATTTTGGCTTGAAATGCCCATTACATTTTTGTAAAACTCTTTTCTTTTGATGTTAATGACTTATATTTGCATTTACTCATGATTTTCCAAGTTTTCGCATTGCATTTTCAAGCATTTCATAGGGGTAAAATTCTATGTTCTAACTTCAGGGGAAAAATTGTATTAATCTAGGCAGATTTAGAAAAAATTTTCTATTTGCAAGTTATAGTTTATCCTTTTAGCTTTCCAACGATATAGAGTATGAAATTTTTGGATATCAGAGTTGAGAGATATGTTCTTTATAAGTTAGTGATGCTGCACAGGATGTATACAGGACAACTACAATAATTTGCAATTTTGGCCCTTTTGAAGGAAAAATCTCTCTTTGTAATCTGCACAGAAGATGTATATCTAGGAGATCTCTTCAAAAACATCCTAGAATAACCTTAATCTAACATATCTAGTGAAAGTTGTGCCTATGACAAGAATGAGTCCTGTTTTAGATGAAGTGCACCGATGAGAAGAAACTGTATTATGTAATTAGCTTGCTACAAGGGGATGCACTCTATTGGTGGGAATCAGTGCCCTATAGTCAAGTCAGACCACTGGCATTGTCATGGAGAAACTTTTTAGAAGTTTTTAGGAAGAAGTACTTCTTGAGAGTCTATGCTAAGAGAAGGCTAGAGAATTCCTAAATCTCACATAGAGGGACATGAGTGTGAGTGAATATGAGCTAAAGTTCACCCAGTTTTCATAGTATGCGGCTAATATTGTTACGAATGAGGAGGATAAGTGCTGTAAATTTGAGGGAGGAATTTATTTGGGGATCAAGGAAAAGGTATTGATCGACAACTTTTGTGACTACTAGTTGTTGGTAGATGCTGCACTCCAACCTAAGAAATTGGAGAACATAATGTATGAAGTGAATAGGAAGAGGAAGAACCGGGAACAATCTTCCAAGAAAGGAATGAATAACCTAATGCCTGAGAGGAGTATGAGGAAATTCGACATCATAGTGAAGTGGGAAGTTGTGGCTCTACTAAGAATGAGTAAGCAAAGGTAGCTTTAGTGCAAGCCTTAACTGTGAGGCAATAGAGGGATGGAGAGGAGTAGGTACATGAACCCCCAATGTGAACATTATGGGAAGTTTCATAGAGGAGAGTGCTTCAAGTTACTTGCAGTATGTTTTTGATGTGGAGAGAAGGGACACATGGTCATAGAATGTCCATAAGTACTAAGGCAAGATGGGTTGCAGTTGCAAGCCCCGAAGAGAGCTGAAATAGTAGGAACTAGGCCAATCATTAAGGTGGGAAGTTTTGGAGTGGCAAGGAAGGTTATTCCTCCAGGATGGCCAAGGGGTCAGGCACAGGAAAGGGTATTTGCCATGACCAAATATGAAGTTGTAGCCGCACCTAAAGTTATTACGGGTATAACTTAGTTATTTAATTCAGAAGTACATTTACTAATTGATTCTGACTCCACACATTCTTTTTTTTCTGCAAGCATGACATTACATGGTGTTAATTTGGTGCCATTGGATAGTCCATTGATTTTTAGTATTTCTTTAGGGAGGAAGGTGATAATAAGTCAAACATATAGAGATTGGAAACTCTTTATTAACGGTGCTAGACTAGTGGTAGACTTGTTGCTTTTAGATTTAAAGGGCCTAGGTGTTATACTTAGAATGGATATCATAAAGAAATATCATGCAAAGTTAGATTGTAGCCTTAAGGAGGTAGAATTTGATCTTGGTACGGATGAGAAGGTGACTTTTAGAGGAGACAGAAGAACACCATCATTAAGAATTATTTTTGTTTTACTAATTGACAGGATGATGAGAAAAGGGTGTGAATCCTTCTTAATTCACATTGCTGACACCGATGTGAATGAAGGAAAGTTAGAGGATTTTCTAATTGTGAGGGATTTTCTAGACTTGTTTCCAGAAGACTTACACAGTTTGCCACCAGCGAGAGAAATTGAATTTGCCATCGATCTGATTCCAGATATTGCACCTATTTTCATACCACCATGTAGAATGGCTCCAGTTGAGATGAAGGAGCTTAAGGAATAGTTAGAAGAACTGTTAGAAAAGGGGTATATAAGGCCAAGTTTGTCTCCATGGGGGGCGTCGGTTCTATTTGATAAAAAGAAGGATAGAACATGGCACATGTGCATTGATTCTCGAAGACTCAACAAGATGATCATTAAAAACAAGTATCCCCTGCCACGAATCGATGATTTGTTTGACTAGCTCCAGGAAGGAAGGGTCTTCTCCAAAATTGATCTCAGGTTAGGCTATCGTCAGCTCAGAATTAGGGAATCTGATGTAAACAAGACAACCTTTAGGACATGTTATAGGCATTATGAGTTCCTACTTATGCCATTTGGATTGACCAATGCTCCAACTGTATTTATCGATCGCATGAATAGGGGTCTTCAGGGAGTATCTGGATCAATTTGTCATAGTATTTAGAGACGACATTCGGGTTTATTCCAAGAACAAAAGGAAACATGAGGAACATCTCAGGATAGTGTTGCAAACACTAAGGAAGAAGGAGCTTTATGATAAATTTGGAAATTTTGAATTTTGGCTTCATAAGGTGGTATTCCTTGGACACGTAATTTTAAAGGATGGGGTACATATTGATTCGAGGAAAGTTGAAGCAGTGGTGAAGTGGCATGCACCAAAGACAGTGGTAGAAGTGAGAAGTTTTCTGGGTCTGGTAGGATATTATAGGAGGTTTGTTGAAGGATTCTCTATGATAGTTGCTCCAATGACCAAGTTATTAAGGAAAAGTCAGAAGTTTATCTGGAGAGATGAATGTCATAAGAGCTTTGAGGAGCTTAAGAACAGATTGATAAGTGCTCCAATTCTGACCTTGCCTATTGGAGATGAGGGTTATATAGTTTATAGTTTCAAGAAAGGGTTTGGGTTGTGTGTTGATGCAAGGAGCTAAGATGATAGCTTATGCCTCGCGGCAGTTAAAGCCTTATGAATTTAACTACTCGACCCATGACCTAGAATTAACAATAATAATTTTTTCCTTGAAAATTTGGAAACGTTATCAGTATGGAGTTCAGATGAGGATTTTTACAGATCATAAAAGTTTCAAGTACTTATTGAGCCAAAAGGAGTTGAATTTTAGACAGAGAAGGTGGTTAGAGTTACTTAGGGATTATGAATTGTTGATTGAATACCATTAAGGAAAGGCAAATGTAGTGGCTGATGCCTTGAGTAGGAAATCCTCTATAGCCTATGTTTAAACAATTCTATCGTTATTGAAAGAGATGGATAAGCTTAGAATAAGCTTGAAACTGGAGAAATCTGATCCCATTATTGCTAATTTCAGAGTGAGACCAATACTCAGAGAGAATGTTGGACCCCAATCTTTTAGTGGAATTTAGAAATATTAAATATATGAAATGATTGTTTTTGTATATGTATTGTGTTATAGATGCTTTTGTGCTTTAAGGAAATTGATGCGAAAAGAATCGATTAGTTTTGATGACTTTGATAATTGAGTAGATTTGTATGGATTATGAAAGTTAAAGCGAATGAATTGATTGAAATGGAAGTTGAAAAGCAATAAATAAATAGTGAAAGTATGAGATTTTGGAGAATAAAGAAAAGTTTGACTTTTTGGTCATAAAGAATTGACTTTTTGATTTAGGCAGAATTTGAGAAATTGATCTTCATAAAACTTATAGAATATGTTGAAAGCTTTCTGTCGTTATAAAGTTTGATATTTTTCGATATCGGGATTGAAAGTTATGATTTTCCGAAATTAAGGTTATTTTACTTTGTCTTTGAAAATGCTCTCAAGTATAGGATTGTG
>JAOTIZ010000004.1:20836244-20847152 GCA_027123425.1 Erythroxylum panamense
TCAGTAAATGCAATGCAACCTATCAGTCTGTCCCAATTTACCCAAAATGCCCTTGCTAACAGTAACGGGATGTTACACTACTACTCACATAATCGTGTTTATGTAAGGTTGTTTGAGTTACTAAAACTCGAAGTAATGGTGAAAGGTATACCTTTGTAGATGATGCAAGCAGTGGAAATGGAAGCAATAGGGACATTTTGGTAATTCTTAGGAATTATATTTCATTTGGATTTCAAAGACACTTTTTTTGTAACGTCTTTTAGACAAAATTTGGTTTCCATTTCTGCTTTAGACGAATTTGGTTACCCTTGTCCATTTAGAAATGGAAAATCTAGTCTTTTTCAAAATTCAAATCTTATTGGTATTGGTTCCTTAATGGTAAATGATAACCTTTATATAATTGATACTATTGCTTTATATAATGAATCCTTAGATACTAATGGTTCCTTAATGGTAATGATAACCTTTATATAATTGATACTATTGCTTTATATAATGAATCCTTAGATACTAATTGTACGAGTTATTAAAAGAAAATCTACCAATAAGAATTCTTCTTCTCTATGGAAAAAGTGTTTAGGTCATATCTCTAAAAAGAGATTTAAAAGGATTGTGTCTAATAGATTTGTTAGTTCCCTTAATTTAAAAAAAATTGATGTATGTGTTAGCTGTATAAAGGGAAAATAAATAAAGCAAAAGAGATCAGGGGCTAACAAAGCAACAAACATCTTATAACTGATATATACAAACATATGTGGGTCATTCTTAATGACATCTTAAAATGGTCAACAATATTTTATCAAGTTCATAGAAGACTACTTAATTTATGGTTACCTATTTCTCATTTATAAGAAATCTCAATCTTTGTATGTGTTAGAAACTTTTAAGGCTGAATTTGAAAATCAACTTGGGAAAAAATGAAATGAATAAGATCTATCCACATTGGAGAATACTATTGTAGATAGGATGGTTCAGGTGAACAACATCTAGGACCCTTTGCTAATTACCTAGAGGAATGTGGAATTATCCTACAGTACATTGCATTAGACACTTATAATATAAATGTTGTAGCTAAAAGATGAAACAAAACACTTAAGGATATATAAGGAGTATGATTTCTCATACCACTTTGCCAAAATCCCTCTGTGGTAAGGCATTGAAGACTGCAATTTACTTAATAGAGTTCCGACTAAAGTAGCTACTAAAAACCCTTATGATTTATAGACAAACAAGAAACATAGCTTGAACCATTTACACATTTGGGGTTGTCCAACAGACGTTAGGCTATATAGACTAAATGAAAACAAACTGGACTCAAGAATTGCTAATTGTTATTTTATTGGAAACTTTGAAAGATCCATGGGTTTCAAGTTTTAATTTCCCACTATTAGAGGACTTTTGAGACATTGGATGCTTGATTCTTTGAGGAAGTTGAGTTTGTGGGGTGAAGGGAGACAAATTAAAATAATTTGTATTGGAGGAGAAAAGTATTATTATTTGTCAAGCTGTTTTGAAATAAGTTAACAAGCAATTTTAGATCATGACAATATTCCTCCCATACAAATTCAATTAAGGAGAACTTAAGAAATCCATCTATAGGCTTAAGCAAACTTCTCATTAACAGTATTACAAGTTTTATCAAGTTGTCATCTCATTCGGTTTTGAGATGAATAGGTTAGATAAATTTTAATGTGAGCAAATATATTTTTCTAGTTATGTATATTGATGATATACTGCTTGCTAGTAATGATATAAGCTTATCGTATGAAACTAAGAGATTTTTATCTCAAAATTTTGAGATGAAAGATTTTGGTGACAACTCTTTTATATTAAGGCTTTAAATACATCGAGGTTGTTCTCAAGGTAATCTTGGATTATCATAAAAGGGCTACAATAAAAAGGTTCTTAAGAGATTTGGCATGCAAAATTTTAAATCGGGTGATACCCCTGTATCTAAAGGAGATAAATTTAGACTCAGTCAGTATCCTAATAATGACTACAAACGATTCCTTGTATGTCAACAAAAGGGAGTCTAATATATGCATAAGTATGTACACGTCTGGATATTGCATACATTATTGGGATACTATAGAGATATTTGAGTAATCCTGGAATGGACAATCAGATGGTAGAGTTATGAGGTATCTATAGAAAAATAAAAAGTGCAAACTCACATACAGGAGATCGAATCAACTTAAGATCACTGAGTATTTTAGTTCCTTTTTTATTAGATTCCAAGATAATAGGAAATCTACTTTAAGCTATATCTTTCTATTGACTAAGGATCAATTTCCTAAAAAAGTGATAAGCAAACACTTATAGCTTCTTCTACTATAGAAGTGAAGTTTATAGCATGTTATGAGGCATCCAATCATGAGATATGGCAAAAAAATTTTATCATTAGGTTGTGAATTATAAATGTCATTGACAAGCCATTTAAGATATTTTATGATAATGATTAGCAATCCTATTCTCCAATAGTAGTAGGAGCTAGACAAAATCTGAGAATATGGGCCTCAAGTTTTTAGTGGTTAAAGAAATAGTTTGAAGTGGTCAGGTGTCTGATCCGCGTTGTCTTTCGGTTTTACCCTTGGAGGACGGATCAAAAATTTAATTCTAAGGATTGCAGTATAGAATACAACCTCGGGTCATCTCACTTAATCAGAACCTATACAAATGGACCTAAGCTAACCTATATGTCATGAAATGCAAGCTAAGTTAGTAAGGATGGAGTTTTTGGTTCTTTTAGAAAACTAAACAAAATTGAATGAAATGTAAGAGAAATGTGTAAAAAGTATTTTTGAAATTTTGGAAATAAAAAACGGAAAGATAAAACAAACGTTCAAGTAGTGATAAGATCCTCTCGAAAATAAGCTTTGGCTATTATAATTCAAAATTTATCTTTGATAGGAGTAGAAATCACTAAGTTTCAAATGGGTAAACCTTAAAGAACTCTTTAAGTCCAAAATCTTAATCAATGAACTCCATTTCTTAAGACCTTGTTAAATGCCCTTAGTGTGTATAGTGGGTAAGTCAATGCAACAAGTCACTTTGGGATCTGGAATCAACTCAATATCAAACACAACTAGGCAGATAAAAGAGAATCAACAAGATCACAAATAGACATATATGAGACTTCATATATTTAAACTCCAAGTTCTACATCAACAAATCCAAACTACACAATGAATATCTATCACTTGATTAAACTCTAATCAAGAATGCTCAACTACAAATTACAAATCCTAAACCTAGGAAATCATAAATCACAGTTAAACATAGATTAAGCTACTCCCCTTTGAAGCCAATTGAACTCTAGCCATCGCTACATCTTCAAGAGGAAGGAAAACGCCTAGCCACACATTGCAACTGGAAACCTCACAACTAGGAATGAACCTGAGCTAACCATGGTGGATGTTGGCAGTGAAAAATGGAAGAGCAAACATATGAGACAAGTCTCCCCCCGGGAACCCCGAAGGGAACTGTAGGTGTTAAGGCAGTGCAGTGTGTCGCGTCTTCTCCTCCCCCAGCTGATGGAATATTGATGTATTATATGTCAACTCTCTCCAACTTATCCAAAAATAGGTTTCTTCTTAAAAAGGGTTGCTGGATCGGGTTTGCACAGTAGGTAGAACTTTCAAAAATGGTTCGGGTATTCGAAGGTTCACCGCGGTGAACTTTTTTTTCTTCATTGCTGGTTCTTTCGCCGTGGCGGACTTTTCCCGAAAGTTCTGCTTGAATTCTCTGATTTCGCCGTGGTAAAACTCTGACTTCGCCGCGACGATCTTTAATGGCTTCACCGCGGCGAAGCATTGATTTCTCCATGACGAACTTTATCCGAAAGGTCATCTCGTGACTTCCATTTCTTTGTTCCACTTTTGGCTCTACTCCTCCTTAGTGACCTGCAATGAAAAGTAATAATTTGTAATATCAATTGTCCTACAATTTAAGGGAGTGCAATTGTTAATTAATTATGACAATTTGACCTACAAATTACATTAATTCAAAACAAGCACTCTTAGGCCAAATTAAGCACAATTTCCAACATAAGGAGCTGAAAAGTATAACTAAAACCATGAAAATGTCACTAAATAATATAGCAAACTTGGGTTCAATCAAATTCCCCCACACTTAGACCTTTGTACTCCTGGACAAAACTTATGAAAGATCAAAGGGATACATGTACAAAAGAAAATATCGACCATATTTAAAAGGAGAGCAGAAATATAGTAAAACCATTTTCTCAGAAATCAACCAAGGCAGATTGAGAGAGCGCTAAGAAGATAAACACTGCAAGAATTTAATCCATGAGATTGAGCAAAAGAGATTTCACTTAAGGCAAGGTGTTTACTCTTAACTCACTTGTTTTTGGGATAATTTCACTCTAAAATCTGCTTAGTCCACTCTCTACCATAAGCTTGTGATATTTCTACCTCTCTATTACAAGAACTATAATTTTGAAAATCAAGAGGACTTTTCAAGGTTGTAATGTATGGAAGGCTAAATAAAATGGATGGAATAGAAGAAAGAAAAATGAGTACATGCACCACAATTATGAATTAAACGTCAAATGTGAGTAAGACAATATTTACACAAACAACAACATAATCTATCACTTATCCATTTTTTAGATATATTATTATTTCTTCTTTTTTTGTTTTTTTTTAATTATGTTAAGATTTTTTCACTTTCTTTTCTTCCTTGGCTTTTCTCAAAAACCAATTTCTTGGGAGAAAATTTTTTACAAGGATAAACTTAAAAGGAACGGGAAGTAAAATATTGACGCCTATAAGAAGATGTGTGCATGTACTAAAAAATATGGCTCAAGGGGCTAGCAAGAGATAAGTGTTTAGGGGGTTTATGTTTAGGTCAATAGGGTTTTGAAAGAATGCCTCTATCATGTTAACAGAATTCTAGTTCATCAAGCTTTGATCAATAATTAAAACAAGTTCTAGAGAGATATGAAATTAAGCAGATACACGCAACAACGAAAGAATTCAGGCCCAAATATCCTTCCAACAAGTTTAATATCTCAATTAACAATCTCAAGGTTTAAAAAAATGTAAAGTGCAACTTTATCAGCGTACCCTCACTTACTTTGTGTCAAAAACATTGAAAATGAAATTAGCCAAAACCGACTATCATTAGAAAAATAGAAGGTATTTTAAAAAACATAGGGACCGCTTTGAAACTTATAAAATATTCGAGATACAAGAGTGACAAGAATATAATTAGGGAGAATTATTGAAATGAGGCAATTTTAAAGCAGTTTTTGTAAAGAGTATGACGTCACCACGATGAAATCAAGAGTTTGTCATAGCAAAAAATTCATTTCGCAACATCACCGCGGCCAAAAATTACAGAAACATTTGAAACAAACGATTGGCCTCAATCACCAAGTTTAAAATTTTAACATAATGCACAATTGACTTGCATAAGCAGTTAAATGGCCGAAAATGATGCACAATGCACAAACAAGAATTGCAAATAGAAACATCCCCCACACTTAAACATCATATTGTCGTCAATGTGAAGAACAATTAACACAAATATGCAATCAGAGAACAAAATGCAACCCAATCAATCTCATCAAATTCCTCAAATATGGAAGATGTATCATGCATCAAATGAAAAGCACAGTGAACATAAAAGGAGAGGAATTATTAAATTAAAATTGCATAAACTAAAAACTAATCCTAAGTCCTATTGAAACAGTTTCTCCCCCACACTTATTCAACATACTTATGCATCCACAATGTCATATTCAATAACAGAGCAGAAGTAAGTGGTAACTGAAGGATGAGAAATGACTTGATGACTAAGGTAGATCTTGTGTCTCCTGGTGGATGTTTGGCAGATAGCTAAGCTTTGGTGAGGCAACTTGACCACTTGCCACTTTGGTGTTAATGTCCACATTTCTCGGTTTACCTGAAACATAAGCAAAAAATATTTCTTCCAAGGAGTCATCAGTGACAATTGTACCATTCAATGGGTTCATTGTGGAGTTAGAGTAAACATGCTGGACTTCAAACTCAGAGCATGCATCATCAATAACAATATCAAGCATGTTAACTCCTAAGAGTGAATAATCCTCATGGGGGTGTTTCATAGCTTCATACATGTTAAAACTCACCTGTTGATCTCCTACCTCCATGGTGATTGTACCTTCTTTCATGCTAATCATAGTACTGGCAGTCCTTAAGAAGGGTCTACCTAGAATCAAGGAAGTGTCCTGCACAACTTCAGAAGACATATCAAGTACATAAAAATTAGCCGAAAAAACTAAACTCTTAACCTGGACCAAAATATTCTCTATAATGCCCACATGATGCCTAATAGACCTATCAACCAATTGGAGAACTACAGATGTAGACTTAAGATTTTTGACTCCCAATGATTGATAGACAGACTTAGGCATAACATTAATGATTGCTCCTAGATCTAACAAGGCTCCCCCTATGGTAACTTTAACTATAATGCAAGGGATAATGAAAGATCCAGGGTCTTAGCATTTTACAAGGATTTGAGGTTTGAATAAGGCGGACACATTCGAGTTTACTTGAACTCTTTATTTGACCTAAACTTCTTCTTATGAGTACACAGGTCTTTAAGATATTTGGCATAAGCAAGAACCTGTTGCACAAGATCAAGCAAAGGAATATTGACTTCCACTTTACTAAACAAATCAATGATATCTTTTTCATGCTTAGTATCAGTCATTTGTTTGCTCATCAAATATGAATTAGGAAAAGGAAGGTCTTGAAGATTTACCTCCTTACCATTGGCTTCATTAACTCCATGCTTGCTTGATTCCATATACTCCCTTGTTGTTGCTTGCTCCTTGTAGCTCTTGAAATTAGCTCCTTTGCTCCTTGATTCGGACTTCTTTTCAGTCAAAAGTGATTTTTCTTTGGAACTTTCGGACTTCTTGACCTTATCCTTTGTTAAAGGAAATTCTTTGCTCTCAATCTTCTCTTCGCCTTCTCCCTCACCTTGATTTTTGAACCTCACTTGTTTTCCACTGCGGAGAGATATCGCATTTAAACTTTTGGGTTCATAAGGGGATAGCTCCACTACTTTTTGCTTGATTCTTACTCGTGTTGTTGGATAATTGGGTGATATAGGAATTGATATTTTCAGCTTTCATCTCCCATTGCTCCATTCTTTTTTCCAGAGCGTTGAACCGAGTAGCATTCTTTGAAGAGTCTTGTTGAATTAGAGAAGCTATGGCATTAAACTGATTATTGTTAGAATTTCTCTCCTCCTTCATTAACATCGTCATATTGTGCAGCAGTTGGTTAGTGTCCTCCTTGGGTGGGACAGTCAGGGCTTGCTATTGGTTTTGGAACTGGTTTCTGGAAGTATTAGTTCCTCCTCCTTGTTGAAATTTGTTTGGACCCCTTCCCTCTTCATTCCTCCAATTGAACCTAGGGTTTGCCTTCCATCCCTCGTTAAGGGTCCTATTTCTGTTTGTTCTGACCCAGATACATTGCAGACACCTCTTCATACCGACCGAGGCAAATACTAGATATGTGCATCACTGACCCACATGTATCACAACTGGGTGCGGTAAGATCCATAGAAGATGTCGGGCAATGCACACTCAAATTTTTCAGTTTTGCAGTGATGAAGGACAACTGTGAAGTTACTCTATTCTCCAAAGAGTCAACTTTAGACTCTAAACTCTCCATTCTTTTGGATTGAGTTGTTGAGGCTCCTAACTCATGTACACCTATAGTATCTCTCACACTGTACTATTTATGAATTAAGGCCATCTTCTTGATTAAATCTCATGCTTCCGTAGCTGTAAGATTAATTAAAAAACCACTCGATGCCGCAACATACTTTTATCTTAACTTTTCAGCCCATCATAAAAATACTGCACTAACTGCTCATCAGGTATCTGGTGATGGGCGCATCTGGACAATAGATCTTAGAAGTTGTTCCAATAATCATAAAGGGACTCATCTTAATCTTACCATGCTGAATAGATCTCCTTCCTCATCGATGAAGTTCTGGAGGCTGGAAAATATTTTTCCAAGAATGCTTTCCTCAAATTTGTCTAACTATGGTAGGCATTCGCCATGTGCCTTGGGAGGCTCATATACCACTCCCGGGCTTTTCCTTCCAGTGATAAGTGAAAAACCTTCCATAGTACTTAATCAGGTGAGGCTCCCATCGACTTCATACTTTGATAGATCATGGACAAAGATTGCAAATGCATGTAGGGATCCTCTCCTGTCAATCTATGAAATTTAGGAAGAGAGTTAATGAGTAATTCTTTAACTTCAAAATCAGGACAAGCAACAGTAAATGGATCATAATTAACATCATAGGTGGTTGCTTCCCTAATGGTTCTCTTTCTTTGATTCCCATTATTCTCCCCAACTCGCTCATGTTTCCCATTACCTTCATTATCTTCATTCCTATGTTAGTTAGCATGAAAGTTAGGGTTTTGCGGAAAAGGTGGGTTCTCAGCCATGATCACTCTTTCTATCAACTCACTCTCACTGTTGGACCTCGAACTTTTAGTGAAAATTAGAAATAGTAAAATGAAATATGGGTTTGTGTATGGCTTTGAATTATGAATTGGTATATGGATGATTATGAAATTGGAGTGTGAATTATGTATGGATGATGAGTTGAGAAACCCTAAGCATGAACCATGGTTATATATGTAAGATATTATGGAAAAGTAAGAGAGGAACTTGGTGAATGACAAGATGCTATTGAATGCAAGAAATCATATGAATTGAGGTTGAGTGTTGGATGAATTCCAATGGCAAATTGAATTGTTCGAATGAGTTTGTAATAGAAGAAGTGGAGCTGGGATGAATGTTAAGTTTTGCATGAGGATAAAAATATGTATGCTGATTCAAGGGAAATTATGGAAACATCTAAGTAGAATTAGTGAAAATGGTCTTCTTTGAAGTTGTAGATGATCTTCGTATCTTTCCGACGCTATAAAGATTGTAATTTTTGGACATCGGAATGAAGAGATATGATTGTTCCAAGTTAGGATGTTGTAGTGGACGAAATTCCCGAACCATTAGCATATATGAAGTGAATCTCGGACCCGAAAGAGTGGATTTCGGCAAGATTATCAGTATAGGAGAAGTTAGGATGTATTTAGGACCCTTTGGAGGGGTCTTGGAGGGTGAAAAATTGTTTCACCCGAAAGTTACACGGCCTACCCGTGTGAATTTACACGGGTCGTGTAATTTCCAGCGCATGGACACTTTTTCACCCGAGGGTTACACTACCTGACCGTGTGATTTCACACGGTCTGTCTGTTTTGGACCTCTTAATGACAGATTTTCAAATTTTGGTCTTCATAAAAGTTTTAGCACTAGATGTCTACTTTCTAACCGTATAAAAACAAAGCTAATCCGACATCTAAAATGAGAGTTATGACATTTGCGCCAAAGTATGTTCAATAGGAGTCAGGATATGAACATATCGGATTCGTTTGACCATAACTCCTTCGTCCGACCTCCGAATGAGGTGATTCTGGAGGCGTTAGAATCCTAACATGTTTTTCTACCTCTACATGAAATTTGATAGCAATTGGAATTAGAATCCAAAAGTTTGGGGTAAGATAAGTAAGAGGTCGGTTTGGAGAGCTGATCAGACTATGACCAATCTTTGGATTTTTAAGCATATCTTGAGCTATAGAGATCCGATTGAGGAGATTTTTTATTCTAATTAATCTAGAGACATGACATTTCATTTTTAACTTAGGAATCAGATTCAATTTTGGACCCTAAGTAGATCAATTTTATTGAAGAAGATTAGGGTAAATTTATCACGATCCGTTCGGGAGTACATGAAATAAGTTTGATTCGAGTTTCTTCTGTGGTGAGGAATCCCTCCCTCGTAGGTTGCGCGTCCAGATGTCACATAGGACGTCGGGCACGTGTCTCACCAGGGTGGAGTTCCAACACTAAGTCCTAGGGTTTTATTTCACTGTGAATATTTTCGACATAGGTACACTACGAAAATAGAACATATATATAATACAAAAGACATAACCGCCCTCTAATAACCGATCCAAATTTTCGCCTCAGGGGCTACCGCCCCCGAACCCCCACCACCGTGAATGTAAGCTCGGTGTAAAGTCCAAATATATTATCGAGTTCTATATCTCAACATGAAGTGGTCCAACGGTGGAGCTTACATGTAGAGGGCAGTATGCAGCCTTAGGTAGGTTTGATGGTGGAGCGTGGCATAGTGCGATGGTAGTGGTTGTGGGCGATGGTGCAGTGGCAATGGTTGACCAGCAAACTGAAAATGGGTTGAGAGGAGAGAGATGAAAATGGGTGGTATTGTCTGTGTTTGGGTGTGTGAGCTTGTTTTGATTTTGTCTTTTTTTTTGTAATTTAGTCCTAAGAGATTTAAAAGTTTACAGTACCGACTGATATTTGGTCAATATTTTAAATATGGATCAATACTAAAGATAATAATTTTGTATTGTTTTTCAACCGATACGATACAAAATTCATATTCTTGATGTTATTACATAACATATTGATCATTTATCCATATTGATCATATTGTAAGATAATCAACTTATTAAGTACTAGTAGATCGGGACACTATCAGGTATATCCTTTAATTATATTTTATTTTTATTTATTTATGTATTTATTGTATTTTTATTCCCATAAGCATTTAGCATGTCAGTTTTATTTATTTACTCTTTAACTTGCATCATTTTTATTGTCACATCTACATATGGGTCTGCTGGAAACAGTCTCTCTACTATATAGAGGTAAGATTGCGTACTATCAAGCCCTCAAGACCCTGCTTCAATGCGAGATTTCGGGGTATGATGATGATGATGTTATTACATAACATTCTTAGGGCAACCATATATTTTTAATAATATATAATTATTCTCTTTTTTAT
>JAOTIZ010000004.1:20882604-20894037 GCA_027123425.1 Erythroxylum panamense
GCCTTTCTTTATTAATTCATAAAGTCTGCACACGACTTTGAATAAAACGCGCTAAAGACGATTGCCTTTAGGGCACATTCTGACAGTACTGTACAAGCATAAGTCGAGTTGTATCCTCATACAAGTCGACTTACGAGTACTGTGCATGTGTAAGTCGAGTTACAAAAGTGTACAAGTCGACTTACACTTACATAGATGATCTTAGATCAACTCAGGAGAGTTGTCATATTTTTCAAGATTAACTTGAGATCAGGATACTAGTAGTTGAGGATAGCTAAGTCAAATATTCTCAAAATAGCTTTTCGTACTCGATATGGCCACTATGAGTTCCTAGTGAAGCCTTTCAGGCTGTCTAATGCACATTCATGGCATTAATGGATGGGACTTTTCAGGAGTATCTAGATCAGTTTGTAATAGTATTTATTGATGATATATTGGTGTATTCGAGGAGTAAAGAGGAGCCCCAGCAAAATTTTTTATGATTATGATATAGATTCTAAAGGAGAGAATTGTATGCAAAGTTGAATAAGTGTGAGTTTTGGATGGAGTAGGTAGTTTTCTTAGACATGTGATGTCCCAAGAGGGAGTGATGCCTGATCCTTCTAAGGTGAAGGCAATTATAAAGTGGGAGCCAGCTAGAAATATATCATAAGGAGTTTTTCTAAGACTTACTGGATAATATCATAGATTTGTAGAAGGATTTTCAATAATAACAAGCCCACTAACCAATCTAATGAAGCAAGGAGTTTAGTTTGAGTGGACCAATCAGTGTTAGGAAAGTTTTGAGGAACTTAAGCGGAGATTAACTTCTAGCCTAATTTTGGTGATATTATTGAGTGGTAGAGGTTTTGAGGTAGATATTGATGCTTCGAGGATAAGTTTGGATGTGTATAGATGCAGCATAAAAGTTGATAACTTATGTCTCAAGTCAGTTGAGATCGCTTGAGTTGAATGATCCCACTCATGATCTAGAGTTAGCAATGATTGTGTATGCTCTTAGGATTTGAGACATTTTTTTAACAGGGAGACATCCGAATCCTTATAGATTAGCATCACCACCAGAGTTATTCCAAATTCATGATATGTTCCATGTGTTAATGATAAGATGGTGTCAATCAAATCCTAGTCATATTATATCGAGACATGAGATCAAAGTTACAAATGATATGACCTATAATGAAAAGCCAGTGGATCTATTGGATAGACAAATTAGGAAATTAAAGAGAAGGAAGATTCCAATGATGTGAGTTTTGTGGAGCCATCATCCTTCTCTAAAAGAGGCGACTTAGGAAGAGGATGAAGATTGACGTTAATATCCTCATTTGTTTGGATTCTTAGGCGCGTAATTTAATTTCGAGGAGGAAATTCTTTTAAGAATGAGAGATCTGTAAAGCCCATTTAGTAAATTAAAAACTAAATTTATGGTTTTTCTTTTGTTTGATGCTGATGGTATACTTATTACAAATAATGATCTATCTAAGATTATTTCTCTTAAAGAATCCTTCAACACTCATTTTGAGATGAAGGACGAGAGGCATCTCATCTATTTCTTGAATGTTAAGGTATCTCGTTATGGGTCCTACCTATCATATTTCATAAGTTAAGTATGCCTCTAACCTTATTACTTGTGTTGGCTTACAATAGTAAGAATGTTGTTGAACCCAATACTCATCCCATGGCTATTGATAGTATTCCTCTTGATGATTCCTACTCACTACCATTGCAGCCTTATCTGCCTCACTATTACATGTCCTGACTTCATCCGTGTTATATTTGGTCCAACAGTTTATGTCCTAGTCATTCCCAGTATATGTAAGGCTGTAAACCTTACTGACCAATGTTTTATCACTAGTTACTACATCTTTCTTGGTGACACTTGTTGCCTAATCTAGCACTTAGGCTCTCACGCTAATATAAAGTAAAATATAATGCCACGACCTTCTGTAGCTCTTCATTGATATAGGACTATTTATCCGCTTTGATTTTTGCTATGAAGATCGCGACAACATTCAAATTTTTTATAATGTTGAAATTGATTGTTACTTCATTCGATATCGTGCAAAGCAAAACTCATTTCACTTACTAATCCTTTTGCAAAGTCCCATCCCACATCATATTTCCTCCGCCTTGTTTCTAAACTCAAATTGTCTCCTTCTCACTGCCTTGAATTTGAAAGAGGATGTTACACTATTGTGGATTAAATGTAATACAAAACATCTCACAATACTGCATATTTCCTATTAAATATAACTACCTAAATTAGACATCTCCTTGGGATATAAATATGGCTGTCTTTGTATCATTCATGGTTCCCGTTTTAATACAACTCAACAACTATAAGCATGTATATGTATACCTCGATTTATATGTCTTCTTCTAATGCACTAACTTCAGCATCACTTTTGTTGTTCAAATTTGGATGATGTAACTTTTTCAGCTGAAATTAGTCATCGCCTTCCTTCAACCTTTTTCAACAGCAAGACCTTACGCTCTATAATACTTCCAAATCCACTTCTCAATGTTCCAACACTTCAGATAAACATTACAGCAAATTAGTATAAGGATATAATATCTGATCGCCCAATTTTTTTTAATGTTCTCAATTAGTTTCGATCAATGCTATAATATGTTCTACCATACAAAACTGATTCTATATCACGTAATATTGCCGCATGATGCATGGTTACCATAAGTGTAATTGACCAATGCACCGCATTTGCAACAGCAGAAGAAAAAGTAAGATCGAAATACATAATTGTACGTGGGCATGGCCAGGAAGGAGCGTTCGTTTACCCATCAGACAAGTGTTTCCCATTCCCTGGCCACAGCTTAGTAACAATCTACTTAAAACGTTCATCCGTACAAAGCAGCTTAACGCTACATGATGAGAAAGTGCGAAATGCTAAGAAACCATTGGCCTAACATCAAATGTAAACTGGACTTCAACGTAGTTAACACTATTATTTCTGGCTCTTCTTTTTCCATAGGTCACCAAACCTTTTAATACCGGAGCCCCTCTGCTTTCCGCTTCCAAATCCATCAGCCAAGTCATCAGCCATCCCAGGTGATCCTACAAAACCAGTGTAACCACCAGTTGACGGTTGGAATATGCCACCAATGTGCTTATCCATTGAAACACACCTCTCAGAAATCCTCCCATTCATCTCAGCACTGCCAGCAAGAACCGCTGCTGCAGCATCTGCGGCTTTTCTCCACTGATCTGTCTGCACCCTCATCTTCTTCATCTCTACTTCGAACACTTCCTTGGCTCCTTCAACAGCTTTCAGCTTCTCCTTTAACTGAGCTACACTTTCTTTACTTTCTTCCAGCTCTAAACTCAGTTGGCTCATTCTGGAGGATATTTCCTCCTCCTTGGCTTTAGCAGTCGAGATATTCGAAGTTGCTTCATTCAGTTGGTTCTTCAAGTTTTCATTTTCTTTGCCAAAGATCTCAAGTTCCTTCTCTTTATCTTCTAACTTGGCCTTTAGCTTATTGATTTCATCATCCTTCAAAGTGAGGTCTAGAGATGGCAATTCCGTGTTGGAAACTACTGGCTGTGCAGTTGAAATATCAATTGAGTTGCTTCCAACTTTCAAGTGATCAATCAGGTGATCAAGTTCAATATCTGGATCAAGAGTTCTTTTTTCTACAGGAACTTCAAAGACATCAGTTTCCTGCTGGCAGCCAGCAGATTTGCTGTTTACTTCTTGGGAATGGTGAGCTTCGGTTGGAGAGTGCTTCTCTTGGACTTTCCTAGGCTCTGGAACAGCAGGTCTTTCTGTTTTCTTTTCCAATTCTTGTTGAGCTTCTTTCTTTGCAGCTTCGGCAGAAGCCAATTGATCCTTCAAAATCTTTAGCTCTTCTTGAGCTTGTCCAAGTTGAGACTCTAAATCTGCTATGCGAGAACCAAGTTTCTTTTGATTCAGTGCATCTGGCTGGGGACCTCTTGGGGACCGGCGATCTCCTAGCTTGGGGCTCCTATCAGTAATTGGTCGATGATTAGATGGGTCTGAATCTGAGCTAGATGTCCTAAGTGGATGTGGGCCCCGAAGAGACTGCCGTTGAGGCACTTCTGAACCCCTAATCATCATCAAAGTTGTAAAAGGAAAAACAATCATAATTAATGATTTACTACCAGACACTAACACTGATACCCAGTGGATCATCAAACAACAGTTACAAAGTCCGATTGCGAATTTCAAAACGTTGAAAGAAAGGAGATGACATATCCAAGTAATAAAATGTAAAAGAATCACTTTTACTCATCGTCTACTTTGAAAACGATAAAAAAATTGTCCCTATTCAAAACATTAAAAAAAACAACTCCTCATATGAGTTCTATAATCATTAGAATTTTGCTAATAACAAAAGAACCTATATAATTAATTTATTAATTAAATTGAAAAAATTCAAAAGAATTAAGGCAAAAAATATATACACTAAGAAAGAAGAAAAATATGCCCTCCCCTAGATGTTTTATACCCTCTCTTAGAAGAGACTTATCATACCTACCTCATTTATAATTCCATCAAGCTCTCTCCTCTTTAAAAAATGAGTTAATGTTGCTAATGTTTTGTGTTCCTCATAAAATGCATCTGTGTAACTGTCATTATAAGACCAATCATTTTCATCCAAAGAATTCTTTTTGGGGCCTCTTTGAATGAGTAAATTTGGATTCCAGATTTGAATGATCAATAAATAGACTTACATAAAGGAGCTGCTCTGATTATTCCAAAAATAGCTATACTACCTCAAAGAGTAATGTTGTTTAAAGTTCATACCAACTTCCAGAATTACGGGTATTATTTGTTTGCAAAAGATATAGAGCAAAGGTTAACAATTTGGAGAATATATATAAACCCCTTGTTGATTAAATTGGATAAAAGGAATTTCTTTAACTCCAACAAAAAAATAATACCAAAACAATCATCAGAAATAATATTAACTTGTTCAATTTATATTAACTGGAAAAAAGACTTCTAACATCAAAAGAATTAATAGTCATAAAAGGGAGTTTCACATTATTTCCCTTACCATCAATTGCATGTCTTTTTCTTGAAAACAAAAGAAAAAAGAAGCCCTTTGATTCTCATTATTATTCATTGTTGAATTATTTGTTGTTGGTTAAGTTAATAACAGAAGTTCTTTTTAATCAATTTCTTAATCTTCTTTACCCAATAGAGATGTTGAATAAACTGAGCTTTGAGCATTTACTTACTAAACTTGATATACACATCAACAGTCAAAAAGTAGATTTGTGCACTCTATGGGAAAATAGCAAAAAGATTTAAGGAATCATAAAGGAGGTTTGCTTTGGAGGGGGGTGAAACTAAAATTATGGAATGTTACATAAACAAATTACACTTAAATTGAAAATTTAAACACTAAATATGTACAATAGACAGAAATCAATCTTCCATTATGGATGTTTCATAAAATGATTCAAGCATGAGAATAACAAATCTAAGATACAAATAGTGGTCTACATCAAGGAAAAACATGCATATAACATATTATGTATTAAATCATTATATAGGAAATAAAAGAGATATTTTATCTTCCCTACTAATAATGAAAAATTACTAATGAGAATTGTTATAGCAATTCCAATGAGAATAGATAAGAGCCATCCCTTTTTGTTTGGAATTACGAATTGAATATGGAATAAAGAGATTCAATCAAGTAAAGAATGAAGAGTTCAAATTCAAAGAACGCATTGACGCAAAGAAAGAAATGGAAAAACAAAAGAGTGTGTGAATTCACAAAACCCTGATCATAGAGTCGAACAAGTTTGGGTTTCCTAGAAAATTCCACTTGTTTCTAGGATCCATTGTTGTTAACAAACACCATAATAAGGCTTAAACAACAAGTTATAGAACCAGAAACATATGGATAAAATGAATAGGAATAGGCAATGCAAGGACTGATGAAGCAAAAGCAAAATTTTGGAGTAAGAACAGTGCATCAAATTCAAGGAATTTTTGTACTCTCCTATGCACAAGCCCAATAATAGAAATCAATGAAATCTTGCTATGAAAATCTGATAAACTATCAATACAAAATCAAAAGTTAAAATAATATAAACAAAGGAAGAAAAGAGTTATAGAAGGAAGTCCACAGCATATTTAGTTGCCTTGCATGGTGAGACGCATAGGATGCAGCTCTAGAAGTGAAGTAATCAAAAGCATTAGCAATACGAATTTAGTAGCCTGCATAAATATAGGTGAGATGCACAGAATGCAGCTCTAGATATAAAGCAGTCAAAAGCATGTTAAAGCATTAGCAATGTGAATTTAGTAGCCTGCAGAAGCATAGGTAAGATGGTTCTCTGACCTTGATCTCGGCATTTGATCAGCTCAACAAATACTAGTCAGAGAGCACCAGGGAGAAAAATTAGAAGCCTGCAGAAATTAGTTGTCAAAGATATAAAAATCCAGAGATTCTAGTATTCAACCCACATAAGAAACAGAAATTACAGAAAAGCATAGGTAAGGAAAACTACAATCAACATAATCTGCTCCACACTCCTACCATTATTGTCCCAAAAACGCTACTCTTTTGTATTCAATTCAATGATAAAATGACATCTAAACCAACACCATCTGATGCAATGAATGCTTGGAACTTGATTTATAATCTATTAATAAGGAAATACAACAAAAACATTAAGCACCATTATCGTTCCAAAAAGTTGGTATAACAGAACTCTACTCTTTTCAAATCAATTTCATTGATAAAATATCATCTAAACTCTACACGCTTTCATGGAATGAAATTGATTGGACTTGATTCATAATCTATTAATAAGGAAATATGACAAACCCATTAAGCAAAGATCTCATACAGTGGTATGATCTGGAATTCACTCAAAAAATATAAGTCGATGCTTCTACAGTGGTTTGATATCGTGCTCAGTCCAACACTGGTATGCTCTTGTGTTCACAATAAAGGACAAAAGAAGTAGACTGCAAGAGCATTCCACAAATGCAGTATTAGTCGAAGAAAAAGGTCCATAATCATCAAAACCAGACATCAACTATAATTTTAAGATATAATTCTTTACATATAAATATAAGTTTCTGAAAATATCTCTTTAACGTTGCATGTGTGAGCATTCAATAGAACTACCAAATTAACAGTAGAATAAAGTTAACCGGTAGATATACCCCACATCATTTATGGACTGAACATGACATGCCTACAAGCACACGATTAGATTTTCTGATATCCAAACAACTGCCAAAAGTCAATATCTCTAGAAAAGTTCAGATCCACTTAAAAAGGGCATTTAAAATTTCATTTTACAGCTCTGATGACAATTGGAGATTCAAAAGAAGATAGACTCAAGCCTCAAATCAAGAGCAAGATAAATCGATTCAATGTAATCCATCAAGACACACACGCAATTCGATTGGAAAACTGGTTTGGTAAGTTGGATGGTAAAGTATTCAATATAGAATGCGGCCATCAGGCCTACATTAAGGTAATGTGAAGCACATCATTGATAGCCCATTATGGGAGCAGGTAATGTGTGAAATTTAATATGGTTACAGGTAAAGTATATGAATTGGTGCCTTAACATCTAATGGCCATAGGAATAGCAGTTTTAGTAGTAATACCCAGGCATTGATGGAAAAATACTACGTATGAGGATGGAACAGAAGAAAATGAAAGTACATAATGCATAACAGGGTGCACAGTAATACATAATGTGATTAAAAATAATAATAAGTTGGTAAGGGTAACAAAATTAAATATGAATATATTTCAAGCCGTAAAACTTTGAATCATTTGCATTGATTGTGATCTTTAAAACCGAGACACGTAGCTTTAAGACAGCTACCACAACAATGCGACACATTTCTGTTCATATCAACACCCAACAAGGTTTTTTCTTTATAATTAAAATTTATTGTAGAAGCACAGCACGCCTAGTTGCATATTTAGATCAATAAACAATGTTTTTGATTAACTTGTGAATAAACTGCGACAATTACTAATGGGGGGAGCCTAATTTGCTTGAGTGGACAGTGTAAAGCAAAAGTTCCCATTTCATTGTTCTTTTAGCTCTTGTTTTACATATGTCTGATTCTATCCATCTTTAACTAACAAGCCAGTTAAAAACAAGCGGATGACAACAATTGCGAAGAGTGGACAATCACATTCCTGCTAAGCATTACACGCGCCATAGCAGCGTGCAGTTGTCTAACCGGAAGAGAGAAGTTTCGGTGTTTTACGGCCTTTTAACTACTGAATAATATGGACTAAACGCTTAAAAACTATAAACAAATAGATCAGATGAATAGGGGCATTAGTACGTTTGGTTGTCAAGAAAAAAATTCAAAATCCAAGAGAACTCAGCTGAAGCTTCAAGAATATTTTCTGGTGAGTTAGATCGGTTACAATAGGTATGAATTCCCTGGTTGTTTCCTTTTAAAATTGTTCTCTAAAAAAGGAAATGATTTAAAGCACTTGGAATGCCTCCACGTTCATGACAGAATAAGAGAAAAGATCAGAACAAGATACTCTTTTTTTTTTCTGTTTCACAAACTTACAAAGACATGCAGCACCAAAGCTCTCGTCTTTACGAAAAGGAAATAATAAAAAGCAATCAAACTCACCGAGGACAACTGACTGCAGCGAGTACTTAGCTTCTCTTCTTAGTTAGCAAAAATGTGAAACAGAAGATGATGATGGCGGTGGTGGTGCTGATGCCCTATTTTGTTCCAGTATCAAAATGGATTTTGGTAAATGTAAAATGGCATTATCTTTCTCAAGCACTAAACCTGGGTAGTTAGATTAGAAATACGCAACGCCAAAAATTACATAGAGAAAAGGAAAAAAAAAAGGGGGGGAAGAGAGAGAGGGTTTGAAGTTTGAATTAAAGCAGTAACAGTAAGTGCAAATGTGAGTGTGTATGTTAAAGAAAGAGAGGACATCATCGGAGAGAAACGTCACAAGGGTTTCGACCATAACATTACAAAATATAAAATAAATGCTACACAGTAGAGTAGAGACTGTTGAATCTTGGAAATCCAACTTCATTGTATGCATGTTCATTGTTTCTACTTACCCGACTCTTGCCTCTTTTGTTTTTTTCCACCCCCCTTTCGTCTTTTTCAAAAGTTCAAACCCCAACCTCTTTCTACTGTCTGTTTGACATTTGATGCCAAAAATGTGGTGTTTTGCATTCTAATATTTAGATTAAAATCTAACTTAAATTTTAATAACTTTAAAAATTGATTCTTAATTTATAAGAATTATTTATTTAAATTCTAAATTAATAAAGTCTTTAATTTTTTTAAGAATTTGGTTAAAAATATTTATGTAACTTTTTCAATAGTATGTAATTTCAATTTACAAATCACTGCTTCTGAGGATGAACTCTTTAATTTCATCCTTTCATTCACAAATATCGACCAATAAACCTAATGTCTTCCTTTTCTTTAAGGATAAAAATATATTCTTTTAATTCAAATTGGATGCTAAACATAATTACATCATTTGACAAAAGGATAAGCTTAACTAGACAGGAACACCTTTAAAGTCAAGCTTGACATTAGTGCATTAGACTATGTAATTCGTAATGGGTCATACGCATTGGGGATGCGAAGAATGAGTAAAATGAGTTTGGATAGTGATCTAAGATATTAGAGAATGTTTTAAGATTATATCTCGATATGATCATGGTAAGAAACGTTCTAAAGGAATGAAAGAAAGCAGTGTTGCATGACTGCCAGCCTAGAAAGTTTCTAGATTTCCAGCAAACATTTCAAGCCAAATTAAGTGGCCACTTAAAGAAATGAAAGAAAGCAAGTATTGCATGATTGCCATCCTAGAAAGTTTCTAGATTTCTAGCAAATGTTTCAAGCCAAATTAAGTGGCCACTTAATTTCCATTATTCCTCCATTCATGACGGGCCTAAGAGGAGGGCAAAAGTTGGTAGAAACTCACTCATTTTCATGCATAGTATTGTAAGAAAAGTAGTGAGAAATGTGAAGAGTTCATCTAACACATACTTATTCTCTCAAGAGCATACATCAACCTAGCACTTTGTGTGTGTTCTAACCATTCTTCCTAAGAGGTTTTAGGCTTTGTTCTTCATGTGGATATCATTAGAGATGCCCTCTTTTGGTTGTTATAGTTTACTACAACCTGAAGAGGTGAAGACAAAGAAGAACGAAAGGAGTTAGTAAGGTACACATGTTAAGTTTTTTTATTACATCTAATGGCACATCTATAATTCTGTATTTTTTGGGTTTCGTTTTATTTTACATTGCGTATTTTCTGATATGTGATGCGTAATCGAAACCTAACAATGGTATCAGAGCCATCTTGTAATTATTAGATATAGTTTTCATTACATGTGCAATAGGATTGCATGGTTGTGACAACAGTAGGCCTGTTCTAAGAAAATTGGACACTAAATTATGAAAATTTGTTTTCACAAATGTCTTTCACTGATATGCTCATGACATGTTTGTAGGTGGTTTTAGTGATTGAAAATTGATTTCAATGTGATTGAATATTCATTATTGAATTTCTAACAATATGCTAGAAAATTGTTTTCTGCTAAACATATGTTATTGGTTGGCTAAACTGATAAGGTTTAACATGTTTTTCATAGAATTTGATTCTAGAATTTTTTTGTAAACATATTTAGAATGTGTTTATACCTTTGGAAATTTCCAAAATTTATTATAATTGTTTTAATAAATTTTCAGTTAGTAATCAGATCTGGTCAGTTTTGAACAAATCGATGGATCTATTTTGTTTGATAATTTTGTATGTTTATGTTTTGGTTACAGAACCTTAACAAATATTTTTGTAAGGCCCTAAATTACACTTTAGTTGGAATGATACATATACATGAAAGTAAATGAGATAGGTGTTAAAATTGTGATATGAATTGAATGTGAATTCTATAAGTTTTGAATTTCTGGTTTAATGGATCATACTTAGTGACTTGGAATTAATTATTACCATTAGAGAATTGAGGTATTAAAATCTACATTTGGACAAGGAAAATGTCAAGTGCAAGGCAAGTTGGTACATGAAAAATTGGATGACTGAGCTTATGAGTTAGTGACCTTTGGCATAGCTAATGCAGTGACATTTGACAGCATTGGTTGAGTAATAAGTGGCGTAATTGAGTTATGACATTTGGCAGCATGATAAGATGACAAATGGCTCACTCCTATGTTTGCCATGTAGGTCACCCCATTGAGGGACATGTTTCCTGTAGCATCCCGTCACCGACGCGATGGGTACAGTTCACCTCATACGTATTCTGTATACGTATATTGCATGTGTATTCTTTGTTTCTGCATATCCGGTATATGTTCAGCATTGCATAAGTGTATGTATGTACATGCATGTGTGACCGATTTCTGACTTGATTGTGAAATTGGAGACTGTGTGATTAAGATTAAT
>JAOTIZ010000004.1:20894137-20912426 GCA_027123425.1 Erythroxylum panamense
CACCCTCATCATAGGGTATGTATCGGTATGACCTACGGGCGTACCGGTGTATACTCTACGGTAAGGGGGCGCTACATTTCCCTTCAAAGTTAGGACACCTTGTAAAGTAAGAGCTTAATCACTCCAGCTCATTGGTGTTTCTACTGCCTTCTCACTACTCTCATCACCGAAAACTCTCACTCCCTCTTAACTTTTGGAATGTTTGCTTGATTTTAGATCATCATCGCTTGGAATCTTTACAAGATGCTGCATTAAGAAAGCTAGATCTGTTTTAGATCTTGTTATCTTATATGTTGCTTTTTTAATGTTAAAATTTACACCTTGATCTTAGATGTTTGTTAGTTACTTGGAAAGGCTAGATTAGCTAATTCTTTGGAGTTGGAATTTGAAGTTGAATAAGTAAGGGAATTCTAAACTTGATCGCATGTATTATTACAAGTTTTGTAATGATTGAATTGGAACGAAATATGTGTTGAATTGATAATACAATGAGATATGGAATATGATGCTTATTTGATAGGTTTTGCTATAGATTTTATTGTATGATAAACGAAGGTTTGTGAGCTGATAATTGAGCAATTTTGAGTTGAAATTAGAGATGAAATTGATGATTGACGTGTAATTAAAGTATACTTGAAGCATGATTTAGGGATTGTCATGTTGGTATTTTGAAGTTTGGAAAGAAGATGTTTAGATTTGGAATTCATAGGAAAATAGGCCACAATCATAGCACTCATCCCACGATCGTGGGTAGATCATTAGCTTCTGTCACGATCGTAGGAATGCACCCCATGATCGTAAACAAGCCCTTAACATGGTAATCTTTGTTTTATGTAATTGTTGAACCATATTAGGATAATATGCCTTACATTAGTATAATTGAAGTTGATTCAGGATTCTAATGAACCTAATTTAATGTAAGATTAGTTGGTTAAAGGTTGAATACGGTTTAGATTGTTAACTGAGGTAATAATTTAAGGAAGGTGTTATCAAAGTGTCTTAATTGGAACTTATAAGTTACTAAAGAAATGAAGTACACTTATAAACACAAATGTAATTTATATGATATAAGTGATGTGTTAATTATGAATGTTTGTGAATTGGGAACTAAGGTAAGTACATGTAAAATGTCATTACTTAATGTATCCATTGGTGCATCATTACAAATGCTTATGTTTATAAGGTATGTTGAGTTTGATCAAATGTGAATGAATATGTTCAAGTTGAGCAAAAAGGAGTAAAGTCATATATTTTGCAATATAACTTTTTCTTGAGGATTCTGAAATGTAAAATGTTTTGTTTTAAAACCACCAAGTCCTAGTTGTGGGTAAATAGGCATGCCTAGAAGAGTCAACAGTTGCTTCTGTAACTTGACTCTATGGTGTCCCCTGATTATTGAAACTACGGTGTCCCTTGATTATTGACACTACAGTGTCCTCTGATTTTGAGACATAAGTCTCTTCTGTTATGTGATACCAATCATGGTATCTTCTATTCTAGTCCCGTTATCCACTTCTGTAAAATAGATTAGCAGGTTAATCTACTTGTGTTTTGATATATGATCCGCTCTAATGGCAGCTAAGTTCTGTTCTAAAACAATATAAGTTTTGATTTAATACAAGACATGTCCTGATCTAATACAAATTATATTATGATCTGAAAGTATTATATCCTGTTCTATTACTTGTACATTCTATTCTGATATGTAAATGTTTTGTTCTTTATTGATGAATCATATTTTGTTCTAATACACATAATGTTTGGATGACTCTTTAATATGAACAATTAAAGATTGCTTGTGATATGATCTGATTCTGTACATGTGAATGCTAAATGACTGTTAGAGACAGTCGCCAGTTTATATCTTTTTTAGTTATTCCCCACTAAGCTATATGCTTAGTACGGTGGTTTTACCTCCATGTAGGTTCTAATAAGAAAGTTTAAAGATTGGGATAAAGACAACTGTAGTGGCCAAGATGAAGATATTTTATTTCAGAAATGTTCAGTTTGTTTTTAGGTTGTACTCATTATGATAAGACCCTTTTGTATTTTGTGTGTATAGTTTCTAATAACTATAATACAGGTTGGTTTTTGAATTTATGGCATGTATTTTGATATTTATACAACATGTATAAGGTTAACTGTTGTCAAGAAAAAATAAAATGTAGTATATGTTTGCATGAGTTTCTTGAAAAACTTGGAATGCTATGGATTGTTTAGTTCTATTTTGTATGGAACTTATATATCCTCTTAGGGGGTATGTAGGTATTACATTGTTTGGTATTAGAGCATGGTTTAAGCGATTCTGGTTTAACTAGCACTTAACTATTACTTATACTTGAATATAAGAGTTGTGTCTGGCCTAATGCAGTTTGTCCCATATTTTGATTCTAGAATTAAATATGGAAAGATCACACAAAGCCGTTGACGAGGTTGCTAAGAGTAATAATCCTATGTGATCTTGTCCGTCTATGTCGAGACCCTCTAGGGTCAATCAAGATGAAGTTGAAATACCCCTACCTCCACGTCCAACTCAGGGGGAGGCTTTAGTTAAGTTGTTATAAGACATGATGACTTTGCTACATTGTATAACTACACCTAAGGCTCCGATAGATCAGTTATGAAAGTATATAGCTGAAGAATTTACTGGAGCATCTCTAAAAGAATATGAAAGATTTGAATTCTGATTAGAGAAGGTCAAAAGGGTGTTTGATGAAATTTGTTGCCCACCTAGCCATATGGTTCATTGTGCTATCTCTCTTCTTCAGGGAGCAGCCTATATGTGGTGGAAGTTTATTTTGAGGTATCCTCAGTTACCCTAGACTTTGACTTGGGATTTCTTTTCCTAAGATTTTAAAGCCAAGTATGTTACCGAAGCCTATAGAAAGGACAAGTGGAAGTAGTTTCTGAACTTGAAGTAAAAAAACATTTATGTTGCTGAGTACGATAGAGAATTCAACTCAGCAAGTATACCCCTGAACCTGTACTTATTGAGGAGTTCCGCTGTCACACCATCAATTGGTACAAGCTACTATAAAAATAGAGAGGTAGGAGATGGTTAGGAAATAAAGGGTTTAGCGAAGAGGTTTTGCCAGAGGAGGTCAGTCCTTAGGTAAAAGAAGTTGATTAGTGTGAAATGCATCATGTTTTAGGATATAGATTAATATGTGTTTATCTGTTTATTTGATTGTTTAGGATGTGTTTTTGGTAGAACTATGTTAGTTTGTGAATTATTTGTGTTCAAGTGTTTTTTTGAGTTAGTACAAACATTTGAGCTTAATTATTATGTTTTTGAGGTACCTGAATGTGTTTGTTAATATTTCAGGGTCAATAGCAAAGAATAGAAAAGTTTCGGAAAGACTTAGATCGAAGCAATAGTCCACAATCGTAGCCCATCGACCACGATTATGGCAGAAGTGAGAGAAGATAGCCCATAATCATGACAGAAGCATTAAACTTGGCCCACAATCATGGCCTTCCTACCACGATCGTGACAGAGAGCAGGCCACGATCGTGGCCTACGTTCTGCAGACACATAGACATATAGAAAAGTCAAATTTTAAGGGTTTTTTCGTGGCCTGCGTTCTGTAGACGCATAGACACACAGAAAATTCAAATTTTGAGGGTTTTTTAATACCTTTTTGACCCCGAAAAATCCTAGAGTTGCCAAAAACACATAAAGTATAAAAAGAACAAGAAAAAAGATGAAAAGGAGCTTTTGATCAGCCACCACAATGAAACCCTAAAGGAGATAACTTTGAGAGATCAAGAAAGAGAAGAAGGAATAGAGAAGAGGAAGACGACGCAGACTCGACGTGCTTCCTGGAATAAGAAGCTTTCCGAAGTTATGGCCTCCCATCGTCCATTAAATTTCTATTTCCTATGTATTTTAGTTTTATCTGAATGTAGAATTAGGATATATAGTTTGATGGTAGAATTAAATTGTTGATTGATGTTCTATACTCACCTTTGGAATATTATTTTTGATTTAATAAAATCTAGTTGTTTTATGTGTATATTGAATTAACTGTGGTTTAATTTTACACTTATCTTGATAATAAATTGAGAGGGTGAATCGAGAAAAAACGATTAAATTGGGCTAACAAGAGTTAAGTAATTTAATAGATTCAGAATTAAATAAGGTTGGTAAATCTTAAGTAGAGAGATCATGTATAGGTTTCTAGTGGTTTATTAGAGGACTTAAAAACTGATTAGGTTTTGGATACGTTGTTAATTGAGAGATTACAACTTTCCATAATTTGATTAGGGTTTATGTTTTAGGGTTCAATTATAACTTGAGAGAGAGTAATTGACCCTAGGATCATCGGGAACTATTAATTCAATAAATCATAATTGGTTAGGTTAGCATTAAAGATAGATAATTTTCCCTTTCTCTCTTTTGGTTAACTCACTAGGTTGAATTCTAAGGTGTGCTATCTTCGTTCAACAAATCAAGCAATTTCCATTCTTTGTTATTCATTTTTAATCTGAAATTGTTAATTGTTAATCGTTGTTCGTTGATTGTTTTCTTTAAGTGTTAATTGTCAATTATTGTTTTGTTATTTGATTTGGTTTGTTTGATTTATTTAGTTCTCGTGTTTAAATTCAATGTCTGTTAAATTTTTGTTTAATAGTTTCTGACCTTAGATTCTAGGATTAGATTAACCCTCCTCATAGGATCGACATCTTAGGTACTACGCAAATGACCCGTACGCTTGTAGAATATTGAGGTTAAATATTAAAACTTACTCTTATGGAAAAACTACAATCAAGTTTTTGGTGTCATTGCCGGGGAGGCAATTATTTAATTATATAGTTTAAGGTGTTTAGTTAGCTTTTACTTTTTGTTTTATTTTTGTTATTCCTTTTTTATTTATGAAATCATGCTCTTGTATGAACATAAGAGTCACGAGAAGTTCAAGTCGCGCAACTGAAACTTTAGGTTTAGATGTCACTCAACCAGAACGAATCATTAGGAAAGCTAGGCATAACGAACAAGAAGAAATCTTGAAGACAACAATGGTCAAGGAATTTCATCAAGATTTGGACCACGGAGTGAACCAAGGATGTCAATAGAGGACCTTTATAGACTTTACGAGACTAGGGTTCAAGGCGACTAGCCAAGGAGTAGCTAAACCACCCGCACAAGCCACATCATTTGAGATCAAACCAACTCTCCTGGACATGCTTCAATAGAATGTGCAATTTTATGGAATAGCAAACAAAGACCCTAACGCACACATAGTGAATTTCTTAGAAATTTTTAATACCTTTAGGTACCATCAGATGTCGGAAGATGCAGTTAGAATTTAAGCTCTTTCTCTTTACCTTTAGAGATATAGCAAAGGTTTGGTACCATTCCTTAACCCAGCCAATGTTACCACTTGGGATCAGTTAGTCCATGTCTTTTTAGATAAATATTCTCCCTTGAATAAAGCAATTAAGATCATCAAAGAAATCACTAACATCCAACAACGTGATGGGGAATCGATCTATGAATCGTGGGAATGATATAAGGATTTGCAATGGAAGTGCCCATATCATAACTTACCTAAAGAATTTTTGTTGAAAATGTTCTATAATAAAGTTACCTCGCACACAAGAGCCATGATGATGCAACTTCACGAGGATCTTTGATGACGAAGACAGTGGATGAAGCAGAAGAATCAATAGAAGAGATAGCGAGTAAGAGTTGTTTATGGACGAATGAGCAAAGTAGACAAAATACTACATTCTATGAACAAAAAGGATTGTAGCTGCTGATTAGATGATGGAAATGCAAACAGGGATTGATAACTTGACTCAATAGCTCAACAATATGAAAGCTTCACCCTCAGCTCCGGTGAAGGTCATACAACTTAAGTGTGAACTCTATGGACAATTTGACCATGACACAATAGACTGTTTCTTAATGAAGGAAGGTGATCTAAAGCAAGTAAACTATATAGGAGCCCAGTATGGACGAGGAGGGGGAAACAATCCCTACTCTAGCACCTACAACCCTAGGTGGAAGAATCACCTTAACTTCTCTTGGACGAACTGTTGACCGTTTTCGAAGCCCAACTATCCGAAGTTAAAAAGGGTGAGAGGGTTTTCTTGTAGAGTTATTCCAATGAACCCTCGCTTTGCCATCATTTTACAAGGGTGGCTTGCCCACACCAACCAATCACCAACATCACAATTTGACTTCTTCAAGACAATTGCAGCTCTATGTCTCTAGTTGATTTTGAAACAAGAACCATCTCATTCGGAGCTCTATAGCTCAAGATAGGCTTAAAAATCCAAAGTGTGTTTTTAACCTAGTTATGCCCTTCCAACTGATCCCTCATTTTCCTTCCATCAATCTCTTTCAAATCAACCCTAAAAGCTACAATTTTTTGTTGAGAGATAGGAAAATGTGTCAAGAGTCTATTGCTTAAAAATCACTCAATTTGGAGGTTGGGTTATGAAGTTATGTCCAAAAGAATCAACCATGCTCATGTCCTCAATCATGTTGTACCTATCTAGGGACAATAGGCATAACTTTCACAAGGGATATTGGATTAAGGTATTCTTTGGATGGTTTTGAAGAGGACTTCTAGATCTACAACTTTTGTAAGAACTTGAGATGAAATTTTTTCATTTGAAGAATCAAAACATGGGCCGTGTGAAACTACATGTGTAGATCGTGTAACCTTCGGGTCTAAAAATTTTTTTGCATCAGGAATAAACGATCATTGTGAATATACACGACCTGACCGTGTAACCTTTGGGTGTAACGAATATTTTCACCTCCAAGACCCCTCCAATGGATCCCAAAATCCATTCTAACATCCTTTTTACTCATAATCTCCTGAAATTCACCTCTTCTAGTGCAATATCACTTCATTCACTATTGTTGTTCCATGTATACATCCTCTCTGACATCCTAACTTGTAATGATCATAACTCTCAACTCAAATATCCAAAAATTGCATACTGTATACCTTTCGAAAGCTAGAAAGATAAGCTACAACTTTCATGAAGACAAATTTGGATAATTCTACCTAGATCGATATAGTTTTTCCTTTGAGTTCAGAACACAATTTCTTCACCTATGAAAGCTTGCAAAATGCAATATCTCTTTATATCAATTCAACTACTAAGTACTTTTCGTTCACCTCTTGAATCTCACCTCAAATGATTCATCACATACAATCTTTCCAACTCTAACATGCTAATCTAATACTAACAACAATTTGCAATCTCAACATAGAAGAAAACGCATATACACATTCCACTTCTACATCCATTGTACTCAACCTTTAAAATAACATAATCATACACAAAAAGGAACTTCTCAATTTCTCATTCTCATTTCTAAACAAGTAAATGTTTGAACAAGCTTTACTTACATATCAACATATACATCAAACTTAATACAAAATACAAAAGGATGCTCTTGTTTGATATGCCTATAAAGATATCCAAAATAGTCACTAGCTTAGTACAAAAGATTTCTAGCTATCTTGGAGTTCCGAATTCCTTGCAAGGATCACTAATCTTCTCATTTTGCACCTGAGAAGGGAAAATTATGGGTTGAGCTACATAGCTTAGTAGCTAATATATTTATAGCCATTAGTAACGAGCCACACAATCAAACATATATGAATATTCATATAGGCATACATGTCTTGTTTTAATCCAGTAATAAAATTTCAGCATTCACAATTCCAATTCATATCTCATAATTCAACACATGATCACATAGAACACATTTGATGTAATTTATCATCAAAGCATAACACTCAAATTGCATCATAACTTGACATATAAAAATGTAAATGCACAAATAATTGGCTCGAGGGTTTCGTGGAACTAAACAGAGAAACTGAAATTTACACCTTGAACAAAATGAGTCCACTTTTTGGATCTCATGTGTCACAAGCAGGTAGTCGGGAGAAGGCTTTAAGTTGACGTGCACATGACTACAAAACGATTTCACTCTTGCCCAAACACAATCAATTTTCATGCTCAATTCAATCAATCACAAATTCATATTCCATGCTTTTCTTCTTTCTATTTAAATCAAAATGTGATGATACAATTCTAAGGCATAGCATGATCATACTCACAATTCAATCATATCAAAATGTTATAATCTTTCAGTGCATAACAAAAAACACATTATAATGCATTTTCCACATCATAGCAATTCACAATTTGACAATTCAAGCATATACACACACATATAGGCACATTGCCCATTTACACAATAACCATAAATATTTTACCCACCTTATAACTCTTGAAAATCTAAACTCAATTTGGCCCTTCCCCTTGCTCTTGGTTACGATTTTCTTGATTTCCTAAAATAAACCAATTTCTCATTAAAATCCAATTCAATAAAACCCTTAAAACTGCAAAATCACAATAAATGAAACATTTGCTAAATCGGGTTTAGCATTAACTTACCTACGGTCTATCTAGATTAGAAAAGCCAAAACCTAGTTTAGAAACCCTAAAAATCAAATGGGTCTCTCAATCATCTTCTTCCTCCATTCAATCCCAACATACAAACCCATTTTTTCTACTTCCTTTTTCAAACCAGCAAGAAGAAAATAGCATGGAGCTTACCTTAACAAGATGATTCCTCTTCTTTTCTTCTTCTTTCCTTCTCTCTTCTCCCACGATTTTTCTTCTTCTTTTTCTCTCCCATGTTTTTCTCTCTTCCTCTCTTCTCTTCCGTGACTTTCTCTATTCTCTTCTTCTCTTTCTTAATTCAAGACTCATCTTTAGCTTATTTTTCCAAAATTGCCCCTCATTTATTTAGCCTTTCCAATTTTGCCCCTTCTTTCATTTAATCCATCTGCTAACTCCTTTAATCTTCTCAATACCATACTTTAATTTAATTCTAACATGCCCATTCAAAATTCTAATTTCTACTTAGGCCCACTAAATTAATAACCTAATTTTAAAAATAAATAATTAAACAAATAAACAAAACATATGTAAATAATTAAACAAATAATAAGTAATTTAGAAAAATTTTCAGGATCCAACACGAACAATTCTGGAGGCAGTACAGACCTTAAGGACAATCAGAATTCCATCAAGATAAACCAAGCTCAATGGATTGGATAAGATTTTAGATAAGATTGGAGGCATGAAGAATGCACATAAGAGGCTTGAAAGCAAACTCGAGCAAGTTACCAAGAACCACGCCTCTTCAATACATAATCTAGAGGTCCAAGTAGGTCAACTAGCTGAAGCAATATCTACTCGAAATATAGGAACCCTTCCAAGAAATACCAAGTCTAACCCAAAGGAAAGGATCATAGCCATCACTCAAACCCAGGAAAAGGAAATTGATCATATAAAGGAGAATGGAAATAAAGAAAAAGGACAAGTAATTATGGAAATATTTCCAAGTGAGCTTGAAATGGAGCCAATCAAGGAATCTTAACCCAAATTACCATACCCTATTCTAGTGTAGTGAAAATCATTGTCAAGTAGGGTAACGAGGAATTCTAAGGAGGTTGACTTAAACAAGGTTGAGAACATAACAGAACATATGCAAACGAGGCTCACAGTAATGGAATCGGTGAAGAAGAAGGTTAAGGAGTGTGAAGAAGAAGAAAACCCCAACATAGCACAGAAGAAAGAGGATCTAGGGGATTTTTACATTCCTTGCATTATAAACGGAGTCAATATAGACAAGGCATTCGTGGATTTAACAGTGAGCATCAATATGATGCCCTACACATTTAGTCAAAAGTTAAGGTTAGGAGAGTTAGTACCCATAAAGATGTTAGTAAAGACGACTAGCAAAACAGTTCATCAACCGAAGGGGATTATTAAGGATGTGCAAGTACAAGTTGGTAATTTTACTTTTCCTACAGACTTTTATATATTGGATATTAGAGAAGAAATGGAAACCCTTATGGTCCTTGTAAGACCTTTCCTAGCCACTGCTCACTCAATCATTGATGTTGATGGGGGCGAACTAACTCTGAGGGTAGGAAAGTAGTAAGTAACCTTCAAAGTATCGAAGAAAGACAACATCCCTCCTTTACCTCCAACAAATGTTGAGGAACCCGAACCTTGAGGGCAATGGGAAGATATTAAGGATCCTAGGAGTGCCTTCAGAAAGAAGTGATCGCGTAGAAGAAGGCGAAAGAATGAGAGCCATAAGGAAGGTGGAATCAAGGGCATGGTAGCTTATGTGCAAATTGTTAGATTAATGACTACACTATCATTGCACCACTCATTTGAACCACTATGAGCAAAAGAAAAACGTCGAGCTACTAAGGTTAAAAGAAGCACTACATGGGAGACAATCCATGGAAACATCGAGCTACTTGTGGGTAAATAGGTATGGCTAGAAGGGGTTGCAGTTGCTCCTATAACTTGACACAACGGCATCCCCTGATTTTGAGACATAAGTCTCTTCTGTTTTGTGATGCCAATTATGGTATCTTCTATTCTAATCCCGTTACCCACTTCTGTAAAAAAGGATTAGCAGTCTAATCTATTTGTGTTCTGATATATTATACGCTCTAATGTAAGCTAAGTTCTATTCTGAAATAAGATAAGTTCTGATTTGATACAAGACATATCCTGATTTGATACAAGTTATATTATGATCTGAAAGTACTATATCCTTTTCTATTACTTGTACATTCTGTTCTGATATTTAAATGTTTTGTTCTGTATTAATGAATCATATTATGTTCTAAGACACATAATGTTCAGATTACTCTTTAATATGAACAATTAAAGATTTCTTGTGATATGATATGATTCTTTACATGTGAATGCTAGATGACTGTTAGAGATAGTCGCCAGTTTATATCGTATTTAGTTGTTCCCCACTAAGCTATATGCTTTGCATGGTGATTTTGCCTCCATGTAGGTTCTAATAAGAAGGTTTAAAGACTGGGACAAAGATAACCATAGTGGCTAAGAAGAAGATGTTTTTTTTTGGAAGTGTTCAGTTTGTTTTTGTTTTGTACTCATTATGATGAGACCCTTTTGAATTTTGTGTATATATTTTGTAATAACTATAATACAAGTTGACTTTTAAATTTATGGCATGCATTTTGATATTTATACAATGTGTATAAGGTTAACTGTTGTCAAGAACAAATGAAATTTAGTATATGTTTGCATGAGTTTCTTGAAAAACTTGGAATGCTATGGATTGTTTAGTTATGTTTTGTGTGGCACCTGTATATCCTCTTAGGGGGTATCTGGGTGTTACAATTTTTATGTGATAAAAATATGTCATTTTGATGAATGAAGCATCCCAAAATGATTTTGCTCAAATTAAGATTTTCAGAAAAATTTTATATGTCAAATTTGCCATTTTTAGCATCTCAATGGTGTTTCAGTTATCTTGATAATTTTTGGGTGATTCAAAATTATTCTTATGAACTTGAAACAACCTAGAGATGCATGGAATGATGATTTGATGTTTTGAAAATCTTGGAAAATCTTGGAAAATAATTTTGAATTAATTAAGTAGAGTATTATTTTCTAGCAAAACTAAAAATTGGCATGTGATACAAAATTAAACTGTTTAATTTTGATATCAAATATTCAATTTTAAGGTGAATTAATTTTGAATTAATTTCTAGAATTAAGAGTTTAATTTAAATTAGTTAATTTTAAATTCTGAACCAAAATGACATACAAGATTAAATTTAGTCAAGATAACACTTAGGAAGAAATTTGATTCAAGAGTTGAATCAAGTTCCAAAATGTAGGATCCATAACTTATCACAATGAATTTTGATGTATTTAATTTTATACATTAAAGGATGCATGTTAGAAGTATGAGTGGACTTGCATGATGGATGGTTATGGACTTAATCCCAATATGATTAGGGTGTCTACATTATGCCATATAGTTTATAGTAACTATATATATAAATGATATATACAAGACCATCCTAGTTAGATGAGACCTAAGTAGAAACCCCTCACTTAGAATATTAAAACTAATGCCTTCCATTAATATGTGAGAACTAGAGTTCTTTTAGAGTTAGGGTTGTCGAGCAAACCCAAGCCCATTTGATATATGTTTAATTGTTAATACATTTAATCATTTACACTTAGTAATTAATGATTCGAAAATGCTTAAAATACTCACTTTAATTCATTTATGATTTTAAGTACAATTTGGAAGCAAAAAAATTAAAGTGAGTCGAAAACACTGAATTTGGGCCATTTTCTGAAGATCAATACTCACTTATCTTTATGGAGTGAGACAAAGAAAATTAAAAGACAAGAAAAATGAAGACAAGAAGAAAAGAACGTGAGCTGCATAGATTGTGTGGAAATTTCATGCATATATTTATGTGATTTAATGACCATACAAGTTTGTATTCAATTAATGGACAAAGGAAGGCATTGGAACAAGCTTAAAATGACATGCAAGCAACTGGATATAAAAACAAAACGACGTAGGAAGGTGGGAGCAGTCCAACCCAAAGTAGAAGGAAGCTAGCGTTAAATGCTAGCATCGTTTGCACTTAACGCATGTCATGAAACGCTAACATTGCATGTGTAAATGCAACGTTCAATAAAGAAAGGAGTGAGGGTTTTTAAATGGAGGCATAAACAGTAGATGGTCCAAGATGTTTATTTCGTCAAACTAGTGAATAGTGAGCTGGAGAATAGTGAGTAGCATGAAGTGGGAAAATTTTTATGGGGGCTAAAGCATTTTCTTAGGAGAGACTTATGAATGGTTAGACATCTTGACACCAGTTTGGAGGTGTCATCAACGTCGAGGACCTGGGTTAAGCATTTCTTTCATATTTTTGTTGTTTCTTTCTCTCTTATTGAATTGATTGTGTTATCCTAGGCATATTGAATTGGGTTTTGTGTATGGGTAATTGGATTTTTGTTCTTGTTCAGTTATTTGTGTATGAACTCATTGGGTATTGTAAGATAATGATTTTAATGCATTTATTGAATCGTTTAATTAGAAACCCATTGTTAGAATTCTGATATAATTTGTAATTGTTATGCTCAAATTCATACATAGCGACAAATGATTTGTAATCATTAGGGATAACATGACCTAGGTTAATTGACGCATAGTATGTGGTTGTTGCCTTGATTAATCGATTTTCCTAATTCGTAATGCTACAGCCTAATTAAATCTAGAGATCGTATCCTGGGTTATTTGGTGGTTATATTTAATTAATGATCGTATCTTGATTAAACAAAACCTAAAGGAAAACTTGGGTTAATTGTTAACCAACGATTAATAGTTACTAGGAGAGATTTGAGAACAACTAATCAATGAAATATGTTTAATTAAGGGTATAGGCCAAGATTGAACCAAAGAACTAGGTCCCTACCGAATTCCCCATTTTGCTCATTTTTTACATGTTTTCTTTAATTTGTTTTTATTAGTCTAGTTTCATTTTATTTTCTTGTTTAAAAAATCCAAAACCCTCTGTTAAACCTAAACACTAGTTACTTTCATTTCATAAAGTTTGCACACATTCTCTATAGGATCGACCTAGACTCACCACTGCTATAGTAGTAGTCTAGTTATTTTATTTTACCTAGCGTAACGACGTGGTGTCAATTTTAGCGTCGTTATTAGGAAGTGTTGTTGGGCCCAGTGTTGGTACTTATTATAAGTCTACATTACGAGAGGATTGGGTGAAGATCATGAGAGAAGAAGGCTGGAAACTCAAAATTGTAATGAGAAACTTAAAAACCAGTGTTTTACCCAATTTGGAGAGTTCCATTGATTACCCTCATGTACTCTTGATGCGACACTCAAACTTATAAAAATCATATCTCTTAATTATGATGTCCAAAAATTACAAACTTTATACATTGGAAAGCTAAGAGGATATATACAACTTTCATGAAGACAAATTTTCCTAATTCTGCCTAGATTAATACAGTTTATTCATGGAAGTTAGAGTCATTACTCCTATCCAAGGTAGTATTGTAGTTATATTCCTCCTTTTCTTCTTTTGCCTATTACGAGCTTTTACAATTTTCAAAAAGAAAAGACCCGTATCCAACCAACCACTAAATGTACATACATGGCTCTCAGCATAACAATTTATTTTAAGTCTATCCAGGGCCATCTAACAACATACTATTCCATCTCTAACAACAATTAACAACTCAATGAAGAAGATAGTTATGAACATGTACAAAGGGAACTTCTTCAACTCTCATTCTCTTTACTTAATCAAAACAGAGTTTGAGCATAGCTTTAATTACATAGCAACAACCAATCAATAGCTTAATAAAAAATATAAATGAATGCTCATGTTTTATATGCTTATAAAACTACCCAAAAATATGGTCGAGCTAACTTAGTTACAAAAGGTAGTTATCTTAAAGTTTACCAAAGCTTTGCAAGGGTCAATGATCTTCTTGTTCTGCACCTGAGGAGTAAAAAAAATGGCTTGAGCTACGAAGCACAGTGACTAATACATTTATAGCCATTGATAACGAGCCACACAATCAAGCCTAGATTTATAATCTAGCAATTAAATTATCTACAGTTCTAGCTCAAAGACTCACAGTTAACGATGTTATCACATAAAGCATATCATTTATATTTAACCATCAAAACATAACACTCAATTTCTTATCATGCTTAACAAATCAAAATGAAATGCACAAACATAATGGCTTGAGAGTCCCATAGATCAAAATGGAGAAATCGAAGTTTACTCTATAAACTAAATGAGTCCGTTTCTTAGGAGCTTATGTGCCATAAGCGGGTAGTCGGGAGAAGGCTTTAAGTCAACATGTACGTGACGAACAAAATGGTATCTCTCTTGCCTAAACATAAGCAAATTTTGATGCTCAATTAATTTCATCACATGTTCATACTTTCATGTTTCTTGTGCTTTTTCCTCTTTTCATTAATACAAAATGTTGTAACATCTTTCAAGGCCTAACATGATAATAAATCATAATAATTCAAAATCAAGCAATTAAGCATACACACATAAGTAACAAATCAGCCCATCATCCACAATAACTATAAACATATTACCCACCTAATTGCATGTAAATCCAAACTCAAGTTTGCCTTTCCTCTTGTTCTTGCATTGGATTTTCTTAATTTCCTTTAAACAAACAAAATTTTCATTCAAATCAATATACAAATAGAAAATCCATGAAGCTTTAATAATCAAAAAATAAAATTGAGCTTAGACTTAGTCTACTTATGGTTTATTTAGGCTAGAATAACTAAGATCTAGTTAAAAATCTATGAAAATAAAAAATGGGTTTCTTGGTTCTCTTCTTTCTCCCTTTATTTTTGGCACAAGAAACTCAATTTTTAGTTCCTTTTCTACCAAAGCAAGAAGAAAAGATGAAGCTTACCTAAGTCTTAGTTGAATCCTCTTCCTTCTTCTTTCTTTTTTCTTCTTTCTACATTTTTTCTTTCTTTCTTCCTAGCTTCTCCAACACACTTCATGCACTCTTCACTTCTCCTCTCCTCTTTCTACGTTTTTTCTTTCTTTCCTAGCTTCTCCAACACATTTCTTTTCTCATTTATTCAAGACCATTTTTTTATCCTTCCAAGTTTACCCTTCCACATTTAATGTAATCACTACTTATTCCATTAGTCTCTTATGCCTATTACACACTAAATTAATTATAACATTTCTATTTAATAATTATAATTTCTATTCATGTCTGAAAAATTAAAGGATTAAATTCTAAAAATAAATGAATGAATAAATAAATAAATAAATTTGTGGTCCAATAAGTGCAGTGTTTTAGTTTTAGTTTATGATTTAATTGGTGTTTTGTGTATATTTGTTCATAATTGATTTCTTTTTAGTTATTTCGTGATCCTTTCATTTTTTTTCTATTTCGTGTTTGTGATAAATATTATAAAAAAATTCATGGATAGAAGAAACTTTTTCTTTAACTCATACTCTCAATGCTATAACCAGTGTTGGACTAATCAACCTAACTTTAGTTATGGATAGGATGATCAACAAAGTTACTTCGATCATAGTTTGTAGGATACACAACAATTCTTGTATAGACCAAAAGTTTCTTATCACGATTCAGGTATACGTCTGGACTACTATATCAAGACCTTTAATGCTAACAATCTTTAATTTCAGCAAGGTATGCAGTAGCTTCAAGAGAGTATACAACAAACCCAACAAGATATCCCATAGTTCTAGTAAGATGAAAGACAATCTTGGTCTAGTTGCCAAGATTCAAAGAGCCAACTCGACTCAGGTACATCTCTAGAAGAATTGCTTAATATTATGGTTGCTAACAATATTCAAATTCAATAGGATATGTAACAGTTCCAATAGAATATGCAATAGCTGTTTCAGTAAGGTGTATAGAAAATCTGATAGGATGCTCTGCAATTCTAGCAAGATGCATTGCCTCAATGGGTAGATATCAATCATATATAACTACAAAACGAAGAGGAGCAGTCGTATAAACTAGAGACATACCCAATTGATGTTTGTGCAGAAACTTTGCAAAGTGATGAGGAGCTTGATAATTTTAAGGTCAACCCTCAATGAAGTGCTTATGTAAAAGAAGCAGCGAAGGAGCTCGAAGTAGAAAAGGACATATTTTTTAGCTCAGAGGTAAGTACTGAGTTCCATTTTATTTTTGAGAATGACTCTGCACCTTTATATAGCATATTGGAGGAATTAAATGAAGAAGAAAAAGACAAAGAGACATTTGACATCTTTTTGGAGTGTATGAACTCAGTCAAGATTGAGAAACTAAGGATAGGGAAGAGGCTGTATAGGGATGATGATCAACTAAGGCCCTATCTGAAACAACCTCACGTGGAAGTGGCACTAACTGTAATACTTGAAAATCACAATTTTTTCACGTGAGGAGAAGAAGGAGTTGAGCTAGTGGCTTTGAACAAAGGTGCTTCTTGGGAGGCAACCCAAGGAAAGTAAATTTCTTTTCTTTACATTTCTACATTACTTTTTATATACAAGTCTGTTTTTGAATTTGTTTGTTTTACTTGTTTTAAGTTTTCAATCAAAATGAGAGAAAGAATAAAATGAATGAAACACACATTTTCTCATTTTCTATTGCTTATGGGATTATATGGTCATGATTAAAGTGTGAATTGACTAAAGAAATTTATTGTTGGACCCCAAAATTTTTCTTATTAATGTTATTAAGCATGAATTGTGATAATTATGTGTTTATGGCTTAGTTTGATTAAATTGGGGGTATTAGTGGTTAATTGAAGTGTAATTGAGATTAAATATGGTTTAAAGAGGAATTATAGGGTAAAAGTGTTGGAGGGTATTTTGGGAAGCTCACTTAAGTTAATTAGGCTAAGGCTTCTTAGGAGGGGTGTTTTGGTCTTTGAACATTCTAGGTAGGTTTAAGAGTAAGAGTTAAAAGAATTAGAAAAGAAGAAAGGACAAGAGAGAAGAGAAGAGAAGAGTCGTTACCGTGGGAGAGGAAGGAGAAGAAGAGTAGGGCTTTCGATTTCTAAGGTTTTCTGACAGTTTTGAAGCGTTTTCTCGGTAAGTTGAGCTTCTTTCCATCTTGTTTCAGTTAGATTTAAACCCTAAGATGGCTTGCATATGGTAGAATCGATGGTTTAGGGTTTTGGGGGAAAAAGATGGGTAAATCCTTGGGTTGATGTGGTTGTGACTGATTTGAAGGTTAGAATGAGTTAGAATTAGAGTTTAGGACTTGATCTTAAGTTAAGATGTGTTGCATTTACATTTTGGGAAGGTTTTGTGGTTGAAAACGCTGGTATTTCAGGTTCGGGAGGCGTTCCCCAACCCGTACGTCACGACGTGCTCAAGAGCATGTCGCGGCGTTGGAAAATATGCGAGCACGCCGCGTGTACATAATTGTGCACGTCGCGGCGTGCAAGAGGAGAGTGTTCCGTGCACTGGCGATTCGCCGCGGCAGGCGTGGCCTTTGCCGCCGCGAAGCTCGCTGCGGCGTGCGGAGCCTTCGCCGCGGCGAGCGTGGCTTCGCCGCAACGAGCTCCAATTTCCAACGAATTTTCTTTATGATTTTTCTGAAGCTTTTGAGTATTTGCATTTGAATATTGTTTGATTTGGAAACTTGGTTTATTATAGGAAACCAAGCCGACCTAATTCCATCGCAAGAGGAAGGACAACACTGAGTCGGATACTCAAGCAATATTAGGTGGGTAATGTAGTTATAGTTGTTGTGTGATTAGGCAGATTCTTACCTATGTGTGAATATATGTTATATGTTATGCTTGTGTCTGTTAGTGTGTAAGTCGTTTTACACATGTTTAGTACCGATAAGTCGACTTATGCAAGGACGGTACTGTTATATTATG